>CM066995.1:91596161-91915905 GCA_033977485.1 Hydrangea macrophylla
ATCCTCCATAGCCAAAAGCTTGGAGTATTTCTTATTGTGCTTATCTTTCTCAACTAAATCTCTAAAGCTTCAATCAGTGAGTATTTTAAACTCACTCCAAATGTAATTCATGCTTGATTTCTGTGTATATACTTGTAATTATAAAGCCACCATGGTCAATTTCTTCAAGAACTCCATTGCTCAAAAGCTTGGATTTTCCAAACTAAATCAAAACTTGTTTTCTGAATGAAATATGAAAGATTAGAGTATGTATAGTGTACGGTTGTAGTATTGGAGCTTAATTCGTCCATATCACGACGTATGATTAAAATGAAGTTTCCGTCAACTCTCGGTTTTTCGTAAAATTCGTGAGCTACGGATCGATTCAAGTAAAATTGATCGTAGATTCTTAATCCTTGCGAAAAACCGAAGAAAATCATATATTACATGTCCTATTTACTTCGAAATTACAAAATGGGTCGAATTGGACCCTTAAAGCTGAAACAGAGGAATTTCTGGGGAACTTCACGAAGCCTCAGCATTAACTCGCGCGCGCGATCGCAAGAGCGAGGGTCGCGCGAGCGGACCGCGCGAGCGACCCATCGCGCGAGCTGCCCGCGCGCACGAGCCATGTGTTTCAGGCAGACAGAAAAGGTTTTTAATAAGAAAAATGAAAATTAGGTAGATCGCGCGAGCGGACCGCGCGAGCGATCCGCGCGCTCGATCTCCGTGAACTCAGGCAGACAGAAAAGTTTTATAAAAGAAAACCAAAAACGGGCATATCGCGCGAGCGACCCATCGCGCGAGCGGCCCGCGCGCGCGACTTATGGCAGTTTCTAGTTTTGCTTGTTTTGCGATAAGAGACTGTTTGTGATTAAATTTATATACTGTTTGAGTATTGTTTGGGAAATTTATTAAACCAGAATCTTAATTGGTTATGTTTGGACGATCAAAACAATGAATTGCGACTTATCAATCCCCGTACGTAAGTTGTTTCTTTAATTCAGCAAATTCCTTTATGTTTAAGGTTCATGACATACATGTGGAGTCATTTGTACATGCATGTGGGTGTTGGTCAGTATGGAAAAAAGGAATGGTCAGTATGGTAAGAGTGTGTGGTTGAGATTGTGTTGTGGACACTCCCTGGTTTGTGTACCAAAGTGTGTTGTGGTTGAGATTTCGGTGAGAGTGTCTTTGAAATGCGATGGTGGCAAAATTGGACACTCCCTGACGCCCATGGTAGCGTTAAAGTGTGTGACGCCGAGCTTGGACATTCTCTGGCACCCATGATAGGGAAATGGTAAATGAGTATGCCTTACATTCAAAGTTATGTTTTTAATACTCACCAGCTTCTTGAAGCTGACGACGTTGATGCGTCTTGGACATTCGTGTTCAGGCTTTTCAGGTTACGACTATGCTGAGCCTTATGACTATACTAATTGAGAACGGCTGCTTCTGGAAGAGAAATTGTTATCTTCAGTGCATATTTTAAGTTATATGTTTTGAATATGAACTGGTTTGTAATAAGGATGACTGTAATCGGCATTAAGTTATTGTTTTGTTTCAAGGCAGTCTGTGCCTGTAGATGACCCCGTGCTATAATATGTGATAAGTTAGAAAAATTTTATAAGCCTTGATTGCTCTGCTTTGATTATTGTTTATTGGTGTTCGACGTTTGGGACGGAATCGATCCTTCAAAATGTCGCGACCTACGGGTCCATAAAGGAAATTAAACGCTTTCCATATTTATGCTACGTCGGGGCGCGACAGGATTTAGTGGTATCAGAGCCAGGTTATTATTTATCCCAAGATAGTTTAGCCAGGTTAGGGTTTACCAGTTTAGACCCGATTCCACGATCTGATAGCTTAAGCTTTGCACCCGGATGATAAGACAGGGAGGATAGATTCAGTTATCCAAACGCCTAAGATTATCTCAGTCCTGATTTAAGTTAGTACCTTTTTCAGGTATGGATCCAGCTCAGCCCCTTTTTGTACCCGACGCTTTTGGAGGGCATTGGGTTATTGTAGGAGCGATAGTACCGGCCTTGGCAACACTTTATTTCACCATCGTTGGGCAGTGTGCAACTGCTACCGTCGAGTTAGACCTTTGGCACCAGATTCATGTGTTAAGGCTGGTCGACTTGTCCCGTGCTCGCCTCGAGATCCTGTACTTTATAGAGATTCAGCGCTTAGTGCTTGTAGAGATGGTTCGCTTGGTTAACAACGATGCCTTCTATCTACCCCTTGAGGTTCAGGTTGTGCAGGCTCACCTTGCACAGCTGGAGATGCCTCCACCAGTCGTCCCCGCTGTTGAGGACGATGGTGACGGTAACGTTGTACTTGCTCCTATTATCGAGGACGCTGAGGAGGATGGCATAGGTTGGGACGACCTCGCGATTGAGCTTGAGGAGGCACTAGCACTTGAGCTAGCTTTGCCAGAGGCAGATGCCCTTGGACCTGCTTCGTTGTTGACCTCACATAGCTGTAATTTTGGGGCAGGCCCCTCTCATGTTCAGCGACTTCATCAGGCCGACTCGCTTGACCTTTTGATGGCTACCTATGGCAATGACTGACCGTTTAGATGTCGCCTTGTATATATTGACTACTTTTGACTATTAGCTCTACCTCTTTTTGCAAACTGTAATTACATGCATTAGCAGATAGGGCAATGACCCCATTTTTGTAACATTAACTCTTGCATGCGTCCTAACCCACACAGATAAGGTAGGCACAGATCTGATCATACATGCTTTTTGTATCAACTTGACAAGAAGTTATATATAAAATATACTCTTTTGAATGTTGTCGTCATTTAAATTTCTTCATAGTACTGCTTCATGCATGTTTCTCATTCTACTATCACTATCATGCATAGAATGGCTGGAAGACCGAGGAGGAATTAGAATTTGATCGAGGGAGCACCCGAGGCTGCCGATCCTATGGGGATGTTCGAATTTGTCAGATGTTTGGAAAGAATCAGTAATACGAATGAAAATCGACGAGACTGCCAAACTGGAGATAAGCTGCTGGAAAGATTCCGTGCGCTAAGGCCTGAGCAGTTTGCGGGTACCGCGGAACCGTGGAAAGCGGAACAGTGGTTAAGACAGATGGACCGTATGTTTGAGGCTGTCCAGTGCAATGAGATGGATAAGAGGAGATTGGCTACATTTCAATTGACCGACACCGCCGCAGATTGGTGGGACTCGGTGATAGCCATTATTGGGAACACAGCTGCTACGGGAATGACTTGGACTGTATTCAAGGAGAGATTCCTGGAAAAGTATTTCCCGGCTACAGAAAGGCACAGAAGAGAGAAGGAATTCATGGACCTGACGCAAGGAACCAAGTCGGTGCAAGAATACACTACTTCGAGAGGCTGTCTCGGTTTGCCCCTCACATGGTTGAAACTGAGGAGAAGAAGATCCGTAAGTATAACCAAGGGCTGACACCGCAGATTCGTCGCCTGACACTCGGTCACCTAGATAAGTCGTTTGAGGGATTGGTTGGCTTGGCTACCGAACTAGAAGAAGACGCTCGAGTGAATCGTAAGCAATTTGATTTTCGACCGCCTCAAAGGAGGAATTTTGGAAATAGACCACCAATGAATCGTACCCAAGGGCAGAAGAGGAATTTCGACGGGAGCAAGAGGACCCAAGCTATCACCTATCCGACTCAGCCCCGAGTAGGAGAAGGTAGTAATGCTGGAAAATGTTTCAACTGTGGCAACCCCGGTCATCTGGCTCGAGATTGCAAGGCACCAAGGCGTGCTACTCAGCAAGGCATAGTCTGCTACAACTGTGGTGAACCAGACCACATCAGCAAGTTCTGTACTACCCCTAAGCAAGTGACTTATGGTCAGCAAGGTCAGACCTGCTTGAATGCTGTTATCCCAGATGCGGCTGGATATGACGGAACTATTTATGAAGGAGATTATAGAGAAGCTCAACCTGATCAGCAAGCAGTGGAAGGTACATTGACTCTGTTTAACTCTCATGTTAAAGTGTTATTTGATACGGGTGCTGCTCTTTCGTTCATATCTATTAATACGATTCGAAGATTGGGTATCTTACCCATCGTTTAGAGAAAGCTTGAGGGCTACCTCACCATTAGGAGCCTCAGTCAAATTAGGACACGTGTGCAAGGACTGTCCTCTACGGATGGGAGACCGTGAGATCCCATCTAGATTGATTGTCCTATCGATGAAGGAGTTTGACATAATCCTAGGAATGGATTGGCTCTCTCAGTATCAAGTGAAGTTGGACTGTGCGAGGAAGAGAATTACATTTCCCGACAATGAGAATCAACCTTTTGATTTTCAAGGTAACCCTTTGGGAGATATGTTCCTTACCAGATGTTTGGTTAACATTAAAGTTGTCAGTACAGAAGCGATAGTGTCGTCTATACCCATAGTCAAGGACTTCGAAGAAGTATTTCAAGACGTTTCTGGTTTGCCGCCCGAGAGAAGTATAGAGTTTTGTATTGAGCTTATACCGGGTACCGTACCGATCACCAAGGTTCCCTACAGAATGGCCCCCACCAAACTATTGGAATTGAAAGAACAAGTTCAAGAGCTCGAGAACCTAGGTTTTGTACGACCAAGTACATCGCCTTGGGGAGCACCAGTGTTATTCGTAAAGAAGAAGGACGGAACGCTTAGGTTATATATCGACTATAGAGAACTGAACCGAGTGACTATCAAGAATAAATATCCCTTGCCTCGGATCGACGACTTGTTTGATCAACTACAAGGAGCTACGACATTTTCCAAGATAGACCTGAGGTCAGGATATCATCAGTTGAGGGTACGGGGGGAAGACATACCTAAGACTGCATTCAGAACCCGATATGGTCTCTATGAGTTTTTGGTGATGCCGTTTGGAATGACGAATGCCCCAGCAGTGTTTATGGATCTGATGAACAGAGTGTTCAAGTCTTATTTAGATCAGTTTGTCATCGTCTTGATTGATGATATTTTAAGTCAGGAGAAGAGCACGAGCAACATCTACGAATTGTGATGCAAATGCTTAAGGACCACCACTTGTATGCCAAGTTCAGTAAGTGTGAGTTCTGGTTGTAAGAAGTTAAATTTTTGGGACACAAGGTGTCATCTTAAGAAATTTCTATGGATTCGTCCAAGACAGATGCTGTGTCAAACTGGGTTAGGCCGGGCAACCCTACAGAGGTTAGAAGTTTTCTGAGACTCGCAGGCTATTACCGAAGATTTGTTGAAGGGTTTTCAAAAATAGCTGCACCATTAACTGGGTTGACGAAGAAGAATTTGAAATTTGAGTGGACAGAGAAGCATGAGCGCGCCTTTCTAGAGTTGAAAGAGAGACTCACTATCGCACCAGTACTAGCAATACCCAAGCATGATGAGAAGTTCACTATCTTTAGTGACGCGTCATATCAAGGATTAGGGTGTGAACTTATGCAAGATGGTAGAGTTATCGCCTATGGATCTAAACAGCTGAAGCAGAATGAGTTGAATTATCCTATTCATGATTTGGAGTTGGCGGCAGTAGTATTTGCACTCAAGATTTGGAGACACTATCTCTACAGTGAGAAGTTTGATTTATTCTCCGATCACAAGAGTCTGAAATACTTGTTCACATAGAAAGAGTTGAACATGAGGCAACGCAGATGGATGGAGCTGATCAAAGATTACGACTTCACATTAGAATACCACCCTGGTAAAGCTAATGTGGTTGCTGATGCTTTAAGTCGGCAGACTCGTGAGACGATCGCCCCCTTAATGATTAGAGAATGGCGAGCATTGGCGACATTGGCAGAGTTTGATGTACAGAGTGCTGAAGAAGGAGAAGGACAACTTTTCGGATGTCTTATCCTACAGCTTGTTCTTATCGACCACATTATTGGAGCCCAGAAAGAAGATGAGAAGTTTCAAGCATGGTTTGCGAAGATGTCAGAGAAAGATCCGACAGAATGGAAGGTAGTAATTGATGGAGGATATCGGTGCAGAGATAGATTATGTGGGCCAGATTGTGGTGAATTAAGGAAGGGTATCTTGGAAGAAGCACATAAGTCAAGATATACAGTTCACCCGGGAGGGACAAAGATGTACAAAGATTTGAAGAGAAATTTCTAGTGGAAAGCTATGAAGAAGGATGTGGCCGAATTTGTATCCAAGTGTTTGACGTGTCAGCAAGTCAAAATCGAACATCAGAGACTCTCGGGATTGTTGCAACCGCTATCTGTTCCTGGTTGGAAGTGGGAGCATATAACCATGGATTTTGTAATGGGATTGCCTCGATCGCAGCAAAATCATGACGCCATTTGGATAATTGTTGATCGATTGACGAAGTCTGCTCACTTCATTGCTTATAGTATGACATACCCGGTAGAGAAGATGAGTCGGATGTACATACAACAAGTTGTGCGACTTCACGGTGCACCTGTGTCGATTGTGTCAGACCGTGATACCCGTTTTACTTCGGGATTTTGGGAAAGTTTGCAAGAAGCTATGGAAACTTCGCTCAAGATGAGTACCACCTTTCACCCTCAGACAGACGGACAGACTGAGCATGTTAATCAGATCATGGAGGATATGCTTAGGGCTTGTGTGATCGATTTTGAGGAATCTTGGGAGACACCTTGCCATTGGTTGAATTTGCTTACAACAACAGCTATCACACAAGTATCGGTATGGCTCCGTTTGAAGCATTGTGCGGACGACCATGCCGTTCTCCATTGTGTTGGGCAGAGGTTGGGGACACCAAGTTGTTGGGACCAGATTTGGTTAGAGAAACCAACGATAAGGATTTCCTTGGTCAAGGAAAGGATGAGAACCGCTCAAAGCAGGTATAAGAGTTATGCCGATCGACGCCAAAAAGAGTTGGAGTTTAGCATCGAAGATCACGTACTTCTTAAGGTATCACCGACTCGAGGAGAAGTACGCTTCGGTCTCAAGAGAAGGAAATTGGCTCCGCGTTTCATCAGACCGTTTGAGATTTTGGAACGTGTCGGGAAAGTAGCATATCGACTGGCGCTACCACCAAAGATGTCTGGAGTTCACAATGTATTTCATGTGAGTATGCTGAAAAAGTACATACGAGACCCCTCGCACGTGGTTAGTTATGACGATTTTGAGACAAGTCATAACGTTTCTTACAAGGAGAGGCCCGTGAAGATTTTAGATCAGAGCATCAAGAAGTTGAGGAACAAGGACATACCGTTGGTGAAGGTTCAGTGGAATCACCATGACGAGAACGAAGCCTCATGGGAAGTTGAAGCTGAGATGAGGGAGAAGTACCCGGAGTTGTTTCAGGACTAGTTAGTCTTGATTTCGGGGACGAAATCCTGTTTAAGGGAGGAAGGGTGTAACAACCTGCATTTCATTTAATTAATTCAAATTGCCATTTTCATATTTAACCTGTATTATTGATTTTAATTTATAATTCTCATGTTCTAAATTTTATCTCTTGTGTTATTTCATTTTAAATTCATGTTGGGGTTAAAACTGCAATTTTATAAAATTTAGCAATACCTGTGTTGGATTTTAAAGCTGTATTTCAAAACAGTGGAAACAATTCCTTTTTGACTCAAATAGTATTTTTAGAAAACCAGAAAATCATTTCCTAAGTTAAAATGAATTTTCTGTATTTTTACGACGAACACCGCGTCACGAAAATACCAGTTTATGTGCAAAACTGTCTGCACCACACTAAACTTCCACAGATTTTGGAAGTGACGTAAAGTGGACATGACATATACTTTATTTCCATTTTAGGCAAGCAATGATTGGCTAAGCCTTGTTTGGGAATTATTTTAATTTATGTGTAATTGTAGTGCCATAAGTTGTGTTTCCAAACACTTATTTAATTCCTAGACAACTTGTATGTGCCATGTTTGGCAATGTGCGCTCTACATGTGTTAAGTTTGTGCCTATAGCTGGATTTGCCAAACACCTCTACTACTAATTGACCCCTAGGTACCTAAACTTGACCCTTGGCAAATCTTGGAGCTCATGTAAGCATGTTTGTGCTTATACGTATATATATATATATATATATGCTGATGTTTATTGAGTAATCAGGGGATTTGTTAAAACAATTAAGTTGATTAAGTGATCTTAAGATATACTTGGTCCCCAAGTTGTAGTATTGGATGTCTATATAACTCATACACCCTTTGCTTCAATACACACTTTCTGCACTTCTATCACAGAGAGAAAAGAGAGAGCTGAGAGTTCATAGTTTCAGAAGGATTTTAGAGAGAGAAGAAGGAACTTCAATCCTCCATAGCCAAAAGCTTGGAGTATTTCTTATTGTGCTTATCTTTCTCAACTAAATCTCTAAAGCTTCAATCAGTGAGTATTTTAAACTCACTCCAAATGTAATTCATGCTTGATTTCTGTGTATATACTTGTAATTATAAAGCCACCATGGTCAATTTCTTCAAGAACTCCATAGCTCAAAAGCTTGGATTTTCCAAACTAAATCAAAACTCGTTTTCTGAATGAAATATGAAAGATTAGAGTATGTATAGTGTACGGTTGTAGTATTGGAGCTTTATTCGTCCATATCACGACGTATGATTAAAACGAAGTTTCCGTCAACTCTCGATTTTTCGTAAAATTCGTGAGCTACGGATCGATTCAAGTAAAATTGATCGTAGATTCTTAATCCTTGCGAAAAACCGAAAAAAATCATATATTACATGTCCTATTTACTTCAAAATTGCAAAATGGGTCGAAATGGACCCTTAAAGCTGAAATAGAGGAATTTCTGGGGAACTTCACGAAGCCTCAGCATTAACTCGCGCGCGCGATCGCAAGAGCGAGGGTCGCGCGAGTGGACCGCGTGAGTGACCCATCGCGCGAGTTGCCCGCGCGCACGAGCCGTGTGTTTCAGGCAAACAGAAAAGGTTTTTAATAAGAAAAATAAAAATTAGGCAGATCGCGCGAGCGATCCGCGCGCTCGATCTCCGTGAACTCAGGCAGACAGAAAAGTTTTATAAAAGAAAACAAAAAATGGGCATATCGCGCTAGCGGCCCGCGCGAGCGACCCATCACGCGAGCGGCCCGCGCGCGCGACTTCTGGCAGTTTCTAGTTTTGCTTGTTTTGTGATAATAGACTGTTTGTGATGAAATTTATATACTGTTTGAGTACTGTTTGGAAAATTTATTAAACCAGAATCTTAATTGGTTATGTTTGGACGATCAAAACAATGAATTGCGACTTATCAATCCCCGTACGTACGTTGTTTCTTTAATTCAGCAAATTCCTTTATGTATAAGGTTCATGACATACATGTGGAGTCAGTTGTACATGCATGTGGGTGTTGGTCAGTGTGGAAAAGAGTAATGGTCAGTATGGTAAGAGTGTGTGGTTGAGATTGTGTTGTGGACACTCCTTGGTTTGTGTACCAAAGTGTGTTGTGGTTGAGATTTCGGTGAGAGTGTCTTTGAAATTCGACGGTGGCAAAATTGGACACTCCCTGACCCCCATGGTAGCGTTAAAGTGTGTGACGCCGAATTTGGACATTCCCTGGCATCCATGGTAGTGATAAAGTGTGGCCTACGGACACTCCCTGATACCAGAGTCTGGATACTGCGTGAGAGTTCCTCCGGTATTTGCATGGCGGATTAGGTATTCAAAGTGTGAGGCATTGGACACTCCCTGGTACCCCGGACCAAAGTGTGAGGTAAACTTGGACATTCCCTGGCACCCCTGTGCTAAAGTGTGGCTATCGGAGTACTTCAAAGATACTGGTGTGAGATAGTGGGTTGTTGTGTTTGTCGAGAGAAAAGAGTCGGTAAGATGAGATGGTGCATTGTTTTCATACACGGTCGCATATATGAATTATATCTTTCAAATGATATTGCGGTTGTTTTCTAAAACGAACTCTTTACTTTCATATAAACTTGTTGGATAAATAGGGAAATGGTAAATGAGTATGCCTTACATTCAAAGTTATGTTTTTAATACTCACCAGCTTCTTGAAGCTGACGACGTTGATGCGTCTTGGACATTCGTGTTCAGGCTTTTCAGGTTACGACTATGCTGAGCCTTATGACTATACTAATTGAGAACGACTGCTTCTGGAAGAGAAACTGTTATCGTCATTGCATATTTTAAGTTATATGTTTTAAATATGAACTGGTTTGTAATAAGGATGACTGTAATAGGCATTAAGTTATTGTTTTGTTTCAAGGCGGTCTGTGCCTGTAGATGACCCCGTGCTATAATATGTAATAAGTTAGAAAAATTTTATAAGCCTTGATTGCTCTGCTCTGATTATTGTTTATTGTTGTTCGACGTTTGGGACGGAATCGATCCTTCAAATTGTCGCGACCTACGGGTCCATAAAGGAAATTAAACACTTTCCATATTTATGCTACGTCGGGACGTGACAAATGGAAAGAGTGATATGCATGCAAATAAAAGTTCCATTGCTAAAGCTCACCATTTTTTCATAATCAATCCCAATCAATTTAAAAATCCATATGCTCTGTTCCAAACAAAACTTCAATAAGTACATGTAGTATGTACCTATATAAACAAAATTATTTGAAATAAAAGAAAAAGATCCACAAATATATAAAATAACGGAAATACCAAACAATTAATCAATCAAATGATGTGTACATCAATTAATTAAGCACAAAGTGGATTAAAACTTTGAAATATATATATACACACATATACACACACAATAGTAGATTAGAAGAACAATGCACATCCACCCACTGCCATGCGCACTGACATTGAAGAAACTACAACAAAAATTTTGAAAGAATAAAAAAATATTGTCAAGTGATTCATGCAACACACATTCAAAAGTTTTTCTTTTAAGAGGTTCTTGAATATAGCAATCAAAAGAAGGGTGTGTGTATGAGAGAGAGAGAGAGAGAGAGAGAGAGAGAGAGACGCATAAGAGATTGGAAGAAGAGATTTTCAAGAAATTATATAGAGAGAAAGGGGGTATTTAGCCTAATTAGGTATGGATGAGTAATGATAATTAATGATATTTGATGTGATTGATACGCAAATCTTGACTGCCTACTTGAAAAATGCAAGAGTTGGCAAAAAATAAGGAATTTAATTGAAATATGACAATCTCTATATATGTATGTGTATGTTATAGGTGCAAGATATTTGTAGTATATATAGATATAGTTAAATCATTTTTCTTAAAATTATTAAAAAAAATTCTTTTTCTCAAAAGTCGCCACGTGGCAGAAGCAAAGTCTTCCGGTTTCATATATACTAGCAGGTATCCCGCGCAATGCGCGGATACGTTATTTATCACATGAGTAATAAAATACTGTATTTCACTGTGTCTTCGTGATTCAATTTCTTAAACACTGGATAGACTTATATGAGAAATTCAAAGTTCGTTATTTGAGATAAATGTTTGCTTTGTGCCTCATATGCTGCACTGAAAACATTATTAAAATTAAATGTTATAATTCAACCAACATGGTTACAATTAGAGCCTTGAAATCTTTTTTTTTTGTCATGACATCCAGACTAACTGGTTATCCTGTACAAATTTAATTTCATATCTAGCCCTCAATACACATCATAAAATTTTGATCAATTCAAGTTTCATAACCAAAGTTACAAATGCACTAAGGAAAAAAGCTCTAATACAGAAGAAATAAGAAGATATGCAAACTCAACAAAAGACCTAGTACTTATAAGAGTTTTCTCTCTTTGTTTTCACTCCAAAAAAAAAAAAAGGAAAAAAAGCCTAACCTTGGATGATAAAAAATAAAATAAAAAATAAAAAAAAAAACAAACAATTACAAAAACTTCATATGAAAACATTTACCAAATACAAAACTTGAATGCACCATTATTATCAAAGCATGTAAAGACTCGCTACCTTTGTTAACGATAGAAAAGGTACAAATAAGGATTTGAGAACAAATTCGACCAAATACAAGAACATACACAAAATGCATGCATCATCAAAACCAATACGGCAAAGAGTAATATTTGGGGCACAAACAAATTTCACAAACACTTACAAACACACTCTATCTATCTCCTGGGTGGTATTGTGGGGTTTGGATAATTTCAGTAGACCCCACAGTGCCACCCAAGAGAGAGATAGAGTGTGTTTGTGAAACTTATTTGTGCCCTAACATTATTGTACCACAAATTAGTCTTCAATCTTTTTGCAACACAAAATACACCATCAAAAACCCAATACTGCATACTCCATTAGTATTCAATTTTTTGCAAGTACATTCACGTCCACCAATCTAGGTGTAGTATGGTCTATTAGTTATCATGTCAAAATACTGTGTGTTTTAGAAAGAGAAGGGAGGAGGAGAGACCTTTAGAGAGAGAAAGATAGAGAAGGTGCAGAATGATGCAATCGGAAAAAAAAGAAAAGAAAAAAGGGGGTCATTGTTCGAAGTACTACTTGGATTAAGGTCGTCTTCAATCTCGTCTATACCAACCATTACTGTTAACAACCAATTTGTATAAGAATCACTTCAATGAACAATTCCATGCTTAAAGAATTGATGGACAGTCTAACATACATATATGCATAAGCATTGATATGTAATCAAAATGAAAAATAACAACCGTCATGGCATTATTAGGCAATACCTTTGATCTCCCCAAACAGTTACAGATACGGGTATTGCAATATAGGTTAATGCCACGCGTCAATCTCTCGTCTTATTTTGGTTTCACTCTCCACTTTTAGATATAACATAGATAGATAATATACATATATATATATATATTAAATATTAGATTACTGAGAAAATATGTAATGCATTGGTTCCTAAATTCAAAGTTTCTGTTATAATTGTAATTGTAAATTATATTATATATCATGTCTAATTAAATTATACTATATACATATCCAGTATATCTCTATATAATTGATGGGTTAATTAATTGCGTAAAAAAAATTCAAAGTAGCTTTTTTTTTTTTTTTTTAATTAGAAGTGTGAACACATGGGAGAAGCTAAAGCTTCTCCTTTCATATGTACTATTTACATACCCGTGGATTACACGGGATGGTCACAAAACACTTCCATTCTTGTTTTAACATCACTTGGAATTGAAACAAAATGTGTAAAAAAAAATGGAATTTAAAGACTTCATTTATAACAATGTTCTTTCTCAAACCTTTCATTGAATATTTTTCTAGAAATCAATAGCTGCATAACACAAAAAGAATCACATTTAGATCATTTAGAATATACTAATTATGCAACAATCATAGACAAATAAACAAAATAATTGTTTCATTTGTGTTACATTGAAAAAAGTCATTTTTTCAGCAGATTAAGAAAAAGGAAAACACAAATAAAAAACTTTCTGCTCATTCAACTCTAAAGGAAACCAAATCGCAATACCTAAATAGTATGCGTGAAAAGTAATGAGCTGAAAATCACAAAACTAATAAACAATGGCAGGGAAGAAAAATTTTAAATAGCATGGCGGAAAGATTTAAAAAAAATAAAAAAAATTCATTGTCATGCATCTTTACCCTTGGTTGGGAAATCTAGACCCAGTACTGCAGATACACTCAGATACACACGGACACTGATAAAATAATTCCCATATTTTGTTATTTAGGGGATTTATGTGATATATATTTCAAGGAGAAAGATATCTAGAGGCAATTAAGGGAAAGAGAGAGAGGCAATTGTGGCAATTAGGATTTCAGTTATGTGTATATATATATATATAGGAAGTGCATTTTTTGGAGCATATACACATGATGATGGATGACCAATAAAACAGTCATTATAGACCTATGATTGCATTTGATCAACAAAGAATTAAACTAAACTAAAATAGGATTAGTCATGAGCTAACTATGACAATGGTTTCATGAATTCTAAGGAAGTTATAAAATCTTTTCTTAAAATTAGCAGTAATATGGGTCCATAAAATCTTCACTATGATTCTATAGAGTGATATGAGTCCATAATATTTTATGGGATATTAGGTAATGGGCCCCTTAAAATTAAGTGTTTTAACCAAAAACCCACGTTTTTTACAATTTTGTAAAAAGCCCCTCGCTACTTTTCGTATTTGGTGAGCAGCCCCTCCAGTCACAGCTAATATTACATTATTTGTGAACTTTAAATCATCATAACTCACTCATTTTTTGGCCTTTTTGGGTGATTTTTTTTTTGATATCATGTATTTTTCCGAGATCTACGCAATGGACTTGAAAGTTGTACAAAAAAAAGTAATTTGGAATTTCATTTTTCATTTTTATCTTTCAGCTATATAATATTATCTGTTGACAGATAATATTATTTGTCAACTTTAAACCACCATAACTTTCTCAATTCTTGGGCTTTTAGGGTGATTTTTTTTTTGATTTCATGTATTTCTTTGAGATCTACGCAATAGGTGTGAAAATTTTATGAAAAAAGTTAAGTTGTAGCCTGATTTTGAGGTTTGACAGTAATATTATCTGTAACTGTGTGCCTAACAGATAATATTATCTGTGAACTTTAAACTACCATAACTTTCTCAATTCTTGGACTTTTTGGGTGATTTGTTTTTTGATTTCATGTATTTCTTTGAGATCTACGCAATAGGAGTAGAAATTTTCTGAAAAAAGTTAAGTTGTAGCCTGATTTTGAGGTTTTACAGATAATATTATCTATTTCTGTGTGTCTAACATATAATATTATCTGTTAACTTTAAACTACCATAACTTTCTCAATTCTTGGGTTTTTTGGGTAATTGTTTTTTTGATTTCATGTATTTTTTTAAGATCTATGCATCTATGGTGCCAATTGTACGAAAGAAATATGTTTTTATTATATGTATGTGAAAAAATACAAATTTTCATATTTGTTTGATATTTAGTTTTTTTTTGTCCCTGTATTTCATGGTCAATATTGAACTCGTTTGATGGATCTCATTTTGCTGATTTCAAAACATCAAATTTTACGAAAAACGGACTTGTATAACAAAAGTTATAGCAATTTGAGTGTAAAAAGGGCCTAATGCGATAAATAAAACTAGCATGGGTTTTAACTTTGAAGAGTTTTACTTGAGGGGGCTATGGCCGAAGCTCCCATATTTTATATCACTTGGTCCGTATATTGTATATATACAATGTGAAGCACGTGCAATGCAAGGGAGCATAATTGGAAAAAAAAATATTGTAAAAAAATATTGATTAACCTTTTATTAATTAAATTGGAAAAAATACATGCAAATGTCATATAAATATATAGATTTTTAAAAAAAAATGCTAAAATTTGAAAAAAAAAAAATGGTTGTTACTTAGGTTTTACGTATATCTATTAAAAATGAAAATTTATAATAGTATTAGAAAAGGTACATGATAGAAAGTTTTTGAGATTTACAATTTAATACTTATATCTTTAGATATAAATTAGCAAAGAATAACCGTTAAAATTAAAATAATAACAGCTTACATTTTCTCAAATCAGATTCAAATTTAAACATAACATTTAAGGTTTTCTGTTTTTTATTTTTTATTATTTTTTTTTCTATGATCTTAATTTAAACATGGAAAAAAATAACAAGTAGATTTTGTTCTCATTTTTCATTTCTTTTTTCTTTTTTCCCCTTTTTCTTTTCAGTCTCTAAATCCGTGGATCAAAAAATAATATGCATGTTACGCAGTTGGCGGTGGGAAAGAAATACACAGAAATAAAACCATCAACAACAATTATTTATCACATTGTACCTTTCTTTCTTTTTTGGTTTGATCTATATGTGTATAGTTTATTTAATTTTAATGTGAGAGTCAATGGAATATGGACAGAGTTGATTGTAAAGTTATCTAACTGCTTACCATACAAAGAGTGAATACAATCAATTTGAGCACATATTATGGGTTGTATTAGGAAATCAAATATGTTAATAAGAAATTCTAAATTAGGAAATTTTTATAGAATGTGCCACATGGCAAAAGCAACATCCTTTGTTTTCATATATATATATATATATATATATTAGATTGGATGTAAAAACACATTTTTAGAACCCCATTGAACCTAGTGTGAAAAGTAAAGAAGTTGGGCAAAATACGCTGCGCCGGTTGACCGAGCCTGCTAACGGCAGTGCTTAGGGATGGCAATGGGGCGGGTTCCCCGCCCCGCCCCGCCCCGCCCCTAATAGGTAGGGTATGGGGGAAACTTATAAGGGTTAGGGGCAGGTATGGGGGGAGTTTTCTAAACCCGAATCGTGTTCGGTTTGGGTCGGGCTCGGTGGTAGTGTCAAAAAACTCGAACCCGCCCCGATTATAATGAGAAATTACACTTATTCCCTCATAAATCAAATATATTATCTAAATCCCTTGGAGTACAACTACTCCTTACAAGGGATTTAGCCTCATTTAGGGCACAGACGCAAGCAGTCAACGGCTCCTCTTCCACAGCTGCAGAGCCTCTCGCCATCCTCTTTAAACCGTAGCATCCCAAATCAGGCAATATATGTATGTACAGATATGTGTTCGTGAATTGTGAGTGTGACTGTGTCAGTGTGTGTTCCGTGTGTATATATATATATATGTACATATCTGACTGAAATGAATTGAGTTTTGATTTCAAAGTCACTACTCACTAATTATATGCTTCTGAATGGCAATAGTTGACTTGTAGTAACCTATAAATTCTTGCTTTTATTTATTATACATGATAGTACATAATATTTGTTGGGGGTGGGACCTACCCTATCAATCCTAGCCGGATTTGTTGAATTTTTTCTTATTAAACTTCTTTCCGTTGGCTTGTCGTCGATATTGTTCTCGTTAGAAGTTCCTTTTGAGTATTGTACAGAGTTCGCTCAATCGGACTATTTGTGCGTGATCCAACTCCTGTAGAGTGAACTCTCTGCCCAGAGTTCGCTCAATCGAACTTTTCTCTACTTTATCCAACTTTTGTAGAGTGAATTCTCTGCCCAGAGTTCGCTCAATCGAACTTTTCTCTGCTTAATCCAACTTCTGTGGAATGAATTCTCTGCCCAGAGTTCGCTCAATCGAACTTTTCTCTGCTTAATCCAACTTCTATGGAATGAATTCTCTGCCCAGAGTTCACCCAATCGAACTTCCTTTGCTTGGTCCAACTCTCATCAGAATGCATAGATTAAAAGCATAAGTCCCCTATGCGATATCAATGTTTAAATGAGTACTCCTCCATGTATTTTAAGACCTTGCTTTCAAAATAATTATTTTCCTAAGATTTCCCGTGGAGTAAATACATGTAAGTATATTTAAGAGAGTTTAATTTGACCAAACTGGGTTCATTTAGAGTGATGGTTGGATACATATTTGTGTGTATATGAGTGATTTGTGTGCATTTATACCTACACACACTCTAGAGAAATGAGTAGGGGGTGGGACCCAACCCATCACCCAACACCCCCCCCCCCCCCTCCCTTTTTTTTATCCCTCACGTCTCTCTCTCTCTCTCTCTCTCTCTCTCTCTCTCTCTCTCTCTCTCTCATTCTCGTTCTATTTTTTTTTTCTTTTCTTCTTCTCTCTCTCTCTTTCTCTCTCTATATTGGAGCACCAAAAACCCCCCAAATTACTTCAACCTAAAACCCCAAGATTGGAGCCTCTACAAGCAAGATTGGGCCAAGGCTTAGAGAAGGGTTATTATTCCTCTCATCAAGGGCTTCAACCTAGTGTATTTTATTTCCTCCATTGGTGCTCAAGAACTCAAGGATGGGCTAGGCAAGAGAAGGGGCTTCTTTGGTATTCTTAACTTCTCTAATCTTCTTGAGGATTATTGGGTCTCTTTTTCAAGAACACAAGGTAGGATTTTATTATCTTGCTATACTATGGAGACCATATCTAGAGTTAATTTGTGTTTTGATGTTAGAAATTATGGGAGTTAAATTAAACTAGTAAGTACCCATCCCTATGTTGTGTTGAAATGATATATGATATATATACACATATATATTCCTACATATATAATTATGTGTCAAGTTGATTATTTGCTTTAGTTTGCCCTAAATGTTTAATTGCTACTTGTTTGCCAATTTGGGATTAAAAAGCATATTTAGTTGTTAACTACTTATGTATTTAATCCTTCAATGAAAATGTGTTAAGGATGTATAGTTGTTGGTTTGAAGATTTAGAGACTTAAATGTTTAAGTTCCTACTTACTTGATGTAAAGTGTAAACTAGGTTGTTGGTTGACTTGAATGTTCTTGAAAGCCTAGAACTCGTGTTGTGAAGTTTCTTTGACGATATAAAAACAATGTCGAAATATTGTGGAATATTCATCTCTTTATTATCAATTAATGCCCGTTGATATTAAATCTTGATTTAAAAATATTAATTTCATTCATATGTATGGGCATTGGCATTGGAATCAAGAGATTCAAAGCATTGTGGCCAAATAGGCAAAACTCATATCACGGCATGACATGTGCATGAGAAATCCCACGAGGGGAAAAATCCCAAAGAGGGGATTAATGATAAAAGTAAAAATCCGGGTGTGGGTTGTGAGGTGAGACAAGGTGGACGTACCTAAGAACGTGCCAAACTCCAACTTATAGCCGACTAGCTATCGGAAGGTTGGTATGCTACATTCCCAATGGGGGGTGGCTCACAGTCCGGTACCGAGGCGAGTGATCATAGCATGCATGGCCTATGGGCTTTCTTTACTTGCATTTGCCGTGGTGGCATTCATAGCACCACATTTTATCTTTAGTTACGAGCCGTCGTTCTCATAAAACGACAAACCATTTTTCATGTTTTATCAAGTTGGCCAAGGCCCAAGAGTTACTAGACGCATGACGTCACACTTTGAAGATTTCTTTTGAGAAGAATAATATTTTTATGAAAATGTTTCAAACTTCTAGTTTTGTTTAAAAAGATGTTGTAATGAATTTGAATCTTGTAGTTTAATTCATTAATACTTGACCCGGGCACATGTTTAGCCCTTTGCTTAGAAAATATTAGAATTTTTGACTTAATGTAATCGGGCTTATAACTGGGACTTTGAGTCGCCGATTGGCGCATGTCAACATTAAATATTTATTCATGTTGATTCGGCCACTTGTT
Source organism: Hydrangea macrophylla (assembly GCA_033977485.1). Lineage (NCBI taxonomy): Eukaryota > Viridiplantae > Streptophyta > Magnoliopsida > Cornales > Hydrangeaceae > Hydrangea > Hydrangea macrophylla. The sequence continues at coordinate 91,615,149 of CM066995.1, forward strand.
AGTCCTTTAACTTAGATCCTTTTTAAATCGTGTGCGTATTGGTTCGCATGTTCCGTTGTTCCTTTAAGTCGTTCTGGTAAGCTAATGGTATGGCTATACAAGTTCTATCCTTAGAAAATTTCCAAAACTTAAAAATTTTGTAAGAATTCTGGACAGGGGACATTCAATCAGTCGAAGATATTGGTCGACCGGTCGAAAGACCCTCTGCCCATGAATAGTAACTTTTTCCTAGATTTCAAAATTTTTGAAATCTAATTTGGTTTATACTTAGCCGATGGATTGTCTATTATGGGAAAATACAAATTTTGATTTCTTAAGGACCATTTGGTTGCAACCTCTTAAAAACTTATACTACGCGACTTTTAAAATAAACTTCTATCTATTTCCTTCTATCTATGTATATTTTCCTCATTGGGACTCCTTATTACTATCTTTTAAAATTCTATTGAAAACCAAAACAATGTTGATTGACCATATTTGACCCATTTGGTCCTCATGAGTCAATCTTTGACTTTTTGACTTTTCTTTGGAATCCACGTAGGATTCATTCGTAGTTTCTGCACTGTTTGGTTGGTCCACGTAGGATCTCTTCTCCTCCTTAACCTCTTTCTTTGACTCTTTGACCCGTCCACGTGTCTTGGATTTTTGGGTCGTTATAGAATTGTATCAGAGCTAATCGGGTTCAAATACCTAGGGGCTATGGGTGTTTTCTTTTGGGTTTATCGCATTTCCGTTTGTGTTTACTCCGTGCCTACTCCTTATTGCATCCTTCGTTGAAGGCATTGCGATGCCGTGTGGGCATGCGTATGTGTTGAGTGCCTTCAGGACTTACGTGCTTCCATGTTAAAGAGCTTACATGTTTGATATGCCATTTATGCTAGGTGCTTACATGATAAATGTTTACATGTTCTAGTGCTATGTGTTTCCATCTATGAATCTTTTGCATTATGTCTTGGTGTGAATGTCTAATGATATTTAACTATTGACCGTGAAAGGTTTAAAAGTATATATATGAGGGTTTCCTTGTTTGGATTATTCGCTCGACGTACTATGCCTGGCAAGGTTGGTGGTTAGGTGTCAATCAGTGCTTCACACCGAGCTGTATGCTTAAGGACCTCTGTTGTGTTTATAAAATTTACGTTACTTGCTATTTCCGTTTACGTTGTTGAGATAGCATGTTTAGGTGTTGCACGCCTACGTGATTATATGTTCACCTGCTCGCATGCTCATGTGGTTTACATGCTTATAGTAGAATATATTGAGATCATCTATTGTATTATAGATGGAGAAATTTCCCAAAAAAAAAGGGAGGGGGGGAATGTGAGCTCCAAGATTATTTAGTTGATCAGATTGTTGTATGCTTAAGGACCTCTGTTGTGTTTATAAAATTTACGTTACTTGCTATTTCCGTTTACGTTGTTGAGATAGCATGTTTAGGTGTTGCACGCCTAGGTGATTATATGTTCACCTGCTCGCATGCTCATATGGTTTACATGCTTATAGTAGAATATATTAAGATCATTTATTGTATTATAGATGGAGAAATTTCCCAAAAAAAAAAGGGGGGGGGGGGGGAGGGAGGGAGTGGGAGCTCCAAGATTATTTAGTTGATCAGATTACTGTTTAATGTGTTGTAAATGCTATGTACACAGAAATTATATGAATAAGGAAACGTTATTTACTGACAGGTTGTAAAGAGTTACTTTAACGAGTGCCATCTAAATGTTAAATAGACTGCCATTCTACCCATATGTGTAGTTCTTGCGTGTACATGAAGAATGATGTCTTGTGTGAAGTACATGACTTTTATTCTGGTGCTATGTAACTTACTTTACATACTCTATGATTGTGATCGCATGTCAAGTATATGTCGTACGTACCTTGTGCTTGTGGGACTTATCTTATGTTTAAGGCAGAATGCTATTGATTTGGTATTCCTACGTTACGTGTGGATGATGAATGAATTCAATTTCTAAAATTATATTTTAGACGTTGGTTTCCTTGAGATTGACCGATGAGGAATTCTTTAGAACTTACTGTTAAGAGTTATTGAGGATTTAGAGTGAGAAATCACTGTAGTTGGATTAAAAAGTTTAATGCTTGAGAAATCGATTTATGAAAAGTTTTGGATAAGCATTTGGTTAGCGTCGGTTAACGATTATTCGTGATGCTAAAGTTTTAACTTTTGGCACATATCTTGTTATTTAATTATTTAACATTTTGTATGGTTGTGCCACGCAGGTGACTGTATTTTTGAATACCGTATTACAACATTGAGAAGTTATGGGTTGAATTACATTGATGATTATCAATTGGATTGCGTGATTTAGTGTAGATCCATGCTCTAAATGAATAGCTGATGTTGGATGTGCATTTAGTATAATGCTACTTGACAGTGTTTACTTAATGATTGGAATAAATACTTGGAAATGTGCATATGACGCGTTGGGATTTGGAATGTTTATAATTTGCGATAAATTACATATCATTGCATCACACTCATTGCATTGCGTTGCATCTCATCATTACAGCCATTGCATTGCATTCAAAAACCGGAGTGTGTGGACTTGAGCCGTGCCTTCTCTTGAGCCGTGGAAGACTAGACTCCTGTATGGGAAGAGAGTGTATGGGATCCCACATTATCGAAGGAGAGGTTATTGATTTCGAAAAAAAAAATCGGAGTGTGTGGACTTGAGTCGTGCCTTCTCTTGAGCCGTGGGAGACTAGACTCCTGTATGGGAAGAGGGTGCATGGGATCCCAAATTATCGGAGGAGAGGTTATTGATTTTGGAAAGAAAAAAAAATCGGAGTGTGTGGACTTGAGCCGTGCCTTCTCTTGAGCCGTGGGAGACTAGACTCCTGTGTGGGAACATGGTGTATGGGATCCCACATTATCAGAGGAGGGGTTATTGATTTCGGAAAAAAACTAGAGTGTGTGGACTTGAGCCGTGCCTTCCCTTGAGCCGTGAGAATCTAGTTCCTTCTCGTATGGGAGGAAGGTGTATGGGATCCAACACTTACGGAAGATAATGGGTTTTCAAAAAAATAAATAAATAAAATAAAATAAAATAAATTTTCGAAAGACAAAAGCAATCAATGTGTTTTCAAAGATGTTTTCGAAAGACGAAAAGGGCTAATGTGTTGCAATTTCAGGGATGACATGTCTATCCAGCTCGAGGGCTGATACATATTTTGTTGAGTAGTGATGTAGCAATAAAGTATTGCTTGGACATTTGCTATCATTGTTTACTTGCGTAATTTACATGATTTCATAGGTGTTCAAGTGAGCTCCATCTTACATCTCAGGTAATACAGGTAAAGCGAATAGGGTTGCTAATTGGTCGAGTGACATCTGTAACTTTCGGTGAAAGAGCGAGAAAACAACGAATAACGGTAGTTGTAACGATGCGATGATGTATGTCAGGTTTGGTGACTGAATTTCGGGACGAAATTCTTTTAAGGGGGATAGAATGTAGTAACCCATAAATTTTTGCTTTTATTTATTATACATGATAGTACATAATATTTGTTGGGGGTGGGACCTACCCTATCAATCCTAGCCGGATTTGTTGAATTTCTTCTTATTAAACTTCTTTCCGTTGGCTTGTCGTCGATATTATTCTCGTTAGAAGTTCCTTTTGAGTATTGTACAGAGTTCGCTCAATCGGACTCTTTGTGCGTAATCCAACTCCTGTAGAGTGAACTCTCTGCCCAGAGTTCGCTCAATCGAACTTTTGTTTGCTTAATCCAACTTCTGTAGAGTGAACTCTCTGCCCAGAGTTCGCTCAATCGAACTTTTCTCTGCTTAATCCAACGTCTGTGGAATGAATTCTTTGCCCAGAGTTCGCTCAATCAAAATTTTCTCTGCTTAATCCAACTTATGTGGAATGAATTCTCTGCCCAGAGTTCGCCCAATCGAACTTCCTTTGCTTGGTCCAACTCTCATCAGAATGCATAGATTAAAAGCATAACTCCCCTATGCAATATCAATGTTTAAATGAGTACTCCTCCATGTATTTTAAGACTTTGTTTTCAAAATAATTATTTTCCTAAAATTTCCCGTGGAGTAAATACATGTAAGTATATTTAGGAGAGTTTAATTTGACCAAACTGGGTTCATTTAAAGTGATAGTTGGATACATATTTGTGTGTATATGAGTGATTTGTGTGCATTTATACCTACACACACTCTAGAGAAATGAGTAGGGGGTGGGACCCAACCCATCACCCAACACCCCCCCCCCCCCCCCCCCCCCCCCTCCCCTTTTTTTTTTATCCCTCACATCTCTTTCTCTCATTCTCCTTCTATTTTTTTTTTCTTTTCTTCTTCTCTCTCTCTTTCTCTCTCTATATTGGAGCACCAAAAACCCCCAAATTATTTCAACCTAAAACCCCAAGATTGGAGCCTCTACAAGCAAGATTAGGCCAAGGCTTAGAGAAGGGTTATTATTCCTCTCATCAAGGGCCTCAACCTAGTGTATTTTATTTCCTCCATTGGTGCTCAAGAACTCAAGGATGGGCTAGGCAAGAGAAGGGGCTTCTTTGGTATTCTTAACTTCTCTAATCTTCTTGAGGATTATTGGGTCTCTTTTTCAAGAACACAAGGTAGGATTTTATTATCTTGCTATACTATGGAGACCATATCTAGAGTTAATTTGTGTTTTGATGTTAGAAATTGTGGGAGTTAAATTAAACTAGTAAGTACCCATCCCTATGTTGTGTTGAAATGATATATGATATATATGTACACATATATATTCCTACATATATAATTATGTGTCAAGTTGATTATTTGCTTTAGTTTGCCCTAAATGTTTAATTGCTACTTGTTTGCAAATTTGGGATAAAAAGAATGTTTAGTTGTTAACTACTTGTGTATTTAATCCTTCAATGAAAATGTGTTAAGGATGTATAGTTGTTGGTTTGAAGATTTAGAGACTTAAATGTTTAAGTTCCTACTTACTTGATGTAAAGTGTAAACTACGTTGTTGGTTGACTTGAATGTTCTTGAAAGCCTAGAACTCATGTTGTGAAGTTTCTTTGACGATATAAAAACCATGTCGAAATATTGTGGAATATTCATCTCTTTATTATCAACTAATGCCCATTGATATTAAATCTTGATTTAAAAATATTAATTTCATTCATATGTATGGGCATTGGCATTGGAATCAAGAGATTCAAAGCATTGTGGCCAAATAGGCAAAACTCATATCACGGCATGACATGTGCATGAGAAATCCCACGAGGGGAAAAATCTCAATGAGGGGATTAATGATAAAAGTAAAAATCTGGGTGTGGGTTGTGAGGTGAGACAAGGTGGACGTACCTAAGAACGTGCCAAACTCCAACTTATAGCCGACTAGCTATCGGAAGGTTGGTATGCTACATTCCCAATGGGGGGTGGCTCACAGTCCGGTACCGAGGCGAGTGATCATAGCATGCATGGCCTATGGGCTTTCTTTACTTGCATTTGCCGTGGTGGCATTCATAGCACCACATTTTATCTTTAGTTATGGAAATTGTAGTATGTCTCTATAAGTCTTCCTACGAGCCGTCGTTCTCATAAAACGACAAACCATTTTTCATGTTTTATCAAGTTGGCCAAGGCCCAAGAGTTACTAGACGCATGACGTCACACTTTGAAGATTTCTTTTGAGAAGAATAATATTTTTATGAAAATGTTTCAAACTTCTAGTTTTGTTTAAAAAGATGTTGTAATGAATTTGAATCTTGTAGTTTAATTCATTAATACTTGACTCAGGCACATGTTTAGCCCTTGCTTAGAAAATATTAGAATTTTTGACTTAAATGTAATCGAGCGTATAACTGGGACTTTGAGTCGCCTATTGGCGCATGTTAACATTAAATATTTATTCATGTTGATTCGGCCACTTGTTAGTCCTTTAACTTAGATCCTTTTTAAATCGTGTGCGTATTGGTTCGCATGTTCCGTTGTTCCTTTAAGTTGTTCTGGTAAGCTAATGGTATGGCTATACAAGTTCTATACTTAGAAAATTTCCAAAACTTAAAAATTTTGTAAGAATTCTGGACAGGGGACATTCAATCAGTCGAAGATATTGGTCGACCGGTCGAAAGACCCTCTGCCCGTGAATAGTAACTTTTTCCTAGATTTCAAAATTTTTGAAATCTAATTTGGTTTATACTTAGCCGGTGGATAGTCTATTATGGGAAAATACAAATTTTGATTTCTTAAGGACCATTTGGTTGCAACCTCTTAAAAACTTATATTACGCGACTTTTAAAATAAACTTCTATCTATTTCCTTCTATCTATGTATCTTTTCCTCATTGAGACTCCTGATTACTATCTTTAAAATTTTATTGAAAACCAAAACAATGTTGATTGACCATATTTGACCCATTTGGTCCTCATGAGTCAATCTTTGACTTTTTGACTTTTCTTTGGAATCCACGTAGGATTCATTCGTAGTTTCTGCACTCTTTGGTTGGTCCACGTAGGATCTCTTCTCCTCCTTAACCTCTTTCTTTGACTCCTTGACCCATCCACGTGTCGTGGATTTTCGGGTCGTTACATGACTTACTAAGAAAAGGGTTTTTGCATTTCTTTCTTTGTTTTTTGCATATATACCCAAAAAGACTCTCTCTCTCTCTGCTGGTTTTTTTTTTTTTTTTTGTTTCTTTGTTTTTTGTTTCATTGTATGTACTAGTATATTTTGTCGGTACATTCATTGATTTGTGTTTAGATTTGGTTTCTGGGTAAGTAAATTTTTGTTTTCTTTTCACTCCCCAATTTATCTATTTCTCTGTTCTACTTTTATTATTATTTTTTTTTCTCAAGAACAGTTCTTGTCTTGATTTGTGGCTTTTTGTAATTATGGGCTTGATATGGGTTTTTCGTGTTCTTTCATTTTTCCTTCAAGTTGGTTTGAGTTTGCCTGCATTTTTCAATTTGTTTCCAAAAAAAAAATCAAACACTTAGTCGGGGCGGGGTCAGGGACTCCGAGTGCGGGGCGGGGTCGGAGTCGGGAAGAGACATTAGGCTAGGCGGGGCGGGGGAGAGTTCACTGAAGCGGGGGGGGAGCAGGGTATGGGGGCCCTGTCCCATACCCGCCCCGTTGCCAACCCTAGCCGTGCTACCGCAAAAACTAGCTCTCGGCAATTTTTAAAATTTTGGCTAGTCGGTTGATCGCCTGACTGAGCTGGTTCACCGGCTGCCTTGCATCAGCAGCCCAACTTTAAAATTTTACATAACCTTTTAGAACGAAGTAAAATAATTTCAAAGTACAGCATTGGGTATCTAATTATAATATTCTGAGACCCAAACTGTTACTGAAGCCCAAACTGTTAGCAAACTGTTACTGAAGACCCAAACTGTTAGCATGCACGATACATCGTATAAGTGATGTATCACATGGATTTTATTGTGCATTCAATCCCAGAGCAACTTTGGTGAACGACTTCACTTTTTCGTTTTTTTTTATTATTATATTTATTTTTAAAACTCACTAGAGTAGTGATTACAAAGAACGACTTTTAAAGTTGAGTCTATTTAAATTTAAAGTACTCTTGTTTAGTACGGAGTAATTAAGAATTAACAGTTCAAAAAAGTAATTAAGAATTAAAAATAAGATCATCTTGGAAACAGCTCACAAAAATTTAAGGTGACCCATACAGTCAGCTAATTTGTTTTTAAATAGTACTACATGAATAGCTTTTTTTTTTTTTTTTTTTTAAAAAAAATTTAAGGTGACTTAAAAACAAACAAAACAAAAACAAAACGGCAAGTACATGAATAATACTGTAGCAGGTTTAATGACCGGATCCCTTCAAATACAAAACAAAGATCATTTAAAAAAAAAAAAAAACAAAAACAAAAACAAAGGCCACTTAGCATGAGTTTTGAGTCAAGAATTAGAGAAGATTTTTGAACAATTATAAAATTGACGTAGGTTTAGCTAATGACTGTAGATGCCCTCACAAATAATTTTTGAAAATACTTTTGCTCACCCACAAAATAATTTACTGATGCTCACCCAAGCATCCCATTGGCCAATGCAGTGGGTCCGAGGATTAAACAAATGATGTTTAATCATGGGTCTCACTGCATTGGCCAATGGGATACTTGGGTGAACATTAGTGAACTATTTTTTGGATGAACAAAAATACTCTCATAATTTTTATCATGGGAATTTCAAACACCACTTGAAGTTTGCCAACGACAAAGCAAGCCAAGGTCATCTTTAAGTTTGGCAATCACAAAATTATCACGATTGTCATCAGAGGATTTCCCAATCCCAATATGAATTTTGATTTTTCCAAACTGCCCAAAAAAAAGTTAAAAAGTTGCTCACATTCATCTTTATAATATACTAAGTTCAAACACAAATCTTTGTACAGCCCTTAGCAAAACCTTATCTAAGATGTCTTAACATCTCTGCATTGGATCTGATCTATCAGCATGCACCATCACCATCCAGCTTCTTCAACTCGTTGAGAGGCTCGGGTGGCGAGTAAGACCAACACCTATATATAATAACACCACCACACAGAGCTATAACCGCAATTGTTACATATATATCCTTGCTTGTTTCATAAACAATAACCTGCATAAACAACCCCAACACCACATCCACCAAACCTATGTCCGGAGTGGCCTTAAAAAGCTGTGCAAAGACATGAAGGTCTAGGGTAATGGTTATCAAAGATATGAGAAGATGCACATCATTCCTCATAGTCTCTCTTAGAGTTAATGCAGCACAAACCGTAACTACCTCTATTGCAGATTTTCTAAATCGTCCAATTGGGGGACGACACATATGTCGGCACCCAACATAAACGTACACTTGAACGATATAATGCACCCACACACAAAAAATATCCAAGGGAAAAATGGCACCATGATAATCACCACTCAAGAACTTAGGAGAGCTTGTTATAATAATTCCAAGTACTGCATATGCGCATGCAACTGAACCCAACAGAAGCCAAAGGCGGCCTGATTCCAATTCCATGCACATTTCACACTTCCAAAGCCCTTTCCTGTGACACAAACTAAAGGGCAACTAATTATTTAAAATTCCAAAGTTGATCCAAAATATAGCTTTAATGTTGTGTTTGCTACTGGGGTAGAGGGGAAGGGGAAAAGAGGTGTGGAGGGAAGAGAGGAAAAGGGGATAATCGTTTGTTTGGTAGGATGGAAGAGCTGGAGAGGAAGAGGGGAGGGATGCCTCTTCCCTCCGGGCCCACAAATTTGAATGTGTCCAAAATTGGACTGATTATGAGAGAAACGACTTCTCGAATTTTCTGACATGTTTGCCAGCCAATGAAAATACTTATTTGTTAATGTTTTGAGTATAATAGCAAAATACACAAGATTCCTTCTTTCCTTCCTCACTTCCTACTTTTTTGCCCAAACACAAGGAGGGAAGACCCCGCTTCCTTTCAATAGGGATACGTCTTCCACCCCTCCTCTTCCCTTCCTTCCACCTTTCCATCCCTCGTACAAACATAGCATAAGAGACCAGGGACTCTTAAGTTCTTTGAGAAAATGTACAGAAGAAGTGCACCTAGAATAAGTCACCAATGTCGTTGAACGGAAGTTTCACTTCCCTAAAGCCCAAATAGAGAGTTCTATTGAGTTTCCCAAATTGCACTCCTACATAGCCTGACAGTAATTTATCTCTAAGAAGTAAGAACTAAGAAGGATTGCAATATAAAGAAGAGAATTCCATATAGAAGGCCAAGATCTTAAGTTATTGCCTGAATCTAAAAATATTGTAGTAGTGAAGAACAATACTGCAACGGATTAGTATACTTTTCCACTGACAAAACACTTCTTAATGGAAAAAGAAAGAAATGAAGCCATAACACACCAATCACAACTCTGTAAAACATGTGCAAACAGACTTTTCATTCACATAAATCTACAGCTGCTAAAAAGTATAGGTATTGTAAAATTTTGGTTCAAGTAATTAATTAATCTGTAGAACTTGAAAGATTTTGTGCAATTGTGCAACTAACACAAACCACCCCAAAGTGAAGATACTTGCACCCTTAGAATCAGCTAAACAGCTATTGGTTAACTTAAATATCTGATTGGCTATATTAACCAGCTAAAAACCAGGATTAAATATGTCAAAGCTGCTGATTCTTTTTTGATCGGTATTAGAGTTTATTGCATTAGTAAACAGAAGTGTTATGTCGTTACATGGAGCAGAGCATCTGCCACTCCAAAACCTGTAGAGCATAACACCGCTCAAAATTCTTATACAATTAACTTATATCATACACAACTTACAATCAGTTTTTTTTTTTTATCTCTTGGTTTAATGGCTCAAAAGATCAATAAGGATCAAGCCCAATCCTAATAGCAATGCTCAAACCCTACTTTGCCAAGAGGTGTCACAAGCAAATCGGCTAGATACACCTGTAAATTTTTGAATTCCTTTCCACCCCCGAAACCCAAAAAAACTCTTCCTTCTCATCCCTCAACCCTTATATCTTCCCTCAACCCTTATATCTTGTGCATTTAAAAAAAAACTTGCTAAAATGTAGAAGATACGTAGATGGCACAAAATCAAATATTGACAGAAACTTTCATTAACATTTGAAGCAGATACAAATTCAGCATGTTTGATAATAACTAAAATTAATAAGAGAGAGCAATAAATAACCCTAGACATACCACATCCTGCATAATTACGAATCAAACTCAATAAATTGACGGACTGCAAGTAAATCAAACGATGTGAACATGATGTGCATGGTACACCAAAGAATACACCAATTCTTCATGCCCATCCACATAATCAGAAAATCCCCGAAACTGGAAATTTCAACCAATAACTTCAGCAAGTGTACTAACAGAAGCAAATTTAACAACAGGGAAATTTTTAAGATGCCAAATTAAGTATAATAATATGTTAGATGAACTCGAGTGTGGGTGTCGAGGAATCGAGTGCAACCCCACAGCTTAAGTTCAGACTTCCCCAATTCATGTAATCATCTTATTTAGTTAAAATCAGATTATTATACCATTAGATTTCCCAAAATCATAGTCCTAACCAGTGTTACCATAAATTGTTCAAACCTAGTGATCCCTGTTATGGATCAATCATTCCAGAGCATTGTAGTTGGTACGGTAGTGAACTGCTGGCGTTACAGCTTTAAATCACGTTGCATTGTAATACCACCAGAAAAACTCATGATATTGTGAAGATAAAACATTCAAAACAAATATTTTTTTAAAGGTTAAATACATTTTACACCCCCCCGTGGTTAGGCCCGTTTTCACTTTACCCCCTTGTGGTCCAAAATAGACACTCAAGTTACTCAAACCCCCTGTGGTTTTGGACTAAAGTGAAACTGTTAAGATTTCCCTCAAAACTGATAAAAATTATAAACTGGCCAAAAATATTAATACTTAACCTCCATTGTGAGGTTAATTTTGAGGTTAATCCCCTATGTGGGGATAATTCTGACATTTAACCCATCTATGTGGGGCTAATTTTTAACACTTAACCCCTTTGGTTAATTGCCTGTGGGGTTAATTTTGACACTTAAATTCTCCTATGTGGGGCTAATTTTAACACTTAATACCCATGTGGGGCTACTTTGAGAGAAATCTTAGTAGTTTCACTTTAGTTTAAAACCAGTAGGGGGTTAAGCGTCAACTTGGTAAAGCGGAAATGGGCCTAACCACAGGGGAGTAAAATGTAATTAACCCTTTTAAGTTAGAATTTAAATCAACATAATATATCACATAAAAAAGTGAGCTATCAATTGACTGTTATGATGCACGGACTCTTCGAAAAGGCCACCGCATCCGCACTTAGTGCGCACCCGCACTGGGTGCTTCTAGGATTCTTTGAGTTCTTTTGGAGTTCAATTTTGGATTTTGGGTGGTGCCCAAGTGTATACACTAATCCACTAACATTTTTGTAAACACTAATGCACAAAACATCGTTTTCTTGTTATTTCTTTACATAAGCAAGTAAGAAACAATTAAAAAGACAATGTATTCATAGAATAATCTATATATACTATTATAGTATTATATAATTTTTTTTTATATATATTTTATACAAGTATTCCCGCTGCACCCACACCCTTCCTTTTTGGAAAATTGACAAATCCTCCGCACCGGCGTCTCCACACCCGAATCCCCGCACCCGCACTGGTGCTTCCTAGATTGACTGTATCACAAAGTCTAAAGTTCCATTGGGTAGCCCTAGCCCACCTGCCCTTTAGGCTTTGAATTTTAATCTGTTCATCTATATCTATGTATATTCACATATATGAACATATACGAAAATGATCTAAAAAGTTGTTACACGTTTCAATGTACTGTGCTTCGATCCGGAGAAGTGTACCCCCACCGTACCACATTCCATAGCCAGTGGCGATAATGGGTTTTGGTTTTGGGGGTTACAAAACAAAACAAGAAGGATTGCTGAAGCACCTCGGCAATAATGGGATTCAAGTAATGAGCCAAGCTCCGGCGGTGAAGAACCTTGGCGGCAATTGAGTCGCACCACAATGGAAGCGGCACGAGAATCGCAAGACGAATCGCACCACAAGTCGCCAATAGTGTGTATCTTAGAGCCTTTGACTCCTTTTCACTTTTCAGTAGGGTAAATATCTAGACCCCTAAGGTTTTCTCCAATCACACCAGCCAGCCCTTCATGTTTTAATAATATCAATGACCATTTTACAAAGTTAAAAAATTTGTACCCTTAGTAAAACAACGTCGTTTGGATTAAATTTAAAAGCCTCTCCGCCACCTTCCTCTATCTCTCATGTGACCTAATATATATATGTATATTTGTATTCTATCTTATATTGGGCAACTGTATGGGTCCCAAAAAAATTTGATCCAAGGGCCAAGAATTCTCCATTTACTCAACTTTGGATTTTGCCCCTTATCCACAGCAAATCCACTTTTCAGTAATCCTTCTTGTTTGATAGATCAACATAATCCAACGGTCCACAATCAACCCACCAACATACCTCACATACCCTACAACTCCCTCATTACTCCATCTCAGCCATATTTCTCTCCCACATAATTAACTTCCATCTCATTTGATTGATTTGATTTGATTTTAAATTTTAAAATGTTATTTAATATGGGGAGAAAAAATTAGTGGGGTGTAAATACCCCCATCAACTCAACGCAATCTGCTCTCTCTCTCTCTCTCTCTCTCTCTCTCTCCCCACATACAGTCATGCCACCGTGTCACCACTCATGCTACCATGTCACCATAAAGATTATGAGCAGATTGAAAAGGAAATTAACTACTGCCCAAGTAGATTAACATATTTGTGTTAGATATCTCCTACTGCCATAAAGACTTAATTCTATCAAAATCTCACTAACATATTTGTTGACCAATATAAGATAGATTGTTGACTTTTTTTACTCACAAAAGATTACCCTATACATATCCTATTTCTAAATAACATTTTCATAATGTTGAAAAGAAACTCAAAAAGCCTCTTAATATTGTCTCCCAAACACTCCCCTAACCAAAATGAAAAATGGGACTCTAGCAATGAAAAGTGGGACTCTAACAATGGGACGTAAGGAGTATTAAAATAACCCTCCAAACAACCAATAAGCAGCCCTCCAAAAAAGACACCAAATAGCAACAATAAAAATAAAAAGATTGAAAATAACCTTATGGCCATATTTGTTTGGCAGGATTAGACCAATAATCCGTTTTAATCGGTTCTTGGATACACTTAAACAACTAATAGTACAATTCCCCTCTTTGACAAATAAATGTGTCCTATGGGTTTGGAATGTGACCAAGGACCCTTTTTTTGGGGTCTAAACTAAGGTCAACTCCTAATTTGGGTTGTTCTTAACTGACATGGGCAACTAAGCTCAATATTTTTTTTGGCCATTTGAATGACAGCGATTATTTTATACAAAGGATTACATAGCTTCATTAATCTTCTTCTTCTTCTTCTTCTTTTTTTTTTCGCCGTGCCCGCGACGTACTAGTACATATATATTAGGGGTGATCAAAGTTGGCCCGCAACCCGAACCACCTGACCGACCAAAACCACCCAAAGGATGTTTTGCGGGTTTCAAAGTGTGCGGGTCGAGTCACGAGTCTGAGAGGCCTGATTTTAGCGGGTTCAGTTCGGTCTTCGGCTTTGAATTCTCCATACCCAATGCACCCGACCCGACCCGACCCGACCCGAATACAACACAAAAACATTTTTTTCCTATACTTAATATGTTCATATTAGGTTTGGGAAAGTGGTTGCATATAATATATACTATATATACACTTTTATACCACTCTAAGAAAAGGAAGGTAGCAGATCTCATTCTCTGCCTCTTTCTCCTCTCTGTCTCCGCGTCACTCTCTCTCTCCGCCTCTTACCGCCACCACCCACCTCTCTCCACCTCTGGTCCTCTTCTATCACCGTTCGCCGCCGCTAGATCCTGGAGGTTCGCCTCACCGCCGCCGACAACAATGTCTCCCTCTTCCAGATAACACGATACAGCTTCGAGCCTCAACTAGACTTCGATAGCTTCATGATTCATCTCCACTTCGAAGTCTTCGACGCTGGTATTGTACTTTTGGGGGGTAATTTGTTGCAGATCTGAGTCCATATGTAGTAGATATGATCCCATATTTGTATTTGTATTTTATTTCCAATGATTTTTTTATTACGTAAATGAGAAAAGCTTGAACATAACTTTATTTGATATTGTAGATCTGATCCATTGTGATTTTTTTTTCGATGTTTTCTCAATTTGATCCTAGATTTTAGTATTTTTAGATTTGATCTGATTCTCCTCTTCTCTTGAAATTTGAAACTCAAAGAAACTCGGTTGAAACCCGAAACCGACCCGACTCCATCCGAAACCGACGAGTCGGTTTCACCCGACCAGTCGGATGGATGACGGGTGGTATGAGCTGAACTCGATTGATTCGGGTGAATGAACGGGTGGGGGACAAACCCGACTCACCAGACCCGTGAGCACCCCTAATATATATTATGCAATTGTTAATATGTAAGGGTCATCCAAAAAGATTCTATAAAGGGTTCACCAAAAACTGTCTACAAACTAGATTTGCTGCCAAAAGTAAAAATAAAAGAGAAGGAGAGGGTTTCAAAATTGGGTGTGCTTACTGTGTGCTGATAGTGTGGTGAATGTGGGCACTTTTTATTTTGGACCTTTGGATAGAACCTATCTAAGGGTCCAGAGTGTCACACACACTAGATGGGTGATCTAATAGGTGAGTGGGCCACTAGATTAGTTTGTTGTAGGGAAAACCCTCCTCCTTCATTATATGGTTTTCAAAAGTATAAGTGGTTTTTATAAAAGTAAGGCGGTTTTCAAAGTTACACCAACTTGGCACCAAGTTACAACATTTGAGATGTGTGATGCATCCTAAACCACTAGGATGTATAACACAACTTCCCTACGCGTACATGTATTTGCAATTGCTTGGAGAGTGAACTCATGCTTCACAAAAGGCACTGTGATTTCTGACGATTTTCACTAAAAGTGAACTCATGCTTCACAAAAGGCACTGTGATTTCTGAACTCATCGACATTTTTTCACTAAAATTGCGTGGACAGCGTTAATAGAGCGTCATTTCTATATATCCCGCTGAAGCTTTCTGAGGGCAATGTTTAGCTACGAAGGCCCCTGCTAAGGTCTTACAACAAAATTACATCATGAGTTCATGACCCTTCAAAACAAGTAATCCTAGTGTAGGACCAACAGTGGCCAAAGAAACATCACTGATAGTGATTATCCAACAGCCTAGATATCAGGTTGTATTTCCATAAATATGTTACAAAATCAATGCATTATAACAACCAATCATCTTGTACTGACCGAACCCATCTAATGATGGGTGTATTGGGGCGGGCTTGCGAGTTTGGTCCATTACTACCAGCCCTACACTAAAATGGCCAAACCCTAATCAGTTCATTCTCCCTCTTCATACGCCGGTGCGATTCCCCAGATCGCATTCTAAGCTCCTAACCCTAACGACTTCTTTCCTCTCCAAATCTCAAAAGGCAAACCTAACCCTCCACAACCCTCCTCTCATGTCACCGAGCAACCATCTTAGGCGACTCAGGTGGTGAGCGACCGAAAGGGTAGACATGGACTATGTTCACAACACTCCTATCAATTCAATCAAGCAAAGAATAAGGTGAGATATCTATACGTATAAACATGTACGTATGCATATATATATATATATATACGGTCAGGCTCTTAAGTGAACATGGTTGAGTGAACATACCCAGTGAACATATATAGCGAAAGGCTCTCCAGTGCACTGAACTTTTAAGCCTAAAAAACCTGCGGGCCGCCCCCGCTGACCCGCGCCCCGTCCCGTTGCACCGCTGGTTTTTTAGGCTTAAAAGCTTAGTGCACTGGAGAGCCTGACCCTATATATATATATATATATATCTTATATTGGGCAACAGTGTGAGTCCCAAAAAAAAATCGATCCAAGGATCAAGAGTTCTCCATTTACTCAACTTTGGATCTTGACCCTTATCCACACCAAATCCACTTTCTACCCTTGGATCAACTTAATCCAACGGTCCACAAACAACCCACCAACACACCTCACACACCCTATCCCTACCGAAAATTGTTGTCCCTCTTATCAGTCACGTAATTTCCTCCCCAAACAAACTAGACGTCTCTCTCTCCTCTGTCCATTCAAATTTTCTCTCCCCTCTCTGATCGTGGTGGGTGTTGATATGATCTCTATCTCTATCTCACCCGGAACTCCATCACCAACACATCGAGGAACCACCAACATGGTACACTCTCTCTCTCTCTACACATTTCTCTCTGTGCTAATCTCTTTCTCGGTACTCTCTTTGTTTCTCTCTGTATCTATTTCTAAGGTCAGGGTTTCTAATTTATAGGTTTCAATTTCGATGTAGATGGGGAGGGCTATGGCCGCAAGAAATACGCAAGCACATTAACCTCATTCATTTTTATCTATTTCAGTTTATGTTTTAGATTTCTTCTCTTATCACTTCTTCTTTTTTTCCCCCTACAACATGACCAATGTTTATTATGGTTACCTTATCTTTGTGTAGTAACCGCGGGCAAGGGCAATTGTTTATGGGTTGATATTCCTTAAGTCGTGGCAAGTGCTAGCTTATTAGAAACCCTAAGATTGGTATTGTGTGAACGTGTATAGTGTTGTTTGAAACCCTAATTTGGTGTCAATATTTGGTTTTGATTCTTTGCAGTAATAGAGCACAAAAGAGAGGAAAAAAAAAAAAAAACAGGGTCAGCATTGTTTAAACCTTAGAAACAGGAATCTTTAAAAGTGGCCCTGCTCCCCGCCACAGCCCTCGCTCCCAACTCCACTTCGGATCCCGCCCCGCTCAAGAAGAAACCTTTGAAACCTCGTAACCTTTAGCGCTTTCCCGCCCCCGCCCCCTCTCCCGCTTCGTGCAACTTAGGTTTAAACATAACCATATAGTTTTCTCCATTTTTGTCTCTTCTATACTCACCATCTTAATTGGGTCATTACAGGGTCACATATGGCCAGCATTACAGTTGATATGGAACTTTTAAATAGTTGGCAATTCATGGGCACTTTTGATTTAGCAATTGGGTTGTCTCCTACAGATACATAACTTATTCATTGACTCATATATTTGTAATAAAAGGTTTTTGGGTATCTAAGTTCTGTTCTCTTTATGTGTTGCTAACTTGCTACATAAATCCTTTTTATTTTGTGGGTTCATATGGAACTTAGTAGATTCAATTCAAGGGTTTTCTCTATATTTAACTTTCAAGTTATGATTCTGGATGATTTTACTATGATTGATTCCCTTTTATACACAACGTTGAATGTAAGATGCAAAATGTGGAGTACAAATAGAGCTAGCTACCAAGTTCTTTGGGATTCTAAGTGTCTATTATAAAAAGTTGGTTATCATTGGACTTGAGTTGACTCAACCTTATATTTGCAGGTGAATTAAATTGACATGGTTGAAGCTATCTTTTGCTGATCTTTTTTTATTTATAAAAGACTGTTCTGGTAGCTGAAATGTAGTCTAAAACTGATTTTGTGGTTATTTTTCACCATGCACAGTGGGCACATCTTTAAATCCATAAGATTGTATAAATAGAAACAGTAAACTTTTTCTTTTAAATTAGAAGAAAAACGGTGACTAAATAGGAAAAAGAATAGAGAACACTAAGAAAATACTTTTAATTTTTTTTAAAATAAGAAAAATGGGAGGAAAATAAGAAGTGAATGAAAATAGGGTGAAAAATCAATCAAAAATCTTAAATTTTCTTAATCACTTTCTTTCTTCATTTAATGAAAGTCTATAATTTGATGAAACGATAATGGATATACGGAAGTTAACAAATCTGGATATTGATTTCATACAAGTAAATCCGATCCAAACCCGATACGAAAATCTGATTAGCTTAAGTAAAATGATTTGGATATTATAAATACGGTCTGTATCCAATTCATTAACAGGCCTTACTGAGTTTATGTTTATGTAGTTTGCATTCTATCAGTTTTTCAAATGTCAATGTAGTATGATTGGCAATGGCTCTTTAATGGATTGCTGGGCATCCATGAAGTGTTGGGTGAAATAATGATTTTTATGACTTTCCCACTGAAATTTTTGACGGAAGCGGAAGCCTAGGGTCTTAAGCATTTCGTTTATGTATGCTTTAGAAAGTTTTTGCTTCTCAAGTCAATGCAAGTACATATAATTTGCGTCTCCATACAGTACTTTCAAGCTGCCAATGATAAAAGAAGTAAACAAGAACTAAATTGTATAATCATTGCCCCTGGAGTCATAGGATTATTAAAGTGGATAGGCAATTAGGTATGGACATTTGTTTTGGCATTAAATTGACACTCAAGAGACAGTAAACAAGTAGTTGAGCTTTGATGGGCCTGAATACTTTGGTATTCATTTGTTAATTATTTAAAAACAAAAATGTTAACTGCCATGCACAAAAAAATTACCAACATTTCTTACTATAAAAATATGTCCTATTTAACTTTTCCTAACTTTTTTACTCTTCAATTTTTTGTTTGTTTGCATAAATCTCTAAATGAAGAAAACTAAAAAAATTTCAAGTTGAACGTGTGTATTGTGTCTGTAAGGTTTCTGTCGTTTGTATCTAGCTAATATTACGTTACTTTAGTCGACAAATATTCAGGATTTGGAGGCGGACTGAAGATGTCTATGGTGAATTTTGAGGTAAAGTGAAGGAAAGAGATGAAAAAACACTTATATATGTCTGATTGTGTTATTACTTGACAGATTTATGTAATTTACTACTTTCCTCCTCTTGATCAAGTTATTATGAATGTGTTTCGAGCATTCGTGCTCCATATTGTAATTGTGAATTGCAAGAGAAGCCAATCTTAAGGAATTTAGGTGTACAAATATTTCACAAACTCTTATTTTTCCAACACAGTACATATGTATTAAAACCGTGTGATTGATTTTGGGTTTGGGTTGTTTTGTTTGCTTTCATCTAATGGTTTGATTCAATGGTTATGTGATTTGCAAAGTTGAAAATAAATTCTTGATATAGCAAAGCTTCATTTACTTTTTTAAAAAAAAATTATTTTGCGCCTGGGCGCGGTCCATTGCCAAAGGTTATTACTTGAAAATAAATTCTTGAATGATCATATGATTAAATTGTGGGTTGTTTTTCTTTTTTTCTTCTGGTACGTACAAGTGTGTGCATATATATATATATATATATATATAGAGAGAGAGAGAGAGAGTCGTATGTAAAGTAATGCAATTATATGTATAGTTCAACTACTGTAAAACAACATAGGGTTTGAGTAGCATATGATTTCATTGTTTCAATACCTCAACCTCTCTTGAATTTAATTTGACATTTCTTTTTTGGTTTGGAAGATTTATTATTGTTGAATCTTGCCTATAATTATGGTGTCTTTTTTGCTTTTTTCATTGTCGTGATTGAGCAATATAAGCACAATCTGAAAACTATTTAGATTAAAAAGATTAAAATTTCAATACCCCTGTTTTGGGACAATCAGACCATGTCTCTTGGTGGTCCCCAGAGCCACCGCAAAATCAGAGCTTGAATCAAACAACCCTCAAGCCCTACCTCAAGCACCAGAACACACGACATCATAACTTCAATAGATCAGAAAATGGAAAGAAAAAAAAAATCAAAGATCCAATCACAACAAAATCAAAGCTTGAAGCCCAAAAAAAAAAACACTCAAGCCCTAGACCACACAACATCAAAAGCAAATGAATCAAAGTTGAAGCAAACAAACCTCCAAAGAAATTGCGCCTCGCCAAGTCGTTGAGTCACCCTCGCCGGAGTCGCCTCTTGCCCGTGTCGTCTCGTCTCCCCTGTCGCCTAATGAAGTGGTTCGTGTATGTTTGGAAAGAGATGCATGATGGGCACAAGCATTTATGTAATAGTGGTACTTTAGCCTCTTTTCATTGTGCTCCGCTCTCCATTCGGTTTCACTTGTTTGTGCGTGTGCCTGTGAGGCCGAACCAAAAAAAAAAAAAAACGTCCACCGAGAGCTTTTGGGTTAAAGTAGAGGCACATCAAGTTTTTAATTTCATCACCTAATTTTAAGTAAAAATTTAAATTTTAATCATTTACTTTAATTATTAAGGACACCTTTAATTAATTATAGCAAATCTTTAAAAAAAATCACTCTAATAATTTGCAGCACCTTTACAAATTTTAGATTGAGAATTACTTGATCATTTATCTGATAGATCTTTTACAGATTGCTATTTCCTATTTCTTGTATTTTATATTTTATATTTCCAATTCAATTTATGGCATACCAACAAATATCTAAAGGTCAATGTTATTTGTAAATCTACAAAAAAACACAAATCAATAATCATGAATGTCACAAAACAAATCATCTAAAATGATAATTTCAATCGAATTTTTTAGAAAAAAAATGTCCGATTTTGTTTGATCGAAACATGCAACATCCGTACCCGAAAAAGAAGACTAATTTGGTAATAATACATACTAGTTAATGATAACCAATGCATAAGATGGTTTAAGGTGGGGATATGAAGACACAAGTAAAAAGGTGTTCAAATGCGAACATAGATGAAAATCCTGTGATAGATAGGACTGGTATAAAAGTGGAGCTCAATGAGGGTCTAGTTGATTTTGCATTTAGATGCCATTATATGTTGATATTGTTATAAATTTTAATAAAAATAAAATACAACAATTACAAATGTTATTGAGAGATTAATAGGATATTTTGAGTTTTATTTACCTTTTATTACTTTGGTGGGTACAAGCTATAATGAACATAATAAGGTCATTTTAGGTTACATAGTTGTAAGTAAATATTGAACATGTAATGGACATATTCCCAAGCCTATATAATACATGTGTCATTTGGCTCATTTGGTATATTAGAGATATATGAAAGAAATATATTGACTATATTCTATATACATTGGTTTCACTATTGTTTTTGGGCAACTCGATACAAGACTCTGACCCCCGCCTTCTGATGACGTGCCCTACGGTCAGCTGTGAGCTTTATTGTCACGCCCCGGAGTAGCATAAATAGAGAAAAATAAATTTCCTTTATGGGTCCATAGGGAATGACAAGTGAAAGTCACCGATAATCCACACCACACAGTACTAGTCCAAACAGGAACAGTAAACAACTGAAATATAAACACGGTTCTATCTATTACAAACATCAGAGTACGGTCCACAGGATCACAACAGGTCTGGAGACAACATATGCCCAAGTACCCGTTAACTACAAAGTAGAACAGTAAAAGGAAAAGTAGTAATATAACTACTATCTATCTTCAGGTCTTCAGCTAGCGTACGGATAGGCGTCAGCATAACTGGCATCAGTGGGGCCATTCTCTACGTAACTCCCTTCAGGGTAATCGTTATCGCCATGAGTTCCGTCATCTGCATTGTAAAGGACAGGGTAGTCTGGACGGGGAATGTCCAGGCAATAAAGGCCGTCAGCTTGTTGAAAGCTGAGTGAGCACTAACTAACACAGTCTCATAGAAATGACATAATTACCATTATGAACAATATATGACAGTGATACTAAATATATTCCTTACTCGTTTATTCAGACATATCATTAATCGATTATTATCGACTCTCATTCTAAAACTGATTCTACGAAAATCCCAACTGACTATCTCGAACTGATTATATCAGCACAACATATCAGTGCTCTTGTTCACCGCTATACCGCTTTTAAGAACTCTTGCGAGCACCCATACATCGTTCTCATATAACGACTGGTCCATGGATATACCCATACTCTTGTTCACCGCTTTTAAGAACTCTTACTGTTCACCGCTTTTAAGAACGCTTGCGAGTACGATACATACACAGCTCTGGTAAATATAAATCATGGGTGTGCCACAACTACTCTTGTTCACCGCTTTTAAGAACTCTTACTGTTCACCGCTTTTAAGAACTCTTGCGAGTACTGTGCACCCATAATTCTCACGATCCTGATCAAATCCTTGACATACACTTATCGGATTTAACCTGAGCGAATCATCAGCTCGACTCACACAACCTTAAACATACAATTCCTCTTACTGACTCATTCCTCACTTATCCAATACTACCCAGTATTATCATCTCAAACTTTACTACGTTATCGCGTCGTACTATTACTAGCGTTCCGAACCCGATTACGTTACTCACCATGTTATCTCAATCTCATTATCGTATCCCATTACCTCCGTTATCCATAATATCGCATAATAGGAACATGAAACAACAATTAAACAACTACGCATTATGAATTATAAACTGAAAGGAATACATTCATGTTCTGCTAGGTTCGATCGATTGAGGTCATCTCGATCGATCGAAGAAAAGATGTTCGATCGATTGAAGTCTTCTCGATCGATCGAAGTGAAAGTGATCTCGATCGATTGAAGTGATTTCGATCGATTGAGACTTAGTGATGTTCGATCGATTGAACTCAGTTCGATCGGTCGAACTTCGTCTTTCCCAGATTCTGCCAGTGAACGTGCAGAATGTGCTAGGGGTGTTTGGGTTAAAATTAATAAGTCCAAAACATGTAAAATATCATAACTAAGATACCAAGTGAGTTTGGAACTCACTGAAAGTTGATAAGGGCGCGTTTGGCTTGGTTGAAAGCTTCCAAGCTTTATAATGGTGGCCTCCTCTCTTCTCTCTCTTCTTTCTATTCTATGTCTCTCTCTGTCTCCTTTCTCTTCCTCTTCTTGTTCTTCTTCTTCTCAGCTGTGAGTATATATATAAATCTATAGATGTGTGTATATATATATAGATATATAGAGGTGTGTGTATATATATGTATCAACACACAAGCACACACTCTCTCAACTCTCCCAAACTTCAGCAAACACCCAACATACACGAATGCAGTGTATATATAGAGAGGGGAGGGGTGCAGATGGCATTGTTTGCGGGAAACCTGGGAATTCAAATGATTACAGGCTCGATCGATCGAAGTATGTTCGATCGCTCGAACTCAGTTCGGTCAGGTTTGATCGCTTGAAGAGGGTTTGATCGATTGAAGATGGGGACCACGTATTAAATTCAGGTCGGTAGGGTTTCGATCGCTCGAACAAGGTTCGATCGCTTGAACTGAAGGGTCTCGATCGCTCGAACTAGCTTCGATCGATCGAAGATTGAATTTCATGAATGGTCAAAGGAAGTATATGGAATCTCTCTGCATTAAATAAATATTGAAAATACAGGGTATTACATTTATGGGTTGAATCTTGGAGTCGTCAGTGACCGACAGTACCCGCACGTGGGAAGGCACTACGGCTTTAGATCGGCGCCCATGCGTGCCTCTCATCAACTCACTGCTACGTTTTCCTTTATCTATTTTATATTGATTTTCTATTAGTTATTTAATTTATACTGCGTGGATTCATAATATTATTTATGTGAATTGTATTTTGCATCATGAATTACTTTGTGAAAACCAAAATATTTTCCAATAAATATTTTGGGTGAGAAATTTTCCCTCAAACCCATATTTCCCTCTTCCTGACTTGGTGAGAATTTCTCACCGTAATATATATAATTTCATATTTATGGTCAGTGAGAAATTTAATTATTTATTTATCTCTTTCACTAGTTGGTCAATATCTAGATTTTTCTATTATATACATATATATATATATATGTATATATATTTTTTGGGG
Source organism: Hydrangea macrophylla (assembly GCA_033977485.1). NCBI lineage: Eukaryota > Viridiplantae > Streptophyta > Magnoliopsida > Cornales > Hydrangeaceae > Hydrangea > Hydrangea macrophylla. The sequence continues at coordinate 91,639,360 of CM066995.1, forward strand.
TTTGAATTTCAAAATTCTGATTATATATAGTTATATGGATTTTGAATTTAAAAATCCTGATTTGTGAGAGTGAGGGTATTTTAGTCATCAAAATAGGTGAGGGACTAATTTCTAAGCTGACTTATAGAATGGATCAATTTTTAAAAAATGCTACAATAAATGACTGAAATCTAAAGAACCTTAAATATATATATATATATATATGTGTGTGTGTGTGTGATTGATATTTACTAATCCGAGAGGAATGTTATTTATTCTACAAGCTTTATTTGTTGGTAGAATGACACAGGAAAAAGTGTGTACCTCAATATAAAAGTGAATGACAAACTACTTAAATTTTAAGTGTTTTTTTAAAATTTCAAAACTTCTTATTAATATACGTTATTATTTTTATTAATCTCCAGCCATTATTTTTCGGTTATACAATTAAACACAATATTTATTTCATATTTATAACTGTTGGGACCGTATGTGGTACACTTCATTTCTAATTATGTTATCCTATGAAGTAGCATATGTTTAGTTATTTTTAGGACACTACCACTTCTGCATTTTAGTATCATGTGAATTACTTGTGTATTATTTGAGAGGAAATTTGTGAAAATGACATTAAGACAAGTTAAATTGGAATGAAGGATACTGGCTGCAACCGTGGGGATTGGGCTATTCTCTAAAATTCCTAGGAGAATGAAGAGAGTGCATATGGCCATAAATAGCGCAAACCCGAATCGCGAGTTTTACATTAATACTATGTGTGTAACTTGTTGAAGTCTGGCTCAAAAGGTCTAGTTCAAGGTGTAGTCCACTATGATCCTTTCAGATGGACACATTTAACACTAAGTGAGGTTCAAGTCACCCATTGCACATTATTATGTTGCCCATAATTTTTATATACATATATTTTGTTTCTACTCATTTTTTTCCTTATTTTATATTTATTAAAAGTGGGGAATTGTTAGAAATTTTAATAAAACTAAAATACAATAATTACAAATGTTATTGACAGATTAGTAGGATATTATGAGTTTTATTCACCTTTTATTATTTTGGTGGTTACAAGCTATAATGAACATAATAAGGTCATTTTAGGTTACATAGTTGTAAGTAAATATTGAATATGTAATGGACGTATTCCCAAGCCTATATAATACATGTGTCATTTGTCTCATTTGGGATATTAGAGATTTATGAAAGAAAGATATAGACTATATTCTATATACATTAATTTCACTATTGTTTTTGGGTAACTCGATACAAGACTCCGACCCCCGCCTTCTGAGGACGTGCCCTACGGATGGTATCAGTTGTGAGCTTTATGGGTTATATCTTGGAATCGTCAGTAACCGACAGTACCCGCACGTGGAGAGGCACTATGGCTTTAGGTTGGCGCCCATGCGTGCCTCTCATCAACTCACAGCTACGTTTTCCTTTTTCTATTTTATATTAATTTTTATTAGTTGTTTAATTTATACTGCATGGATTCATAATATTATTTATGTGAATTGTATTTTGCATAATGAATTACTTTGTGAAAACCAAAATATTTTCCAATAGATATTCATACTTGTTTAAATGTTTAAAGATATTACTTATATTTTATGATAGGTAAAGGGGACCAGTTTCGGTACCTATGTGATGACTTCACATTATATGTGGAACCACGTTCGGGACCCACGCGGGACATAGATTAAATCCATTTAGAAAATATGGATAGTTAACATAATTAACATGGGGGTTTCATAATAAAACTTAAAGAAAGTTAGGGGAGGTAAATTGGAATAAGGAAAGTAGTGGACAACACATATGCATGTTGCATATGTGTCTCATTAGTGTTAACTTAGCTGGAATTTACAGTAATAAGGGAGAATTGAGAGCTCTTGAGTCGGCGACGGTTATTGCCGTTCCTTCACCGTTCGATGTCGGATTTGCGAACCGAGACCATTTTTAGACTCATGGAAGTAAGGAGATCACATGCATGTCCTTTATTTTCACTTTTGGTCACGTTTTTCCGGTGACCGTTCTTGGTTGTTAACTTTTGGTATATCAAAAGCATGTAGGATTAACTATAGAGCAAGAATTGGGTTGAATCTAGCTTGAAATTGGGTTCTCGGAGCTTAATTGGTTAAGAATCGAAGAGGTGAGTGTTCTAACCCCAAAATTGGGTGTTAAGATATGTTAATGTGATAATTGTTATCAAGAGTTGCTTAATTCATGCTTATGTGATTATATGTTGGTGAATTTGGAGTAAAGCATGTCAATTATGTATAAATGGTCATATTATATGCTTAGTTGTTTATATGCTTATGTGGATCAAAGGGAAATTAATTAGTAGTGGTTACCATTTATAGGTCTCATATGTAAGGAATATGAAGTCCTCAATGAGTGGGGCGTGGTGATGACCACAATGAAATGTCGGTGAAGCCTTCGGGGTCGCAAATGAAAGATACGCTATATGCGTCCAAAAGTGAGAAAGATCCGGGGTGAGAAGGACCTGAGGGTGGTGGCTGGAGTTACTTGACTTTCCGGAGATCATTTTTGTTGATGTTTATGATAATTGTTTCATTTACATGTTAAGCATTCTAATAGCATGATTAGTTCTCTCACTAAGCGAAAGCTTAAATAAATATATATTTTCTGTTCACAGGTACCGGACGAGAGGATGAGAGGAAATGAATCACGCGACGGGTTGGGTTTTGGAAGTTGTGAATATATGGATATGTCCATATGCTCAAATGGTTTTAGTTTCAAATTGTAGTACCCATAAAATCTGTAGTATTTTAATTATGTAATTTCCTAAATTTCTAAGTGTGACCATGTATGTTAATTACGTGTTTTAATATTCGTGTTTGCTTAATTTATTTCTATAGGATATATCATATATTCGTTGTCGCGTGATTGTTATAACTATAGGATACATCTTATATTCGCTATCGTATTAATATTATAAATTATATGTTATATTTTAGTTCACTGCTATTTATTTTATAATCATAGGTTATATATATTGTTCGGACCCAATATATTCCCGTAGCTATAATTTAGTTTAAATTATATTGACGTTTTTATTTTAGAGCCTAGACCGTTAAATATAGATCCGGACTGATTTACACGCGGACTCGTAAAAATTGGTATTACCCGGACTGCATGGCACGTGACGTCAAATCCCCTAAGATTTCCCAAATCCCAACCCAATCCCCCAAGATTTCCCAAATATTCTCCCCCTCTTTTACCCACTATACAAACCCAAATCCCCCTCATTAACCCACCCCCCTCTTGGACCCCTCGGTCACTCATTGCCCCCAAGATCGCATTTAATATTTGATCCCTTTGCTTTCCCTTCTATTATTTCCACAGAATCAAAATTTTCGACTTCTTCTCTCTCTCTGAAACAATTTTCAAAGAAAAAAAAGTACACAAAAAAAGAAAGAAAGAAAGAAAAAAAAAAGTTGAATGATGTGGTTTAGGCTTTTATGATATTTTTTTTTTTAATTGAACAACCCAAAAATCTATGGATGGAACAAAAGACTTAGAAAATGAATGTATAAAACTTCAGTACTTCGTTGTTTTTGCAAATTATGGAGTGTCCCATGTGAATATCTTGGATAAATGTTTGAATTGGTTTCCCATAAAGCGTGGCAAATGAATATGGTTTAAAGAAGATGCATTTTTAGATGTAATAGATTTTTATCGTATACATATTTGTGTTAGTTTTTTCCAGAAGCAGGTTAAGTTATTCAAAGGACAATTGAAGCAACAATGAAGGTTTTTCAGGAAGCTTTGAAGTATTGCTTAGTGACATTAATTGTTCTTTTGTAGGACATTAACAAAATTTCTTTTTCTAGGGGGTTTTCTTGGTGAGGAACTGTGTGTGAGTGTTTTTTTTTAATCCTTTTGTATGATCGTCATTGTTGAGTGTATCATCTACTGGGAAACTATGTTATGAACTTTAGTGTTTTAATGTGATACAAGAGAACACTTTGCATTGTTATTTTCCAACTGCCATAACTTAGAGCTTCAGTCTTCTTTGATTGTAGCATTTTTGAACCCTGTTATCTTCTTCCCTTTTCTGTGCTCTTTTAGCTGTTGAATAAAAAATCATTCCAAAGTTTGTGATGAAGACCTTATATTTCTTCCCATTTGTTATCATTTAGGTATTGTCGTGTCAACATAAAAGCAGCTCTATTTGCTTTAATCTCTTGACAATCTGATTCAATGGTTATGTGATTTGACAAATCAAAAATAAATTCTGAATTTTTCGTATATTCATTAACCCCTTCATTTTTTAAAATTTTTTTGTTTTTTGCGTTTTGCCCACTGGACATGAGCAATTACCAACTGAACACGTGTGGTAAGAATTGTTCCGTAGTGGCTTTAGCCATGGGTTATATCTAGTATATCTATATAATATTATAGCTCAGTGTGGGCCCATAAATTATATGACTAGGACATACAAACTTATAACTAGGATAATTAATTTACTGTGATTGGGTGGGTTTTGTTGATTGGGCATGATGACTAGACTCACATATTCATAGCCCACAACTCTCCCCCTCCCCCCAAACCCCTATTCTGCCCCTCTCTCTCTCTCTTTCCATCCTCCACACCCACACGGCTGGACCTATCACAGATCTTAACCAAACCTATCACAGATCTTAACTCTCTCTCTCTCTCTCTCTCTCTCTCTCTCTCTCTCTCTCTCTCTCTCTCTCTCTCTCACACACACACACACACACACACACAGAGTAATATATCTCACATAGATCCACACTCACACGGCCGTAATGAAGTTCATTCTTTATCTCTCTCTCTCTCTCTCTCTCTCTCTCTCTCTCTCTCTCTCTCTCTCTCTCTCTCTCAGCCACCATCCACACTCAGATCTACCGCCTCTCTCTCTCAGTCTCACCGTTGAGCACCGCCTCCTCCAGATCTCCATAGTCGAACACAGTCACCGATTCAAGAATTGTGCCCAGATCGCATTTTCAGCGCCTTCCCCCGATGAAGTTACTGTCCAGCCTTGGTGTGATTTGCATCGCAAAGGTATAGTCGACGTACACGGTGCCGGAAATGGGCTACGATGACATACACGGCATCGAGTTGGGCTACGACGCCCGGAGCGTGGTGGTGGTGTCGGATCACCCTCTTCGTCTTCCTCGCTTTTAGCTGAAGTAATTTATTCTCAGTGCTGTTAATCCTAACAATCAGTAACGTTTCCAATTCTATCATTTTTGAATCTTTTCTTTCAATTTTTCATCTCATCTCATCTCATAAGAAATAGTTTGTGTATGGAAGAAATAGTTTGTGTATCCAATCTCATCTCCGGCCAAAGCTGCCATATTAGTGCGTGCTAATTTCTTTACATTTTTTTTATCAGTGAGTGCTAATTCAAAATAATTTAAGAAAATGGCATCCTATTTTAATTGGAAGACACAAGACTCAATCATATTATTGGAAAAATAGTATGAGTGCTGTTAATAAAACAGTTTAGGAAAAGGGCATCCTATTTTTATTGGAACATTCAAATCATATTGTTGGGATTCATTATTCAATTATCATTTGTGATTCAATCATATTTGTTGGGATTCAGATGAGGAAATATATGAGTGCTAATTTGTTTACTCACTTTTTTATGTGTTGGAAAAACAATTTTAAGAAAATAGCATCCTTTTATTGGAACATTCAAATCATCTCTGGTATTCAATTATGTTTGGCCACCCAAGCATTACGGCAAGATCTTGGGAGAATTTTGTCTATGTTTGCTTATATGTTTGTTCTTTTGAGCCAAAAGAAAAAAATTGATAAGTGTCATTTAGTACACCTTTAAGTAAAGGAAGATAAGGTTGAATTGCCAGTAGTTGCTGGAGTTTTCTTCTCACTCCATTCTTTCCTTTTCATGTTTCTTATTATTTGTATAATTGGCATAATTTTTGGTTTATACATAGAAAAAAATTGAAAAGTGCAAGAAATTCTCAAATGAATTACAGTAGAAAATTCTTATCCTAATTATTAGGGCGAAACTGAAATGGAAAGTATATGTATAAACGTACTCTTATCCTAAATTAGAAAATTCTTATCCTAACTATTTTTCATGCCCCGAATCCACACATGTGAACCCAAGACACGTGGCACGCCACCAAGGCCTTCAAACAACAATTCACAAATGGAAAGGAGGAAAAACAAGCATGTTTACAACATTATGTTAGACAAATTAAGCCCAAGGGCAAAATGGTAATTAATAAGGTATAGTAAATTTTATACCAAAAGATAGGTTTTCGAGTCCCGGTTCCAACGCAACGAACGGTGCGCGATTCCGAGTTTTCTAGAAAGAGTTATGTCCGTTTTCGTAAAAGTCAACAGTGCAGCAAAATGACCTGCGGATCGATCCGCCCCAAAACCGGATCGATCCGGATCGATCCAGTTTTGACAGAACCCCATTTTTGGCCCTCCAGAAGTGCCGGATCGATCCGCTCAAGACCCGGATCGATCTGGATTCTCCAGCACTCATTTTGACAACATTTTCCCCTGTTCTGCAGATCCAAAACACCTCCAAATCATGTCCAAACTTCATGAAACTTTGCAAAACCATTTCAAAACCAATCTCAAATCATTTCAAACCATTTTCAAGATATGTTAACATAGTTTTAAAACATTTATCAAGATCCACCAATGCTACAATACTTAAACACTTCCAATTCTCACAAAAACAACCAAAACATATGAGTTTTGATCCAAACTCACAACTAACATATCCAAATCATAAAAACATGAGTTTGAAAGTTACCAACATGATTTAAAACCATGAACAAGATGTACAATGCAATCTCTCCCAAATCTCCCCCAAATACTCTCCCAAATCTCTCCCAAATACTCCCAATGCTACTATGATCAACCAAAACATGTTTTTAAACAAGATTTTCATTCAAACATGCCCAAAACTACATTATCAAGGCATGGAAGATACCAACAACACTCTAAGCTTCAATTACCAAATTTACATAAGTCTTGGAGCGATTAAACCAAAACTAACATATCCCTCCAAGTTTAACATAAACTCAAGTTAACTATTACAACCCACAAGTTTTGTACCAAAACTATAAGTTAGGCTCAAAAACAACTTATACATGAAACTACAACATTTACAAGATTCCTCGCCACTACGAACCCCACGTTCATCTCCCCGGATTCTCGCCGCCGTGCTCACCTACAATGGTTATTCAATAACCACTACAATATATAAGCTATATGCTTAGTGAGAAATATCAATCAAGCACACGGATGACATATCAATGCTTATATTCAACTCAACAAATATAATGATCTCCGGATAAGCAAGTATTTCTTCCGCCACTACCCGCAAGTCCACGACTCCCCCAATAGTCCACGGCACAAGCCAATGACCCACGCCACACACGTGCGGTCTAATGCCATTGTCGGCAACAAGTGGTCGTCACCACGGAACAATCTCATGGCGGATTAATACATGCTTTCCTTTGACCCAAGTAGACAACTAAACATGCTCACATAACCATATCACCATGCTTTTCACAAATTCATAGCTAAACAAGAGTAATTAAGCTAAATAGGCATGTTATTAACATCCATATGAACATAACCATTAATCTCATCCCAAAACAAGATTGAAACCACTCACCTCTTTGCAATTCGCTCCTAATTAGGAAATTAAAGCCCAAATCTACTCCGGGTTCAAATCCTACATGAATTCGGCAAACTACGGATTACCGCTCCGAATCGGTCACGAGAAATATGATGATTATACTCAATAAAATCAGTACCAAAACGTAGAACTCACCTCTACGAGTCCGAATCCGGTCTCGGAATTAAAATTGGACGTCGAACGCGCCGTCAATCGTCGTCGAGAGCGTCGTCGAATTCCGTCGTCGAGAATTTTCCGTCAATTCTCTGTAAACTCAATTCAATGTCTTGTTGGAGATGATGACTCCCTTGGGTGAGTCATCGGACACATGTCCCATGGCATGTGACCCAAGCTTTGGGTTTCTATTATAGCATCCCCCATATTTTATAAGTTTTGCAATTATACCCCTGCTAATTTTAGAATTATCTCCAAACTTAAATAGGTGTTTGTCTATGTCTCGCGTGGGTCTCATAAGTGGTCCCACATAATTTTATGAAGTTGCTAATTAGCCTACTAATTATATAACGTGTTCATTTCGTCCTCACCAAGGTATGCTAAATGACCATATAAATGGTCTCTAACAATAAACAATAAATTCTAAACAACATATAAATATTTCACATATGCCTTAATAAACATTTAAGCACATAAGGGTGATTCCACAACTTTGTCCCATCACAATGGAACTTCATCAACTCATGTCCCAATTGGGACTGCCACATTGGCCAACATTGGGTTCCCAATTTGGACACCCATAATCAACTAGTGAGTTAAAACTCACTTAACCATGTGTTAATAAACACCAATTAATTATGCTAATGCATGCTAAATCATAATTAACAGTTAATCGCGGGAGCGGGTGTTACACTATTACTCTAAGACTCTAAAAGTACATATTATTTGTTATTATTAAAAAAAAAAAAAGGAATATATTCTTAGAGAAGTGCTAGGCACACATCCTAAATCACACCTCAAACCACACCCTATGCTTTAAATGTATGTACTATGTGTTGTTTGAATTTTTCACATTTTTCTGTGCACCACTTACACAGCGTAGGGTACATGCATTTAAAGCAAAAGTGTGATTTGGGGTGTGGATTGGAGTGTGTGCCTAGCATTATTGATTTTCTTATCATATTCCTGGCAACTTTCACTCACCTAATAATATTTTTCTCCTAATTCCTCTCCCTCAAATCAATTATCAGATTTATCTCTCCCTAAACCTGTCTCCTAAAAACTATAACACCTTCTCTCTCTCTTTTTCATTAGAGTTGTCTCTCAATTTGTCACGCCCCGACGTAGCATAAATAAGGAAAGCGTTTAATTTCCTTTATGGACCCGTAGGTCGCGACAGTTTGAAGGATCGATTCCGTCCCAAACGTCGAACAACAAAACATAATAATCAGAGTAGAGCAATCAAAGCTTACAAATTATTCTAACTTAATGAGTATTACAGCACGGGTCATCTAAAGGCACAGACCGCCTTGAAATAAAACAATAGCTTAATGTCTGTTACAGTCATCCTTATAACACAAACAGTTTAAAACTTAAAAACATATAATAAATAAACAGTTTCCTCATTCCGAAAACAGCCATTCTCAATTAGCATAATCGTACGATTCCTCCTGGTTATAACCTGAAAAGCCTGGACACGAATGTCCAGGACGCATCAACGTCGTCAGCTTCAAGAAGCTGGTGAGTATTAAAAACATAGCTTTGAATGTAAAACATACCCGTTTACCTTTTTCCATTTTTCAATATGTAAAAATCAATCGTTAAACCGCAGAAAGAATTCATTTTATAAAAACAACAAGGAATATTTTAAAAGTCGATAATTCATGAAACATATAATTGTGTATGAGACAATGCACCATACTCATCTTGCCGACTCTTTTCTCTCAACAGACACAACAACCCACTATCTTACTCCTGGTATCTTTGAAACACTCAGATAGCAACACTTTAGCAACGGTGCGCCAGGGAGTGTCCGGTTTGGCTTACACTTTGGTCCGGGGTACCAGGGAGTGTCCATTGCCTCACACTTTGAATACCTAAACCGCCATGCAAATACCAGAGCAACCTCACGCAGTATCCAGACTCGGGTATCAGGGAGTGTCCGTAGGCCACACTTTAGCACTACCATGGGTGCCAGGGCATGTCCAAGTTCGGCGTCACACACTTTAACGCTTCCATGGGCGTCAGGGAGTGTCCATATTTGCCACCGTCGCATTTCAAAGATACCCTCATCGCAATCTCAACCACAACCACAATCACAAACACAATCTCAATCTCAATCTCAATCTCGTACTCTTTCCACACTGACCATTACTCTTTTCCACACTGACTACCACACCCCATGCATGTACAACTGACTCCACATGTATGTCATGAAACCTTAACAAATATAAAGTACTGGGAATGATAACCATGGATATACGAGAAGAAATCAAATCTTATGTGAAACAACCAGTGAATTCATCAAAGAATGCTTTAACCTACTTTTATCGCTATTAGAACACAAGTGAGTCTACTTTGAAGCAATGCCCTCAAAAATGAGTTATAATTTTTGTACATGAATTACATACCAAAAGAAAGGTCTTTGAGTCTAGTTTCCAATGCTTCAAACCGTGCGCGATTTCGAATTTTCTAGAGGAAGTTATGGTCGTTTTACTAAAAGTCGTCAGTGCTGAAAAATGTCAATCGATTGACAAAAGTGTCAATCGATTGGATGACATGTCAATCGATTGAATGACATGTCAATCGATTGGATATGTTTCCAATCGATTGGTATCAGCAGTTTCTCCCCTGTTACGAGTTTGAAATCTGTTTTTGACCCATTTCTCAATTCTGCTTCAACCAAGACATGTAATATATGGATTTCTTCGTTTTTCCGCAAGGATTATGAATACGTGATCGGTTTTAACTAATTTCAATCGTAGCTCTTGGATTTCACGTAAAACCGAGAGGTGACAAAACTTTAAATCAACGATACGTCGCGATACGGATGAATTAAGCCGTAGTATTCGAACCACAGCTTATTGGGACTAAGATCTTTCATTCCCAATTCACGGAATTGATTTTGGTTAAGTTTGAAAAATTGAGATTTCAAGCTCCAAGCTTCCATGGATGAGCATAACAATGGTGATTTCCAATGCAAACAAATACAACAGTAAATAAACATGAAATACATTCTAAGTGAGTTCTAAATACTCACTGTGCTAAAGATTGAAGAAATTGTTGAGAGAGAATCCAAAATATAAGACCCACTTCAAGCTATGGCTATGGAGGACTCAAGCTTCCTCTTTCTATATATTTCTGTATCAACTTCTCTGTGTAACTCTTCTTTGCAAGTATATTGTGCAGAATGTGTGTGTGAGTAATGTACATATAGATGAATAACAAGAAGGCAACTTGGTGCCCAAGAACCACCTTGATCACTCTACAAATTGAATTGATTTTACTAATTAACTAAAAACCTCAATACACATATATGTACACACAGATTATATCCACACAATCTGCTATAGAGTTGTTTAGATGAGATTCAAGTAGGCATATAGGTTCACATGGGTTCCTAGGGGGTAAATGTAAGTGTTTGGGTATTTCAACTTATGGCATAAAGACAACACACACACACTACAAACATTCCCAAACATGGCTCTAAACAATCATTAGTTTCCATAATTGGAAAGTAATGTATAGTCACTTCCAACTTTACGTCCAAATCAAAAACTGTGTCAGTTGAACACATCGCAGACAGTTTTGAACAAAAACTGGTATTTTCGGGGCGCAGTGGTCACCACAAAAATACAAAAAAATTCATTTTAACGTAGGAAGTGATTTTTCGATTTTATAAAAATACTGATTGGGTTAAAAGAAAATGCTCCCACTGTTTTGAAATACAGTTTTAAAATCCAATACAGGTATTGCTAAATTTTATAAAATTGCAGTTTGACCCCAAAAGAATTTTAATTATGAAATAAAATAAGAAATTAGATTTAACAAATAAGAATTGGAAATTAAAATGAGATCAGCAATACAGATTAATCATGGAAATTCAAATTGAATTTAAATATGTCAAATGCAAATACAAATTAAATATGAACATGCTCAACTTAAAATTAAATGAAATGCAGGTTATTACATCCTTCCTCCCTTAAACAGGATTTCGTCCCCGAAATCAAGACTAACTAGTCCTCAAACAACTCCGGGTACTTCTTCCTCATATCAGCTTCCACTTCCCACGAGGCTTCGTTCTCGTCATGGTGATTCCACTGAACTTTCACCAACGGAATATCTTTATTCCTCAACTTCTTGATACTCTGATCTGGAATCTTTACGGGCCTCTCTTTGTAAGAAACGTCATGACTTGTCTCAATATCGTCATAACTAACCACGTGCGAGGGGTCTCGTATGTACTTTCTCAACATACTCACGTGAAACACGTTGTGAACCCCAGACATCTTTGGTGGTAGCGCCAGTCGATAAGCCACTTTCCCGACACGTTCCAAAATCTCAAATGGTCCGATGAAACGCGGGGCTAACTTCCCTCTCTTGAGACCAAAACGTACCACTCCTCGGGTCGGTGAAACCTTAAGGAGTACGTGATCTCCAACACTAAACTCCAAATCTTTCCGGCGTCGATCGGCATAACTCTTATATCGGCTCTGAGCGGTTCTCATCCTCTCCTTGACCAAAGAAATTTTCTCGTTGGTTTCTCTAACCAAATCTGGTCCCAACAATTCTGTGTCCCCAACCTCTGCCCAACACAATGGGGAACGACATGGTCGTCCGTACAATGCTTCGAACGGAGCCATACCGATACTCGTGTGATAACTGTTGTTATAGGCAAATTCAACCAACGGCAAGTGTGTCTCCCAAGATTCTTCAAAATCAATAACACAAGCCCTAAGCATATCCTCCATGATCTGATTAACACGCTCAGTTTGTCCATCAGTCTGAGGGTGAAAAGCAGTACTCATCTTAAGCGAGGTTCCCATAGCTTCTTGCAGACTTTTCCAAAATCCAGAGGTAAAACGTGCGTCACGGTCTGACACTATTGACACAGGTGCACCGTGAAGTCGCATAACTTGTTGTATGTACATCCGGCTCATCTTCTCTACCGGGTATGTCATATTGTAGGCAATGAAATGAGCTGATTTCGTCAGTCGATCCACGATTACCCAAATAGCGTCATGATTTTGCTGTGACCGAGGCAATCCTACTACAAAATCCATCGTAATGTGCTCCCACTTCCAACCAGGAATAGGTAGCGGTTGCAACAATCCCGACGGTCTCTGATGTTCGGCCTTGACTTACTGACATGTCAAACACTTGGATGCAAACTCGGCCACGTCCTTCTTCATACCTTCCCACCAGAAATTTCTCTTCAAATCTTTGTACATCTTTGTCCCTCCTGAGTGAACTGTATATCTTGACTTATGTGCTTCTTCCAGGATATCCTTCCTAAGCTCTCCATCACCTGGCACACATAATCTATTCCTGCAACGATACCCTCGATCGACTCCCACCTTCCATTCTGTCGGGTCTTTTTCTGACATCTTCACGAACCAAGCTTGAAACTTCTCATCTTCTTTCTGAGCTCCAATAATGCGGTCAATAAGAACAGGCTGTAGGATAAGACATCCGAACAATTGTCCTTCTCCTTCTTTAGCATTCTGTACATCGAACTCTGCCAAAGTCTCCAAAGCTCGCCACTCTCTAACCATTAAGGAGGCGATCGTCTCACGAGTCTGTCGACTCAGGGCATCAGCAACCACATTGGCTTTACCCGGGTGGTATTCCAATGTAAAGTCGTAATCTTTGATCAACTCCATCCATCTGCGTTGCCTCATGTTCAACTCTTTCTGTGTGAACAAGTATTTTAGGCTCTTGTGATCGGAGAATAAATCAAACTTCTCACCGTAGAGATAGTGTCTCCAAATCTTGAGTGCAAATACTACTGCCGCCAATTCTAAATCATGAATGGGATAGTTCAACTCATTCAGCTTCAGCTGTCTGGATCCATAGGCTATAACTCTGCCATCTTGCATAAGTACACACCCCAGTCCTTGATATGATGCGTCACTAAAGATAGTAAACTTCTCATCAGGCTTGGGTATTGCTAGTACCGGCGCGGTAGTGAGTCTCTCTTTCAACTCCAAAAAGGCGCGCTCATGCTTCTCTGTCCACTCGAACTTCAAATTCTTCTTCGTCAACCCAGTCAATGGTGCAGCTATTTTAGAGAATCCCTCAACGAATCTCCGGTAATAGCCGGCAAGCCCAAGAAAACTTCGAACTTCTGTAGGGTTGCTCGGCCTAACCCAGTTTGACACAGCATCGGTCTTGGACGAATCCACTGAAATTCCTTGAGATGACACCTTATGTCCCAAAAATTTCACTTCTTGCAACCAGAACTCACACTTACTGAATTTGGCATACAAGTGGTGGTCCTTGAGCGTCTGCATCGCAATCCGTAGATGTTGTTCGTGTTCTTCTCCTGACTTAGAATAGATCAAAATATCATCTATAAAGACAATGACAAATTGATCCAAATAAGGCTTGAACACTCTGTTCATCAGATCCATAAACACTGCCGGGGCGTTCGTCATTCCAAACGGCATCACTAGAAATTCATAATGACCATATCGGGTTCTGAAAGCAATCTTAGGTATATCTTCCTTTCGTACCCTCAACTGATGATATCCCGACCTTAGGTCTATCTTGGAAAAGGTCGTAGCTCCTTGTAGTTGATCAAACAAATCGTCAATCCGAGGTAAGGGATACTTGTTCTTGATAGTTACTCGGTTCAGTTCTCTGTAGTCGATACACAGCCTGAGTGTCCCGTCCTTCTTCTTCACGAATAACACTGGTGCTCCCCAAGGCGATGTACTTGGACGTACAAAACCTAGGTTCTCGAGCTCTTGAACTTGTTCCTTCAATTCCAATAGTTCTGTGGGGGCCATTCTATAGGGAACCTTGGTGATCGGTACGGTACCCGGTATAAGCTCAATACAGAACTCTATACTTCCCTCGGGCAGCAAACCAGAAATGTCTTGAAATACTTCTTCGAAGTCCTTGACTACAGGTATAGACGACACTATCGCTTCTGTACTGACGACTTCGATGTTGGCTAAACATCTCGTGAGGAACATATCTCCCGAAGGGTTACATTAAAAATTAAAGGGTTGATTCTCATTGTCAGGGAATGTAATTCTCTTCCTCGCACAATCCAACTTCACTTGATTCTGAGAGAGCCAATCCATTCCTAGGATTATGTCGAACTCATTCATCGATAAGACAATCAACTTTGCAGGGATTTCACGATCTCCTAACCGTAAGGGACAATCCTTGCACACATGTCCTAATCTGACTGCAGCTCCTAGTGGTAAAGTAGCCTTCAAAGCTTTCTCTAAGCGATGAGGTAAAATACCCAACCTCCGAATTGTATTAACAGATATGAACGAAAGAGCAGCACCCGTATCAAATAACACTTTAACATGAGAGTTAAACAGAGTTAATGTACCTTCTACTGCTTGCTGATCAGGTTGAGCTTCTCCATAATCTCCTTCTTCGTACACAGTTCCATCATATCCAGCGGCATCAGGGATAACAACATTCAAGCGGGTCTGTCCCTGTTGACCATAAGTCACCTGCTTAGGAGCAGTGCAGAACCTTCTGATGTGACCTGGTTCACCACAGTTGAAGCAGACTATCCCTTGCTGAGCAGCACGCCTTGGTGCCTTGCAATCACAAGCCAGATGTCCAGGGTTACCACAATTGAAGCACTTTCCACTACTACTTCCTTCTCCTACTCGAGGTTGAGTCGGATAGGTAATAGCTTGGGTCTTCTTGCTTCCGTCAAAATTCCTCTTCTGCCCTTGGGTACGATTCACTGGTGGTTTATTCCCAAAATTACCCCTGTGAGGCAGTCGAAATTCAAATTGTTTTCAGCTCACTCGAGCATCCTCTTCCAGATCGGTAGCCAAACCAACAAGTCCTTCAAACGATTTATCTAAGTGGCCGAGAGTCAGGCGACGAATCTGCGGTGTCAGCCCTTGGTTATACTTACGGATCTTCTTCTCCTCAGTATCAACCAGGTGTGGAGCAAACCGAGACAGTCTTTCAAACTGTGTGGTGTACTCTTGCACCGACTTGGTTCCTTGCGTCAGATCCATGAATTCCTTCTCTCTTCTATGCCTCTCCGTAGCCGGGAAATACTTCTCCAAAAATCTCCCCTTGAACGCAGTCCACGACATTCCCATTGCAGCTCCATTCCCGATAGTAGCTATGACCGAATCCCACCAATCTGCTGCAGCATCGGTCAACTGAAACGTAGCCAATCTCCTCTTGTCCATCTCATTGCACTGGACAGCCTCGAACATACGGTCCATCTGTCTTAACCATTGTTCGGCCTTCCAGGGTTCTGCGGTACTCGCAAACTGCTCGGGCCTTAGTGCACGGAATCTCTCCAGCAATTTGTCTCCAGTCTGGCGGTCTCATCGGTTTTCATTCTGATTACTAACCCTTTCGAGACGTCTAATGAAAGCTTCAAATATTCATGTGGGATCGGCGGCCTCAGGTGCTCCTTCGATCAAATTTCTATTCCTCCTTAGTCCTCCAGCCATTCTATGCATGATAGTGATAGTAGAATGAGAAATATGCATGCAACAGTACTATGAAGCAGTTCAAATGACGACAATATCCAAAAGAGTATATTATATATAACTTCTGTCAAGTAGATACAAAAACATGTATGGTCAGATCAATGCCTACCCTATCTGTATGGGTTAGGACGCATGCAAGAGTTGATGTTACAAAAATGGGGTCATTGCCCTACACTCTAATGCATGTAATTACAGTTGCAAAAAGAGATAGAGCTAATAGTCAAAATAGTCAATATGTACAAGGCGATATCTAAACGGTCAGTCATCGCCGTAGGTAGTCATCAATAGATCAAGCGAGTCGGCCTGATGAAAACGCTGAACATGAGAGGGGCCTGCCCCAAAATTACAGCTATGAGAGGTCATCAATGAAGCAGGTCCAGGGACATCTGCCTCAGGCAAGGCTGGCTCAAGTGCAAGTGCCTCCTCAAGGTCGACTGCAAAGTCGTCCCATCCTAAGCCATCCTCCTCGGCGTCCTCGGAAATAGGAGCGAACACAACGTCAACGTCAACGTCATCCTCAACAGCGGGGACGACCGGTGGAGGCACCTCCAGCTGTGCAAGGTGGGCCTGCACAACCTGAACCTCGAGAGGTAAGTAGAAGGCATCGCTGTTAACCAAGCGAACCATCTCAACGAGCACTAAACGCTGGATCTCTATAAAGTAAAGAATCTCGAGGCGAGCACGGGACAGGTCGACCAGTCCTAATATGTGAATCTGATGCCAGAGGTCCAACTCGACGGTAGCAGCTGCACGCTGCCCAACAACAGTAAAATAAAGGGTCGCCGAAGCCGGCACTATCGCTCCCTCAGTAACCCAATGCCCTCCAAAAGCATCAGGTACAAACAGGGGCTGAGCTGGATCCATACCTGAAAAGGTACTACTTAAGTCAGAACAAAAATAATCTTAGGCGTTTGGGTTCTGAGTCTATCCTCCCTGTCGTATCATCGGGTGTGTAACACTTAATGGAATGTGGAATCGGGTCTATACTGGTAAACCCTAACCTGGCTAAACTATCTTGAGATAAATAATAACCTGGCTTTGATACCACTAAATCCTGTCACGCCCCGACGTAGCATAAATAAGGAAAGCGTTTAATTTCCTTTATGGACCCGTAGGTCGCGACAGTTTGAAGGATCGATTCCGTCCCAAACGTCGAACAACAAAACATAATAATCAGAGTAGAGCAATCAAAGCTTACAAATTATTCTAACTTAATGAGTATTACAGCACGGGTCATCTAAAGGCACAGACCGCCTTGAAATAAAACAATAGCTTAATGTCTGTTACAGTCATCCTTATAACACAAACAGTTTAAAACTTAAAAACATATAATAAATAAACAGTTTCCTCATTCCGAAAACAGCCATTCTCAATTAGCATAATCGTACGATTCCTCCTGGTTATAACCTGAAAAGCCTGGACACGAATGTCCAGGACGCATCAACGTCGTCAGCTTCAAGAAGCTGGTGAGTATTAAAAACATAGCTTTGAATGTAAAACATACCCATTTACCTTTTTCCATTTTTCAATATGTAAAAATCAATCGTTAAACCGCAAAAAGAATTCATTTTATAAAAACAACAAGGAATATTTTAAAAGTCGATAATTCATGAAACATATAATTGTGTATGAGACAATGCACCATACTCATCTTGCCGACTCTTTTCTCTCAAGAGACACAACAACCCACTATCTTACTCCTGGTATCTTTGAAACACTCAGATAGCCACACTTTAGCAACGGGGCGCCAGGGAGTGTCCGGTTTGCCTCACACTTTGGTCCGGGGTACCAGGGAGTGTCCATTGCCTCACACTTTGAATACCTAAACCGCCATGCAAATACCAGAGCAACCTCACGCAGTATCCAGACTCGGGTATCAGGGAGTGTCCGTAGGCCACACTTTAGCACTACCATGGGTGCCAGGGAATGTCCAAGTTCGGCGTCACACACTTTAACGCTTCCATGGGCGTCAGGGAGTGTCCATATTTGCCACCGTCGCATTTCAAAGATACCCTCACCGCAATCTCAACCACAACCACAATCACAAACACAATCTCAATCTCAATCTCAATCTCGTACTCTTTCCACACTGACCATTACTCTTTTCCATACTGACTACCACACCCCATGCATGTACAATTGAATCCACATGTATGTCATGAAACCTTAACAAATATAAAGTACTGGGAATGATAACCATGGATATACGAGAAGAAATCAAATCTTATGTGAAACAACCAGTGAATTCATCAAAGAATGCTTTAATCTACTTTTATCGCTATTAGAACACAAGTGAGTCTACTTTGAAGCAATGCCCTAAAAAATGAGTTATAATTTTTGTACATGAATTACATACCAAAAGAAAGTTCTTTGAGTCTAGTTTCCAACGCTTCAAACCGTGCGCGATTTCGAGTTTTCTAGAGGAAGTTATGGCCGTTTTACTAAAAGTCGTCAGTGCTGAAAAATATCAATCGATTGATAAAAGTGTCAATCGATTGGATGACATGTCAATCGATTAGATGACATGTCAATCGATTGGATATGTTTCCAATCGATTGGTATCAGCAGTTTCTCCCCTGTTACGAATTTGAAGTCTGTTTTTGACCCATTTCTCAATTCTGCTTCAACCAAGACATGTAATATATGGATTTCTTCATTTTTCCGCAAGGATTATGAATATGTGATCGGTTTTAACTAATTTTAATCGTAGCTCTCGGATTTCACGTAAAACCGAGAGGTGACAAAACTTTAAATCAACGATACGTCGCGATACGGATGAATTAAGCCGTAGTATTCGAACCACAGCTTATTGGGACTAAGATCTTTCATTCCCAATTCACGGAATTGATTTTGGTTAAGTTTGAAAATTTGAGATTTCAAGCTCCAAGCTTCCATGGATGAGCATAAGAATGGTGATTTCCAATGCAAACAAATACAACAGTAAATAAACATGAAATACATTCTAAGTGAGTTCTAAATACTCACTGTGCTAAAGATTGAAGAAATTGTTGAGAGAGAATCCAAAATATAAGACCCACTTCAAGCTATGGCTATGGAGGACTCAAGCTTCCTCTTTCTATATATTTCTGTATCAACTTCTCTGTGTAACTCTTCTTTGCAAGTATATTGTGCAGAATGTGTGTGTGAGTAATGTACATATAGATGAATAACAAGAAGGCAACTTGGTGCCCAAGAACCACCTTGATCACTCTACAAATTGAATTAATTTTACTAATTAACTAAAAACCTCAATACACATATATGTACACACAGATTATACCCACACAATCTGCTATAGAGTTGTTTAGATGAGATTCAAGTAGGCATAGAGGTTCACATAGGTTCCTAGGGGGTAAATGTAAGTGTTTGGGTATTTCAACTTATGGCATAAAGACAACACACACACACTACAAACATTCCCAAACATGGCTCTAAACAATCATTAGTTTCCATAATTGGAAAGTAATGTATAATCACTTCCAACTTTACGTCCAAATTAAAAACTGTGCCAGTTGAACACAGCGCAGACAGTTTTGAACAAAAACTGGTTTTTTCGGGGCGCAGTGGTCACCACAAAAATACAAAAAAATTCATTTTAACGTAGGAAGTGATTTTCCGATTTTATAAAAATACTGATTGGGTTAAAAGAAAATGCTCCCACTGTTTTGAAATACAGTTTTAAAATCCAACACAGGTATTGCTAAATTTTATAAAATTACAGTTTGACCCCAAAAGAATTTTAATTATGAAATAAAATAAGAAATTAGATTTAACAAATAAGAATTGGAAATTAAAATGAGATCAGCAATACAGATTAATCATGAAAATTCAAATTGAATTTAAATATGTCAAATGCAAGTACAAATTAAATATGAACATGCTAAACTTAAAATTAAATGAAATGCAGGTTATTACACAATTTTGTAAAATATTCTCAACATTATTGTTGTTTGGAGTGTTATTCTCATGTGCTTTACTACTGGTAGCTCTACACTGTTGTTATATAGGTGTCTCGAATCTCCTATATTTTCTATGCATTAATCTAGGTTTTGATATAAAAACACGTATGCATAAAGTAAAGATTAGAATAAATTGTTCATGTATTCTTCTCATTATTAGGAGCCATCCATTTTGATAAAAAGAAAAGGAACCAAAAAAAAAACATAGTTGTACTATTCCCATGCATATGTGGTTCATCTCTCTCTTTTATTTCTCTTTTTGTTGTTTCAGTTTTAAAAGCATTATGAAAGGTTTAAACTCAGATAACAAAACAGATTTATTTCTAAGTAATATGAAATTGACAAGAAAGCGATGTCTATTGCAGATCAAAATTAAGATTTTTGTAGATTTTAAAAACAGAGAGAGAGAGAGAGAGAGAGAGAGAGAGAGAGAGAGATTTGCTGAGTATTTGTCAAATAGCTATTTGCTTATTTGACACCCAATTATCTCTTTTTGTTGAGTTCTTTTTCAGGACTGTTAATTGCTGAAATTATGTACAAATTAAGAGCAATTGGCATTAATTCTTTGTTAACTTCCATTGCTTTCTACCGTCTTTATTTGCTTATTTGACACTCAATTCTCTCTTTTTGTTGTGCTATTTTCAGTATCTTTATTAAAAAAAAAAATTCATTGTCTCCATCTGCATCAGAGCAAAGGTCTTGGAGTTGGCATTCATATATGTAGCCATAGATATTCAAAGGTTGTCACTAATAACTAAGTTTAATGATGTAGTTTATGGGGAAATTGAAGTGTAAACCGTTATGTTAAGTTGCCAATTAATGCTTTTGGAATGGACGTGTTCCAGCAGCAACACATATTGTGAAAGCCTTCATTCTTTTTACAAGAATGTCTACATGCATATGTAGATATTTAATTACTACAGTCTTTTCTATTTTTAATTTTATATTAATATAGGTTTACATTATGTACATGTATATGTTCCCAGCAATTATCTCAGTGTTTATTTTCTTTTTCTTTTTTGGGTTGCATTAGTGTTACATAATTAGACCTCACAAATGAACACTGTTGAGTAATGCTGAGATATGAATGTAGGGAATTGAAAGTTAGATTCAATGGCAGACCCGGTGGTAGACTGAGTTTAAATGATGATTTTGCGTTTATGTGGGGATGTTTTTAATTTGGTAGTTTGAGGTTGCAATGCTTTCATAATGGGAATGTGTTTACTTTGTTATCAACTGAAAGATTGGAGTTTTCCCTACAATATACTCATTTACTTTTACTATTCATGTAAAGTCTACTTTTTCTTTCGCAATTTCATTTTTTTTAACTGTTTGGGACGATAGAAAAATTATTAAACTCGCAAGCAAAATTATGTATCGTTTGGGAGATCTGGATAAAACATCCCTTTCGCTTCATCTCAATCAAATATCATTAAAATTCTTATTTATTTCCTTGCTTTTTTTTTTAACAGTTATAACTAATTGTACTTTTCAAAAGTAAGAACGCGTTAGGGTGGTCGCTCGCTCGCATCACCAACACAACAAACTATTTTTTTAGGTATAGTGCCCTCGAGCACGGGCAATTACTAGTCTAAATAATATTAGAGCTCAGTGTGTGTCCAGTCATATTTTTCAATGTGTTTTGGTGTGTGTAGTGTCAGCATTTAGACCAATTAACCTGTGCCACGTAAGCTTTGATTTGGCCAAACACAAATCCACGTCTCTCTCATTCTTTACCCTTAGACTCTCACCCGTCTCTACTCTCTCTCTTCGCCTCCCTCTCTCACAGCCCACCGCCTCCTCTTTCCCTCCCCCTCTCTCTCTCCCTCTTCTCTTTCTCAGATCCCTCTATCACCGCCCCACCTCCGCCTCCTCTCTCTCTTTCCCCCTCTCCCTCTTCTCTCTCTCAGATCTGGGAAAGCTCACGCTCTTTTCTCTCTCTCTCTCTCTCTCAGAGATCCGGCGCAGAAGCTCACGCCCTCTTCTCTCTCTCTCTCTCTCTCTCTCTCTCTCTTAGATCCGGCGCTTGGTCGGCATCTTTCATTGCTCCAACGTCGTTGATTTCAGAATAGAAGAGAGGAGCCCTTCTTGAGAGTGCCAACCTTCACCAAAGAATTACCAAATCTGGGTTTCTAGGGCTTTTGATTTTGAAGGTGAGAAAAATCTGAAATTCTAAGTTTTATAAAGATTTCTTTTCTTTTGTAGGGCTTTGGATTATTTCAAAGAATGATTTTTCTTTTCTTAATTTTTGGCCAAAATCCAAGAATCCCTTTTTAAGCCTCGGTGAATCGCGTTGCGGCGGCAAGGCAAGTCGACCACATGCTCTTTCTGAATGCTCTTTCTGAAAAGAGTAAGTGAAGTTTCCCATATTCAAACTTATGTCCTGAATTTTCCCAATACTTCGGTCTTTTAATTGGTCAATGAACAAACTTATGTCATGAACAAAAAATATGCTTCTGTCGTTTTTCTTTCAGCAACTTGCTCCCTAGGTAAAATTTTCTATCTCTTTAATTTCTCTAAAAACCCCATGGTCCTTTAGGTTTGATGCTCTAAAGGTTACTCTTTGCATTTACTGATTTCATAATCATTTGGGTTTTTCGATTTTTTGCAGTGTCATATAATTACAGCGGGAACCAATACTTGAGTGGTAATAATCAAACTTCTTTGATTTTTTCTTATTCTAAACATCGCATTCATACAATTTGATACTATTCGAAATTTTCACTTAAATTGATCAGGAATTTCAGTTGGGATTGCTTGAATGGTTGAGCATAAGCTATGATGGTCAGGCTGGGTAAGTTGTCATGATGACAACCTCCTTTCTTTGCAACATGTGTGTGACTAGCCCCTATTTGGAACTTAGTGGTGAGAACGACTCTAAATTAGTGCTTGAGCCTTTATTTTTTTGTCACACATGGTATTTTTCCTTTTTGGTTTAGCACATTAATTTTCTTTTGAATTTAGTTTATACATTTAGAAGTACATAGTTTTTGAATTTTCTGGAACTTGATATTGCAGTATGTGTACCAAGTCATGGTCTGTCTACTATTAGTTTGGTACCAATTCTTGATAATTTGCATAGTTTTTCTACTATTATTAAGATAACTATCATGGAGTACATGTCATGGTCCGTGTCCCATTTTTTTGAGTACGTACTCTCTGTCACTGTTATCATACATGGGATTTCCTTCTAACTTTAACAATCTTAAATATTTGAAATTTTTATTGCAGAAAGTGTTATTGAAGTTAGATTTGCATGATTACAAAGCTAAGCAACAAGTCATGAGGTGTGTTTGGAACACTATTGTTTCAGTTTTGTTTCTTGGTTTTGACTTTGTAGATCTTGAGAATTTTAAATATAAGAGCATCAACAAAGGCACTTACAACTATACTCTTTTTTATTTAATGTTCTATGATCAACAAAAAAAAAAAAAAAAACCCTACTCTTTTCTGGGTATCCCTTTGTAATGCCAACCACTGTATATCCAAAGATTCAAGCAAAGGCCAATCCCTTTTGCTGTTTTGTTCTTTCATGGTCTTTTGCTTATATTTTTTAATTCATTTGATTATGCTAATCCAATATTCTAACACCACATAGATGGTAGCGGTGGTTGACTCATATGGTGTTTGGGACAATCTTAAATCTTCTTCAAATTTAAAACTCTATCTCTCTTGAAATCCCTTCTCTTCCCTTTCAGATATTTTCTCAAAATGCAATGGATGGCCATTGGGGACAAATATGTGAGATTCAAGGTGTTTTATTGTGGGATCTGCCAATCTGTTATTATTATTATTATTGTTTTTTGGTGTGATGTTTCAATGGACAAAACTAAGATTTTGTTCTTATCTTAACAGTTAGTTGCCGATTGGGGTTTTCTCTTAATAGAGAGCTGGTGGAGGATGGACACCCTATTGTTGGGTTTTTAGGTAAAGCAATTTTGACTCTCTCTCTCTCTCTCTCTCTCTCTCTCTCTATCTCTATCTCTCTCTCTGGCTACTATTATCTCTTCTGCTATTGACGATCTTGATTTTATGGTGGTTTAGATAATTGAGTTGGGGTGGCTCAATTAGAGACATAAATAATTTGATATGAATTGGAAAAGATGGGGTGAGGTTTCACAATTCAGCAGGATTGTATCCTGTTTTTCAATTACATTTTTGCTCAACTTTTTCTTTTCATTATATTATTAGCATTAGATAGTGGTGGCTTAATGGTTAGTTACTGCTTTAAATTTTGCAACTGAGTGTAAAATTGATAAAGTTCTAGAAATTGGAGTTTAAAACATGTTTTATAATTTGGGAATCAAATTTTGGATTCAAAATTTGGGAAGCATAGCATGCATTACTCTTGCCAATTTGCAGATCGTGTTTGACCTTATCATATGGTTCCTAAATTTTGTATCCCACATGCTATATATCCCACTTGATTGTGATTGGACGATACTGAAGGTGGTTCCACTACAACATATGTCTGTTAACCATAGGGATACTACATAATTTGGGAAGCATAGCATTATTCAAAGCAGCATAATCGCTAAACTTAATGTCTAATTCGGATGGAGTTATCTTTACCCATGTATTTATGTTAAATGTTAACGACGAATTCGTATTGTTGGATATTTTTCCCAATTATGAAATTTAGTGTTAGCACGGTTAATTTGCAACAGATTTTAAACAAGTTTGCCATTTTTTTTGGCTTACAATTTTGTTCTGAGCATGGTTCATGTATCGCACGGTATGTGGTACGTTATCATTGATTGCTTTTGCTATGACGATACCTTATAAATTAGCTAGATTGGTATTTACAGGGATTTCAGCCATGACCATTGTTTTTTTTTTGTTTAAATAAATTTATTAATTATGTAAATTTTGTTTATCGAAACTGTCTTAACTCATGATGTTTGAAATTAAATTTTTTTTTTCCAGGAGGCTCTTGAATGAATGGTAAACATAGTGAGAGATCATTGAGAGAGCTATGACTATCGATTTGTTTTTCTACATTAGTTTCGGTTAAAGTTGTATAGTTTAGAGTTTGAAACGAAATTATGGCACATTATAGACCTCAGTTTTATTCGCTTAGATGAGCTGGGTTGAATTTTTACTATTCATTTTAGCTTAGAATCCCCCTCCCTTTTTTATTTTCCGGTAGTGCCCCCGGGCACGGGCAATATCTAATATATATAAAGCAGCACACTTAATTGTATATATATATATATATATATATAGAGAGAGAGAGAGAGAGAGAGAGAGAGAATATAGATTTTTGTTTTTGCTAAGAGGGAGAGAGAATATAGATACATATGAAAGACCCATCTTATTGGCATCAGTATAGACATATCACATAAGAGATGCATTCCCTTGGGAAGACTGGAACGATGAGAGGTCGGGTCGATCCCCAGTTTCAAATTTGTTCATTTCTCATTTTGAGAGAAATGACCCCATTTGAGTTTTACATTATAAAGATAAATTTGTTTATGTTTGAATTTGGTTATTTTGACACCCAAACACCAACAATTATTTCATTTGCAAATTAACTAATTCATAATTGTCTAATTCACAATTTTGGGAACAACCAAACTCCCCCTTAATTAGCTGGGATTCCTCATTACCACAAAGAGAGAAACTAAGATTTAACGGCAATTATCAGATTGCCCTTTTTGATCGGTGGTTTTTGGATTTGTCTTTTTTTTTTTTCGTCGGAAAAAGGGTAAATAAATTATAAAAAATGATGTACACATGTACAAGGGGTAAATCCCAGGATATTACAGTAAGTTCACAAAGCCTATGCTCAAAATGAGCAACAAGAAACCAAAACGAACCTAAACAAGGGAAGAAAGGCTATCCGTCTCAAAAGACGGAGAGACACCCTTTCCAACTAACAAACACAAGCCAAAATAAAAAACACACACAAGCTGATCAAAGGCCTAGCAGCAGAAGAGAAAATCAAGACACAAAACTCAAGAAAAGCCAAAACAATGGCCAAAAAACCAGATCAAACGAAAAGTCAAGATATGTGCCTTCCCTTAGGACGGCTCCCACTGAACTTGATCTTGGCTTCCCGTTTTCTCTGTCTATTAGAGATAGAGCTTTCAGTAGCCGGGGAACCTTCCTTGAAAACGTCCTCACCAATTTATCGTCCTCTACAGGGAGGGGGCTGGGATCCTCACTTCCCACATCAAACGAGTGGAGAGAAGGACCAGCCTCAGAAGATTCCCTAACGGGAAGAGAACTCATAACTTCGGCCTGAGCAAGAACAAGGTCAATCTTATCCATATAATGGGAAAGTGTAGAGAATATATTACCAACCGTATGAGTGGCATCCACAGAATCACAAACGGTACTTTTACTCTTATTCTTTCCCTCCACTACTTTCTAAACCCCAAACCTCTGGTGTCACGCCCCGGAACGGCAAAAATAGAGAAAAATAAATTTTCTTTTTGGGTCCAAAGGCAGCGACGGGTGAAGTCACATGATTGTCCACATCACGCAGTACTAAGTAACAAGAAGTAATAGTATAACGAGAATGAAGTCTAGGTTCTGATCACAATGTAACACAAAGTCAACAGGAGTTACCAACTATTACACATCAGAGTCTCGAATCAAATATAAGACAGCGGAAGTACAAATGCCAAGACAACATATGCCTGACTACAAAAAGGTTCTAAAATGATAAGGGCAATTAGCTACAATTCTAGTCTAGTCTTCAGTTGCCGTAAAGGTAGTCCTCGGCGTAGTAGTCTTCTTCGGTCTGACCTCCATCGGGGAAATTCTCCACGGGACGTCGTCCTTAGCATGGTAGTCTTCTCCTTCGGGCCCTTCACCTGTACAATCATAATCGAGGTGCGCTGGAACGTAAAAATGTCCAGCGGCATAAACGCCGTCAGCTTAATGAAAGCTGAGTGAGTTAGATACTAACAGGGTATCAACTATTAAAGTTATTACAAGTCATAAACAGTAAACAAGTTAGAGTTCAGTGAGGGTAACTCCCCTAGATCAAACTGATTATCCGATTACTAACGTCTTACTCATTTTAAGACCGATAACACGTCTTGATAGGGGAACAGACTCGACAGTAGTTCAACTCTATAACACACCATTGCTCTGTCCATCGCTTTTAAGAACATATGCACAGTTCACCGCATGTCATAGACACCTTCGTCTGTCTACCGCTTTTAAGAACATATGATTAGTTCATCTGGCTATCTTAGTGCAATTGGTCCGATTCACCGCAAGTCATAGACACCTTCGTCTGTCTACCGCTTTTAAGAACATATGATCGACCAAAGCCTGCCCACGCAAGGTTCCCGAATCTTAGCAAACCTACTTAAGTTCAACTCTATTACCGATACATGACAATCCCAATGTGGCCCGACTACTCTGAATGAAATGAACATTAACTCCAAAGGATTCACGACTATTCCGTTTATCTAATCATCATAAACATTATCCGTTAATCTTGTTGTTACTACGATCCTACGCCGCATTAACTTATTATCATGTCTGTATTACAATAATAAAGCATACTGGGAAATACTGAACAGTAAATAAACAACTAAACAGTTATTATAAGAAAAGCAGTATTCTGGAACTTCCAATCGATTGGTATAAAGGCCAATCGATTGATATAAAAGTAACATCAATCGATTGGAAGAAGGTCCAATCGATTGGTATAAAAGGGGTATCAATCGATTGGTAAAAGATTCAATCGATTGGTACTTGAAAGATGTCAATCGATTGGTAAGAGTATCAATCGATTGACACTTCGTCTTCTTCACAGTGAAGACTGTCCAGCAACATATAAACGGGAATACATGGTTTACACTCCATTCTTCATTCAAGCATGTTCTAACACCAATATAAAGCTACCAAGTGAGTTTAAAACTCACCTTGGGATTAGAGGGTGTGTTTGGGAATGTGTATTGAAGCTTGGAGCTTCATTGGTGGTCTTCCTCCCTCTCTCTCTAGTTTTCTGTCTTCTCTCTTCTCTTTCTCCTTCTTTTCTTCTTTTTTCTGGTCTTCTTCTTCTTTCTCTTCAATCCATCTGTGTGTGTGTGAGTGAATGGGTGTATATATGTGTATATATATATGAGTGTATATATATAAGATACACACACAAGACTCTCCCTCTCACTCTCTCTGATTTCTGCAAACAGAAATCCGCCCAAAATGGGCTGGTATATATAGGGAGAAGGTGTTCACGTGGACAAACCCCAGCCAGAGCAAAAGAATCTGCCCAGCTGCCTCCAATCGATTGGTATAAATGTCAATCGATTGACATAAGCAATCGATTGGTATACTTGTCAATCGATTGGTATCCAAACTAAAGCAATCGATTGGAAAACTTATCAATCGATTGGTACCTGAACTATACCAAGGGTAAGGCCAAGCTCATACAAGTATTGAAAGAAAACATACAAGGTCTAATTCACATAATGTATTACAAAAATACAGGTATTATATCTGGTTTCTTATTATAGGAGCTAGTAGGAACTGTGGGGCGGGGATAGTAACTACGAGAACTTTGGCGAATAGAAACCGGTTTTGGTTTAGCAACATTAGCACAATTATGCCCAAAGGCGGAGCATTTGGCACACCTAAGGGGTCTATTGGTACTCCACTGTAATATCCGTAAGAGTGATCTCGCCTAATTCATCTTCAATTTCAAGTGCAAATTTAGGATTAAGGTCATGAACACCACTCATTTTCACACATACCCTGGCATTGGAAATCCGTCTACGACTTGCGGTTATCCGGTCTACTCGTATAGGTTTCCCAAGAAAGCTTGCAATGAAACTAATGCCCTTAAGATTCCAGAGCTCCAAGGGGATACCATACAAGTTGACCCATATCGGAATGGAATGAACCTCCTCCTTATTCAAAGTCAAGCTTGGTTTCCACGGTCCCAAAATAAGAGGTTGACCAATAATGTACCATGGACGACCTACTAAAACAGCATCCCTCTCCTCCAAACTAGAAAATGTAAAGAAGTAAAACCCTGAATCGTTAGCAAAAATATCAACAAGGCCTTTTTGGCCCCAAAACCTTTCGGTGATTGAAGTAACAAGAGAATACGGGGAATTTCTATGTTTACCCCAAAATGGCCTACCAAGGTGGCCTCCCTCCCATTCTGTCTTGCCTTCATTAATAAGCTCAGTAGGGACTTTGAGGTGGTCGAGGTCCATGGGAAACGAACCCAAGTGGAAATTCAATAACATTTAAGTTTGAAACCAAAGGAGCCAAGTTAGCATTACCAGAAAGCTTTCCATCAACCCCAATAGGTATCTCAGTTTTTCTTGAGAAAGCCTTGTGGAAGGCGCAGCGGTAGTAGTAGGACCCGGCTGGAAGAGCTGAGTGAAGCGCTTTTTAGGCGTATCATTACTCCCCGCTGATAAGGCTTTCCTCCTTGTGCACGGGCCCAAAGTGTTCATTCTGGGCCGCACCATCGCGTGAGAACCCAATAGTGTGGGTATAACAATAACATCTGCCCCTGGGCTCACCCTGCAACTGCAAGTAGATTAACGACTTACTTTACACTAGTGCATGGAGCAATAAGAGCCGATTGGACCAAATCGGTGGACTTCAGACAAGGAAGACACGTGTCATCTTGGACACTACCATGCAAAGGCTCTTGGTTTGATGGTGGCATATGCCCATCCTTAAACTCCGCAAGATCAGATGAGGTGGCAAGATCGTGAAAGGCATGGGCCCGGCATACCGTAGGCGCTGACTTAACAGATTGCATGTGATTACCACCTTTTGTCTCTTTACTTACACAAGCATGCGTATTGCGGTGTTGGACTGAGAAGAAATAGCAAGGTACCCAGACAAGTACCCATTCTTTAACAAATATTGGTCTTGGTCAGCCGAATCAGCTTTATCCGGATTTTTAGGGATTTGCAAAGATGAAACAGTCACAACAGGTACAGGAGCGATAGAACAAATGGCGGGAACGACCAAGTCATCATCACGAGAGCTGACACTACCATGTGAGTCTACCGAACCAAGCCCCGGATTTGTGTCTTCAGAAAGGTTAGTTCTGATTTTCCTTTCTTTTGTATAAGAATTTAAGGTTTTTTTGCTGCTTATTTCCATCCAAATTTTGCTTGTAGCAGCAAGTAGATATAATAGGGACTGTAAGTTTTATTTATATTTTAATTTTTTTTTTTTTTTTTTACGAACCATGTCTCCGGTTGAGTTAGTTTCATTGATAATTAATAAGTAAATGAGGGAGCTTTAGAATCTGTTTTTATTCCCTTACCCTTTTATTCGAACTCGTTCATTTTCTATAGCTCACAGCTATGAACCATGACATAGAGACGCCGACACGAATACGATGCAGATCGAGACTGGTATGTTTATACTGGCAAATCTTAAAAGATGAGGATGCGACCCCATAGAGATACGCCACTTTTAAAATAAAAATGTAAAGCATTTTATTTCAAGTACCCGAGTTTTATTAAAAATGAAATGCTACTATTAGATATTTCATGTTTTATATGCCAAAAGTTATTGTTTAATGTAAACAAATTAGAGAGAGGGAGATGCTCAGAAAATAGAGAGACGATCAGAGAGAGGCTCGGAGGGAGATGGAAGAAACTCAAGAAAGGGTCTCATATACTCTTGACAAATGATCGAGGTGATAGTGATGTCATGTTTTGACAGTATCAACGCGTCTAGGTTTTAAACATCTAAAAAAACGAAAATACTAGATGCACAAAAAATATGCACAATCAAATGCACAACTTGTTTAAAATGGTTGGATTTCGTGCTGAAAAGTCTGTACACACAAAAAGACAAAAAAAATGGATGTACAGTTTTTTCAACACGATGTCCAACAATTTTAAGCTGATTGTGCATTTTTGTTATACATCTAGCATTACTCTTAAAAAAAACTACCAAAAACGTGCATATTGGTCAAAAAGAGTATTCCTCCTTGTCCTTGAAGTGTTGGTGACGTGTCTATTAAACCACTTAACACATGTTTAGCACATGTTTGTTATGTATACGACACATGTATATTTTTGTATATTCTTTAACTGTTCTTTTCTTTATCATATTCTAAAGTCAAACCTAAATATTTTAGGATTTAGAATAGGCTAATACGTTAGGCTATAGTTAGGGCACAATAGTAGCCATTTCCTTATTTAGCTTTTGAGTAATATTTGGGGCACTAACAAATTCCACTAACACTTACTAACACACTCTATCTCTCTCCTAGTGGCACTGTGGGGTCCGCAGTGGACCCCGCAGTACCACTAGGAGAGAGATAGAGTGTGTTAGTAAGTGTTAGTGGAATTTGTTAGTGCCCCTAGCATTGCCCTTAGCTTTTTGTACTTCCTTTTAATCCCTTCATTGAGAGAATAATACAATCAAGAAATTCTAATTCTTATATGGTATCAGAGCAGGACTGACCTCTTCTCTGTCGATTCCTACCTCCTTAGAATTCATCATCATCTTCTCATACCATTTTCTTTTCATCTTTACCATCACCATCGCAGACCAAGGTTGTCCCGCCACCAGCAACTCAACTTCCATAGCTCTCAACGTTGCTAAGTTCTTGAAACTTCTCTGTTCCTTTTTTTTTTTTTTTTTTAATTTACAGAGAGAAATATATATATCTTATCTCTTCTTTTTAACCCCACAAGAAATCCACTTTCCAAAATTATTGAAACACCTCAAATTTCCCAGAACTTTCAGAACAAGCCCTCAAGCTTCCTGAAAATCACCAAAAGGTCCCCAAACTCTCTCAAATTCCAGAAATAACTCCATAATTCTCTGAATTTTCATCATGTCAACCAACTCTTCGGCAGCTTCCACTACCTCTTCTGCTACTCCATCCTTCTCCACTCCCACCATCACCAATCTTGTCTCCGTCAAACTCACGGATGACAACTTTCTTCTTCGGTCTCATCAGATGGAGGCTTTCCTCTATCGTCGAAGCAGCAGAAAAATGGAGGAAGTAGTCGTACTCTATTGTATCTCAATGTCTATGATCTCACACCTATAACCAACTATCTCTATTGGTTTGGGCTTGGAATTTTCCATTCTGATATAGAAGGTAAAAAAAAAATTTCCATGGTCAAAATTGGATTACTAAAGGGCCTGTTTGACACAGCTTCTACTTCTGCGATTCAATTGCAAAAGGCTGCCTAGGCGATTGAATCACATTTTTCGCCATTGAATTGAATAATCTGGTTTACCCAACAGTTGCACTTCCGTTTTTTGAGTTCCGCAATCACTTATGAACCTCAAAAAGCTGTTACCAAACATCCTCAAGAGTAGTTTAAGTTGTGGATGCCAAAAACTAATTAGGGTACATACATGATAAAAAAAATCTTTGCATATACTCTGTGAATTCTATGAAGTTTATTTTGTTAATTTGGATATCTTCAGCTTCTTCTTTTATTAGCGTAATTGAGTTTTGTCCGGAAGAAACCGTCCTGTTTACATGAAGGAGATTATAGTAAATTTTCTTTTCCATGGATTCCTGTAGAACTTGTTTTGCCATGGACTTTTGTTGACATGTATGATTTTGATTCTCTCATTGTTCTACTTGGTGCCAATGCAATTGAAGGTAGCAGTATGATTGTTGTTATCGCAGCGAACATTTACTGCAGTATTAAGAGTGTAATTATAATCTGCTAAAGCTTTATTTAGTCGAAGAAAACAAATTATGCTGATACAACTAAAAAGAAAAACCCTTCGGATGGTCAGCTGAGGACATGCGTCCAATTATCTTGAATTCATTTAACTTGGAACTCCTAAGAGGAGCTTAATTCGCATTCAGTGCAGTCTGTAATAGACACATATGTTAGATATTGATTGGGCACTGTGGCTTATCCGCTTATGTACGTCACTTTAACATTTTCATTGACTAGCTCAATTGAATACATACTTTTCAGATTTAAATACTTGTTTGGTTGTTTTAATATAGTACAAAACTTTCAAACTTGTGTTTTAAATAATTTTTAGTTTGGGTGAGGTTGAAGAATGGGGGATAGAGTAACTGTTTTGAGTGGGTTTGAATTTTGACATCCTTAAATCATCTGAACAGTGCAGAAAAAAATTATGCAGCATTCTTAGCCTCTTATGTGGGGTTTTAGTTGGTTAGATCATGCTAGATACCTCCCTCGGGCATAGTTATTAGCCTCTCTCTCTCTCTCTCTCTCTCTCTCTCTCTCAAAAACAAATCTATGATCAAATTATCTTATTAATTTCAATCCAAATTCCTCTTAAATGCAAAAAATATCTATGTGAAATATTTGAATGCTTCTTGGTTGCTCAACCTTTGAACCTCTTAAAGTTTAACGCGCCCCCGCCCCCGCTTCGTGCTTTTATGGGTAGCTCCTTAGTCCCTTCATGTTTTTATTTGTTTTATTTGTTTTCTGCTATCATCTTTACTGATCTTGACTCACAGGCATGCAATTCACGACAGAAAAACTCTGTTGAAAATGGCGTGCATACAAATACGCACACCACTTTTTCCAAGACTCGAAACTCATTGGACTATTGTTCTGCACTGAAGTCAACAGCTGCTAAGTTTGCTGTTTTAAATTCTCTTATATTAAGTCTCTCCTTTTCATGGTTGCTTCGATTTGTACACTCGCGCATAGGGGTGGTACTCAGTCTGTTTGCTATATATATGATCCCACTCATCCAGTTTTAGATACAACAAAAACATACTCTTCTTCCTATCAATTGGTTTTCCTAGAGCAATTTCTGAGCACTCAATTTACAAATAAACATGACATGTCATGATATTTTGCAGAGAGGTTTACCCAACGCGCGCGCGTGGGAGAGCATTTCCCCAATACAAGCTTACTAACTTATGAAAGGAAAGTATATAAAAGGAGTAGAAAACTCTTGTAAAATTTCAATGTGGGATAATTGTCTAAATCAAGCTTTAGCTTGGGTTTGGGTTTTTGAAATAAAGAGGCCCATGGCCCAATTGCTTGGTTTTAACAAATGCTATAACCCAAACAAATAAATAACCCACAAATATTTAAACCCAATAAACTAATCCAACAATCCCCCTCTATTTCAAAAATTCAAACAAATAAAAATATATGGAGCATGAGACCTCAATGCATCAGAACTGGTGCCTTTAGGGCTATGAACCAGTCCCTAGGAATATAAGAAGTGATATTACAGGAATTTGGTGAAATAACATTTCTATAAACCATAATCCCTTTATCGTAAATCAATCGTCTTACACCCACATTGATCTCTCAGAATCTGAGCAACTCTAATCGGTGTGGCGCCTCTAGGCCCTGCGCCTGTCCTGGTTTTTCATAAGTGCTCTAGAAAATTTGCCTAAGTTTTCATAGAAAGAGGCCCACTTTCACACTTATATAGGTGAATTCATCAAGTATGTATTGCAATTAAACAT
Organism: Hydrangea macrophylla; assembly: GCA_033977485.1. Taxonomy (NCBI): domain Eukaryota; kingdom Viridiplantae; phylum Streptophyta; class Magnoliopsida; order Cornales; family Hydrangeaceae; genus Hydrangea; species Hydrangea macrophylla. The sequence continues at coordinate 91,674,025 of CM066995.1, forward strand.
ACCATCCAAATAATATGAACTATGAATTTCATTAAGAGTTTAACTCAACCTTTACACATTGCAATTGCACTATACACCATAGGAATGGACAAAAGATAATTAAATTATAGTGCATCTCAAATCAACCAATGACTTGTTATTATCCATATGAACCTATTTCTTGGGTTCTCCAATTACATAGGTTGGGTTACCATCATTGTTGATTTTTGTTATAGGCATAAGCCCCATTCCCCTCGATGTTTCATACACTAGTTTTCTCCCTAGTGGTTTTGTTAAAGGGTCAGCCAAATTAACTTGCCTCGCTACCAGCTTTCTCAAGAGCCACAAACTCCGATTCCATCGTTGACTTAGCTGTGCAAGTTTGCTTGGACGACTTCCAAGAAACTGCACCTCCACTAAGTGTAAAGATAAACCCACTAGTTGATTTCGTCTCAGTTAGCATCGCTATATTTGCAAAAACGTGACAATACCACGCCTATGCGCGAGTGTACAAATCGAAGCGCATTCGTGTCCGCAGGACGTGCACGCGCAAGTTATAATTTTTAAGCCAAACCGGACTGTACGAATCCAAGATTTGCACCCCCCTTGCGCTCGCGTGAGAGAGCATTTCCCCAATACAAGCTTACTAGCTTATGAAAGAAAAATATATAAAAGGAGTAGAAAACTCTTGTAAAATTTCAATGTGGGATAGTTGTCTAAATCAAGCTTTAGCTTGGGTTTGAGTTTTTGAAATAAAGAGGCCCATGGTCCAATTGCTTGGTTTTAACAAATGCTATAACCCAAACAAATAAATAACCCACAAATATTTAAACCCAATAAACTAATCCAACACTAACTGGAAAGCGTATTCCTGGATGGGTGAATCGGCTGGCCCTATCAGGCAAGAGCGAAAATCATTTGTTTTTTTCCTCCTTATATTGTTAAGAATGCAAAAGCTACCTTGTGTCTTCTGGTTGCATATAAATCTCTTAATTGCTATCAATGGTGCTTGGCAGTGCATGCATCATAATTTTCACACTCAGAAAAGGGTAAAATGCATTTTACACTCTTGAATTGTACACCAATTTATAGGTTGATCATGCATCCTTCAATTGTAACAATTTGAACCATTTAGCTTTTAGGTGTTCTGCAAAGTCAACTTGTCCACCAACTTCCCTTTACGGAAAACGCGTCACGTGGTGCAATGTCAACCTTCCAAGTTTCTGTCCCTGTTTCAAACAAAAGCTGACGAAAAGTTGATATTGCAATTTGCCTGAAAGTTAAGGGACCAAAGTATTACAATTGAAGGATGAGGACCAAGCTGAAAATTCATGTGTAGCTCAAGAGTGCAAAATGCATCCTACCCAATAAAACATGAAATAGCATATGAAAGGAAGATGTGCGAGAGGGGGGGAGGGAGTCAGTGTTGGACTGGCTCAATTTGACGAATATGATATAGAATGTGAGAGTCCCCTAAAGCCATGTTTGACAAAGATCTCTATATGTATGTTACATTTCGTAAACTTTTATAGTGTTAAACCATCTCCTTAATTTAGGAATAAAATATGTAACGGTTAGATATGTATGTAAAGCTCTTTTAAAGGCTTGACTTTAGGCTTAGGGATTTCACTTTAGGCTTATGTTAAGGAGATGGTTTAACATATAGAAAACTAATCTAGTGAAAAATATGTTATATAGGATGTTTTTCGAGCTTGGAATTTCGGTAATGTTCCATTTCCAAGAAAGGTATATACCAATTGCAAGATATTACATAACTAGTTAATTGTTGATGCCTAAGGTTGTTGAAACATTATTCTCTTGATTTTTTGTTGGAGGCGTTTGTTGGTGTTACTGCTAACCACAGTCTTGGACAACCTTGCTCAAATCGGTTTAAGTAGTTTAATAGTTTAGTCTAATTGTAAAACAGTGGAATTTGAAGAAAATAACTAGTTAATCTCAAAGGAGTCCTTGTCTAATACAAAATAATTTATTACTTGTGTAGGAATCTGAAGAAAGTAAAACAGTGGCTGGCAAAGGGAGTTACAAAATCTTTGATCCTCCGACGAGATCAACTCAGACACTTTTCACAACTCTTCCTTTTTTTCTTTCTTTCTTTCATTTTTATTTATTTATTTATTTATTTATTTTTTTCATGCTACTTAGTTAAATGTTGGAGGATATTAAGGATCGGTCTTGTTTTTGCTTAACGCAAATTGAATTTTGATAATTTTTTTGTTTATTTAAAGTCGCATATCCTTTTCCTATTAAGTTTGTTGTAAAGGTGCATATTGTGATGCTTGTTATAAGAACACTTGTAGTGCCATAGTAGAGTAGGGGAAGCAACTAAATAATCAAATTAGATGAGGTTGGGGAGTTAAAAGACTTTCGAGTTGATAGTTGCCAATTATTAGTAAAAGGAATGTTCCACCTGAGTGCTACAAATGAAGCCCACCCACCCCCATCAAAGTATTTTATAGGGAAGATTAACAACCGTTGGAACCATTCAACCCATGCTAAGCACACTAGAACAACTACTGGACAAGAGGTTGCTACATAAAACATGGGAAGCAATGCAATTGATAAATCTAAATTCTAACACTTGATGCAGTGTAATTGATTTTATTGATGCTCTTTCTCTCTTCCTTTAGTCCTGTCAGAACTACTACCAAGTACCAAGTACTAACGCACAAATTGTACAATTGCACCTCTAGTCCATTTAACACCAATGCCAATCAAATAAATCACAAACGCCATCTCAAAGTATTTGACTGTGTACACCATAATACCAATCAAATAAATCACAAGAAGATGTTTCTGTGATAACTGCTAAGTGAGCTTGTTTTAAGCAATTATCGAATTTACTCGCTATGTTTTACAAGAAAATATTAGAAAGATATAATCTACAGATGAATACAAGCCAAACAAACTAATAAAAGAAAATAGCCTAAGAAGACAGCCAAGGATAGTTCCCAAAACCATATCAGGAAGAACATGAAGCCAAGTCTATTTGTCTTTCAGACATTTAATAAAAAAAAAAGCAATAATGCATTGTCAACTAACCCACCAGAGGCTACAAAGATTATGCATTCTGATTTCTTAAATGACCCTCAATACCACTACAAACTAACTCAGTTCTTTACAAAAAAAAATTATATAAAAGAAGCTTGACGATGACGGTGCCAAAGCCACGGCCTTCTGCACATAATTGATTTCTATTGCTCAAATTTTGTACGTGTTCGACGAGAGAACCAGACAGATCTTTCCGAGTTGTAACTGTGGAGGAAGGGTATTTGATGCATTAGGTAGGAAGGGTGCTTCCCATGACCTTGGTGATAGAAAAATGTCTTATTAATGCTTAAACAATCCCTCACGTACCATGGGAGTATTGCCCTTTGATTTTTACCTCTGCTCCATGTACAATTTTTTTTTGTAGCAAACAGGATTGCGGGGCAAGATCGCTCTCCAAACAAGATTTCAGTGAGCATGAGCAACGATGTTAGAGCATTTCCAATTGCCTCTATCAATTTTTTCTTCAAATTTGTATTATGGTGACCTATGTGGCATTTTAGGACTGACATTTTGCACAAAACTTACTTTTTGCTACTTGAAGAGTGGCTTTGGCTCGGCAGCCGCAGAATTGAAGAGTGGTTCATTGCTCTTCAAATTTTTCCTGACATTGAATTTGTTGGAGCAATTAACTTATCAAAAATCTGATGTGGGTCAAACGCTTCTCTTGGAGTTGCTCGTAGGAAGGTTTCCGGAAATGAAATTAGATGAAAAAAATAGGGGCTGCTCTAGCCTTTGGAAGGCATTTCAAAATTGAGAAATTGGTCCTGTTTGTTGCGATTTTAAATAAGCTACCATCTCAAAAGTATCTAAACCCCCTACTTTCGAAAAATCAACTTATTTTTCACTTTTAAGTTAATTTCTGCTTAAAATAAGTTTAGTACAGCTCGAGTTTATAATAAGCTAGAAGCTGAAAGTTGAACTTTTAATATGCAAACAAACAGGGCCAATGAATAGAAGGGAAAGAGTATACCAATTTGTTTTTTTTTTTTATACATTGGGGGAGGGATATAGGATACCAATTTTTAATCTTGTCTTTAGTGGGTGTGAGCGTTCTAGAAGCATCGCACAGGCTGTAATAAGACTCTCTCTCTCTCTCTCTCTCTCTCTCTCCACGCAAAAAGGCTATTCACTCTCTCTCTCTCTCTCTCTCTCTCTCTCTCTCTCTCTCTTTCTCTCTACTGTAAAACCCTACTGTACTTTCTCTCACTACAACCTCTAATGGCGTCGTCGTCAATGGGAGGAGAAGCGTCAAATGTCATCCACATTCCACATCGACCGAGCCCCGTCCCTGAAATCAAGGTAAATGTTAGTGCATGGGCGTCTCTGCTCCTAGTGTCGTACCTGGGGTTCATCGGGTCGTTCGGATTGACAATGGGCACTAAAGGAGGAAACAACTTTCTGCTGGACGACATTGCAACCGGAGTTTTTTTGTTCATTGGGATATGCTTAACAGTGATTGTTGCTAGACGTGAGAAGCTCAGGGCTAACAAGCTGATAGGTGGTACATATGGAGTATACCGTAGGAGTTTTGGCTCCGCCATTGTGTTGTTTCTCACGGGTGCCGGTTGGTGGTATACTAAGAAGAGTGCCTGGGCCATTTTGTTGGTTGTTTTTCTCTCCCTCTGTGTATTTGCTATCATTCAAATTCTACGGCCCTCGAATGAGATTGGGATATTATGCTTCTGCTTGGGTACGTGCATGACGAGAGCTGCCGATATGTGGTCATACGGACCCTACTCTTGGCTAACCTGGGCCGCTTGTGTGCTGCTCAGCTTCTTCCGCCACTACCGGGATGTCAGGCGCGAAGAGCTTGTAGAAAAAGCCACCAAGTTATTCACCGAGTCACTAGAGTCCGAGTTAACTCGGTCGATAACCGAGTTAACCCAGTCGAAGACCGAGTTAACCCAGTCGCAGATCCAATTAACTTGGTCACAGTCCGAGTTGACTCAATTGCAGGCCGAGTTGACTCGGTCACAGGCCGAGTTGAGTCGGTTACTCGTAGAAAATGAGCTCGAGAGAAAGGTAAATTCGGACATTTATTCTGCATTTGTGCGAGAGAAACGGGGACTTGAGAATAATTTGGATAGGTTGGAGGGAGAAATAATTGAGTTGGAGCAGTATTATTTAGAAAATGAAGGGAAGAAGTGGGAAAGTGAAATAGAGGATTTTTTGGAAAAAAGGTGGGAGAGAGACTGTAATTATTGGTGAAGTGATAGAATCCACGGACACAGAAACAGAAAAGTTATGCTTCATATTTCTAACCTTCTTGTAACTCTTTTTTTGTTTATTTTAGATTGTGCTCATATTCATGCTCACCTTTTTTTCCAACTTTCGGATGTTTGATTAGAAACTCGAATTGTGGACTCGAATTGTGGACTCGTTCTTCAATGTATTCTATGAATCTAAAGAGACTTAGAGAGTTTGTTGTTTGGATAAATGTATTCTATGAATCTAAAGAGACTTAGAGAGTTTGTTGTTTGGATAAATTTCAGAATATTTCATGTCATTTACTAATGACAGCCCTTTTATAATGCCTTATATTCTATTATAATCTAATTAGTTTTTCTACAAATGTGTAAAAGCTGAAGGCTTATGATAAGTGCCAAACTCAATAAGGCATATTAGAACTAGAGAGAGAAATAAAGAGAGAGAGAATAGAACCAGGGAGAGAGACAAAGTAGCAAGTAAATAACTTCATTCATGTATATCTTAGAGTTCACTGATTAGGCTACATATATAGCTTTACAATTAATACACATGCATGCAGAAAAAAGAAAAGTGGATGACTAATGCCTAATTATGTGGAAAGTGGGTTGAGTGAAGAGAAATGCATGGACTAATGCCTAACTACAAGGGAAGTGGGTTAAGTGAAGTATGGCTAGGCTTGCCATATTTTGCACATATCAATCCATCCCCTTAGAATGACTTTGCCCTCAAGGTCATTGTACTAAATAGAATATTCCTTCCAGGATCCCAAAGTTTAACGAACACAACTTCTTTCCTGAAATCATTTTTGGCCGAGCCTTTCCACACAAATCCATTCTTGTAGCACTATTTGAAGAACCATGAATATATTGTAGCCACGCCTCTTCCACAATCCATTCTTGTAGCACTACTTGAAGAACCATGAATATATTGTAGCCACACCTCTTCCAGTAAGGTAGTTCAAATCATCATTACCAAGATTATTTGGTATTTGCAATCCCATAATTGCTAGTACTACCGTAGCAACTTCAACTTCAATATTGGAGTTGCTATTATGATTGGATGCCAATTTCTTCTCATGGTGGTGCTCCAATTCCCCTTCTACAATTGGGTGTAACCCAAAGGCAAAGAAATCATTATTACAAATATTACCATGATCATTTGGTATTTGCAATTCCATAATTGATAGTACTATCGTAGCAACTTCAAGATTGTGGTTGCTATTACAATTGGACTCCAATTGATCACATTGAGCGAGTATGACTCGGAACATTTCTCGCGTATCTTACCGCATCCGATCCAGGATTGGCAAAAGATTTTTTAATGCAACTTCAAGATGGTTAAGGGTTTCCTTATCCATAATCGACTTTGATACCACTGATAAATGCCAAACTCAAGAAGACATATTGGAACTAGAGATAGAGAAATAAAGGGAGAGAGAATAGAACTAGGGAGAGAGACAAAGTAGCAAGTAAATAACTTCATTCATGTGTATCTTAGAGTTCACGGATTAGGCTACATATATAGCCTTACAATTAATACACATGCATGCAGAAAAAAGAAAAGTGGATGACTAATGCCTAACTATGTGGATAGCGGGTTAAGTGGAGAGAAATGCATGGACTAATGCCTAACTACAAGGGAAGTGGGTTAAGTGGAGTATGGCTAAGCTTGCCATATTTTGCACATATCAATTCTGATATGGGCAAGACCCAAACAAGAATTGTAGAGATAGAGAGAAGAGAAACGAAAAAATATAGAGATAGCAAAGAGACAGATAAGAGAGGGATGCATGCAAAAGGAAAATGTGACAAGTGGAGCCATAACCCACGAAACAAAGGAAAACATGCAAATGCTAATGACTAGAATTAAGGAACTACATGCAACTAATTACATATATATAACATCTAGATAACGGCATCATGGAAACAATGGAGACCAAGTCATCACTGCATGATCCATGTACTACATGACATCATGGAATTCACGTATCAGCTTAAAAACCTTTCCCTGTAATTTGCATAGAAATTCGGTCAGTTTGTTGCAATTGAAGCAAGTTGTCCAACAAAAGTACGTGCAAGGTGAATTGGACCTTTGTAATATACCATGTATAACTTCGTGTTATTTCTTAGTAAAAATTGTAACTGTCAAATATTGGCTTCTCATTTTGTTAAAAAGTTTATAAGAAAAGTTTGTTTCTATAACACTAGTCTTAATTATGGAGAAAGAATATTTTGTAAACAATATGGAATTGGTGTAGTTTATGTTCTAGGTATAAAAGCGTCTTTTTTTTTTTTTTTTTTTAATTATACATGTATTAATTTTGATATGGACAACACTTTCGTGACTTTTTTTTTTTTTTTTTTTAAATTCCGCATTAATTATGATATTACACTTTCGTGAATAAACAAATCAATTAAGAGTCAAGTTTGACCGTATCTTCCCATCAAAAAATAAAAAATAAAAATGAACAATTTGACCACATCATGAAAATTATTTGTTTATGCACAATAACATTATACTCGAACTAAGGTTGTATAAGAAATCAAATTACTCGAGGTCACTTACAATTTCTTTGGTTAGAGACACATTCCATACCGACATGAAAAGAAATCAAGTAAAGATTGATCACAGTTGAAGCTTAGTAATTTTTTTCACAAAAAGTCAATACTGTTCCAACATAACATAAGACTACCTTTAAGCTTAGTAATTTTTTTCACAAAAAGTCAATACTGATAAAGCCAGTCTTGTGAGTTGATCTGCAATGACTAATTTCAATGCAGAAATCTTTTTTGAGTTCTGAAGTTGAGAAGATTGTCACAGAAACAGATGCTCACCTCTGCTGAAGAGCTTTTGAATCTAATCATGTAAAGCCAACACAAACTCTAGATACATGCAAGACAAAATCCATGCAATTTGAATGATCTTATTATGACCTATTTGAAAATCAGTAAAATAGGATGGCTAATACCCACTCTAAATTTCTGTCTGATTTTTACGAAAAACCAACTTCGTGTTGGTTTGGGCAATAAAAGACGCATCTACGATACATTTTGACTATAAAAAGGGTTCACTTAGGGAGCATAAAATCAGGTATTAGATTTCCCAAACAGCCCTTACTGTCGAAGCCAGGCAATAAGCCCCTCCTCCCTGCTCACATGCCTTGGGAGTCTCTGCTAGTTTAGAAGCCACATACAGGTCAATGAACAGAACCAATATACTGATGACAAACAAAGAGTTATGCCCTCTTCTAATCATCCAAGCTTCTACAAGTTCATGAGGGTATGCTATAGTGTGCGATGAACCCATCATTCAAGTCGAAGCTGCTTCATAGGAGGACCAAGATTTGGCTTACTCTTCAGTGGACACCTCCATTTCCTGCAATTTCCAACTCATCCAAGTGTTGAAAAATTGGTTGTTTCTGGTAACACCTTTCTCCTTCTTTCAGTAACACATCTTTGTTTCTCAAGGAATCAGATTGTACGGTAAGTGGCCTTCTCAAAGAATTCTCATCACTTACTTTTCTGCTTTTTTTCGTTGAAAAAAAAAACCATTTTCTGAATGGTAGTTTTCATTATTTTCTTTGGCATTGCTTCCACTACTTGGATTTTTCAGTGAATCTTCATTTGTACTAATCAAATCCGAATAACTTCTAGGTGGTAGTGTCTCAGCATCTTTCCTTCTCCTATGAAGCAATTTATAAGGGGATTTTCCGCCATCGTTACTAAAACTACTGTTGATATCCAATAATCTGTCCAGCTTCTTGGGAAAACTTCAGTCCCAGCATTTCTGTAGAATCTTTACCATTCAAGCATATATTTTCAACATTTTTGTTTGAACCACCAACATGATTTTGTATCCTTTCATGCTCCAAGATTTCTTCAGGAACTCTTTTGAATGCCAAGTCATTCAGGACAGTTAAGTTTTTGCACGCATTAACTCCATGGCTACCCTGAAAATTACAAACAACAAATCTTTGTTCAGGAGTATATAACTTACTCATGTTGAAGAATAAAACCATTTCTGATTCCCAAGAATTGTAACTTTTGCTAACCCCCAGATTACCTAGAGCCATTCAGCAATTGAAAACCCAAATTAAGTTTCATGGTCTCAAAGTGAAATTTCGGGTGAATTTTAAAGATGTAACTGAAAACCTTGATTATGGTCTCCGCTTGAGCCATTTATCAATTGAAAAACCAAGATTGAGTTGTAAAGATGCAAATTTTGATGATGATTAGGTAACATATCACAATCCAAACCTTAAAAGGGCGTGAAAGATATGATAGTGGTTTTTTTTTTGGTTCTATAAACTTCAAAATATAGAGCCGTAGGGCATACTGGCTAACCCCCCGAAAATTTGAACTTATGCCAATACTAGGTTACAAAATTGAAGTCCTGACCATAATAATCCATAGCTATGAAAGTTCAAGGAAAAGAGATTATGTACATCTCAGCGTCAATCCCAGAAAAAATCAATTAAAGGAAAACTTGTAATACCCAATCAAAGTTCACAATTGTGTGCTTTCACAAGAGAATTAGGAGCTGAAACTCCACAATTATTTCAAAAGTTTGAAACTTAAGCATAACTTACCCTAGTTATGAACAAAAATGTGGAATTACAAACCAAAAAAAAAAAAAAAGAGAGGAAGAACAGAAGGAAAAAGGAGCAAGTCAGAAATTACCTTGCTAACATACTGGTTTTCGTACTTGTTTTCTTGAACAGAGCTGTTGCATTTAATAAAACCATGCAAACAAACTTTCTCCCCAGCAACCAATTTATCCCTTGTTGCAGTTCTATGTTTCTTCAGATTCTCTTCTTTTTCATTTCCGCTCTTTCCAGCATTAAAACCCTCTTTACCACTTTCAGTTTCTTCAGAATCAAAAATTCTAAATCATCACCCATATCCAGCATTGGAGATTTGTAAACATAGCTTGAGAACCAATTTTTAATGTTGGGAGGCTCTGATAGAACCAATAAGTACAACCACTAGTTAGCATTTTCTTGATAGCAACGGGAATAAAGATAACTTAGGCCTTCACAAAAAGCAATACTAACCACAAGCACCACCACTTAAGATTCCAAATTTCAGTTTTATGCACTAAGATTCCACAGGAACCAAACTGAGCATTTGAGTTAATTCGAAAGAGCTACGGAAGAGTTTTACTTACCAGTGGAAAAGTGAGATGGAATCTGAAGAATCCAAAACCTGTAACACAAAAGATAGAATAAAAATAAATTAGCAGTGAGTTTCTTGAACTTTTTTTAATGCAATACTTAGTTCCAAAGAAATAGCGTGAAAAGTATAGTAATGTATCTTACTCTAATGTCAACCTATTAATATACTTATAAGCTAGGATGCACGGACTCTTCGGAAAGGCAGCAGCACCCGCACTGAGTGTGAACTAATTAAAGGCAGCCGCAGCCGCAGCCGCACCCACACTGGGTGTCAGACCGCCGCACCCGTGTTTCCTAGCTTATAAGCTACCGAGTCGTTCATTTCTTTTCCTAAATTCTTTCAGTAACTAGGCAGAAGATAAATGGGAAAATTAAGGAACATTGAAAATTTACAGCACTCATGAATAGTGAGATCAAGCTCATTGGTAGTAGAGGTCAAGTATTCCATGTCGAGCTTAAACATGTCAGAACCTAGCTGGTAGACATCAACTTCAATAAAAAAAAAAGTATTAAGGGCACAACCTGTGTTGGGTTCCCTCAAGTAGATTAAATTTATGAACCTTCAACTTAAGACGTTACCCTTCTGATTGTCTCTGTAAATTTTTTAAAAGACAAAAGAATTGGCAAATTCTCATGAAGGTTTCCCTTCTAAAAGATCATCCATATATTATCCAATTATTTTGGAAAATTGACTCATGTTCAAGTTAGCGGTGAATCAGTGAAATGCAACTAATCAGTAGTTTATAGTCAATTACTCTAGGCAGTTAGCTCAATGATATACTCGAATATTAGAGATGCGTTTAAGACATCTACTACCATCAACTTCACTTAAAAAAAAGTCATGTAATTTACACACATTGAATTCATTTTGGAACTTCTCTTAGTTTCTTGTTATGGGATCAAGGGTGGTAGGATCACTGATGGCTAAATCATTCAATATCTGTATAAATGCCACTTTTTAATTGACAGGTTCGATCTTAAATTGCCTCAAGCTCCATCTCTCCCGCAGCTTTAGTTGTGTATCGCGTTGCAGCTTTGATAACCTCATCAATTTTTTCTACTATAGCCATCAAATCTCATTTTCATGACCATACACAATGTAAAACCTGAGTAAAACAACAATAATCTTTGGCTCGTTATCCCTAAAATACAAACTTGTCTTCTCTCTCAAAGGTAATAATTCATACCATTAGGAATTAAGAAAATAATGGCTCCATTCTAATCATATTTAGACTTCATAGAATGCTTTGGATATCTGCCCAAAGTATAGGTCGCAGCATTGTACTTCCAATCCATTGTCCAGGTAAAATATATGCATTAATCCCAGCATCAGCGCATGAGGATCCAGAATCTGTTTATTAATATTACAACCAGGTCTAAGACGATCTTAATAGCTAGAGCAAAAAAAAATGTGTGCAAAACATGCTTACAAGCTATTGAAGAATTTATTTGAGAATAAGATCTAGTTTTGGTTCTGAAGTAGGGCAGTGTCATGTTCATGCCTTTTGCTCTCCCAAAAATGAAGGATCTTAGGATTCATAACTTCAAGTCGCCTAATGTATTCAACCGATACTTAACAGAAAATGGCATACATGTATTTCTACAATTTTATTCTCCCATTCATATCTTGAAAGTCAATTACTACGACTTTAAGCAAGTTGGTACTCTTACTGAATCAATTAAAGTGTTTTCGAGCCAAAAAAAAAAAAAGGAAAAAAAGAATCAATTTAAGTGTCAAAATCTCAAAAACTACAATAAATTTACTAAGCAATGCTAATCAGGGGGCTCATGGATAACTTAACTACTTGTTTCCTGGTGAGAATGAAAGAATTAGGACGCTTATTAATTATTGTTATCAGTTTAGCATTCACAATTTAGGTGAGATTGAGAGGACGGTAAAAAACTTTTACCACTTTAACACAACAAGGTATTTTCCTAAATTACATATAGTGTAATTTTTCTACATTTATTATCAGTTTAATGCAACAACAAAAAAAACAAAAAAAAAAATTTGGAAAACAAAGTACAATCAGTTACATTTCGAATCTATAGGACGTACTATTGTTACTTCACAACAATATAAACCGAAATTATTCTGGTTAAGTATTACAAACTACACCCAGTTGAGTTTTAAGTAAAACAAGTTCCAGAACAATGACTAAGGAGAAAAATAAAAAGGAAGTTCTACAATCTCCAACCATTTTTTCTTACTAATGGTGAGATCTAAGGCCAGACTCATTAGCATTTAGACTAACTAGTAAAATGTAAAGAACAAAATTATTATTATTTTTTTTCCCATCTAAACCCCACACTAGTACTACTACTACACACATACAATACAAAAGAACAAGGCAAAACTGAAGTTCACTACCTTACTTCCATACTTGCTATCTCCACCAGAGCTGTTATTGTCAACAAATTCATCTGAACCTTCCTTTTCATCAACAACCAAGTCATCCCTTGTCACAGATTTTCTTGATTCACCCAATCTCATTTTCTTCCTTAATCCTCTTCAATTTCAAAACCCTCATTCCCACAATCACTTTCTCTAAAACCACCACAACCTTCAAACTCATTGGCTGCATTCAGCTCCGGAGACTCATATATATAGCTAGAGAACCAGTTTCTGATGTCAGGAGGTTCTGTTTGCCCAAACACACACACACACAAATTGGAGTCAAATTTCGCGCATATTTGAAACTTCAATCAGTGCCCCGTTTGTTACACTAGAAATTGTAGGAAAATGAGAACAAAGAACTTAATTTTCTCTAGGGTAAGTAATACTGACCAGAAGGAAGCGAGAGCGACGCTGAAGAATCAAACACCTACAACCAATGAATTTCTGTTTAAGAGATGATAAATTTTTGGAATATTGAATTCTCTGTTTGGTTGCTGAGAAAGAGAAAGAGAAAGAGAAAAAGAAAAAGAAAAAGAAAAAGAAAACGAAAAGCTATGGCGATCTTAAGAAATGTTTCATTATCTTAAATTTTGTTTTGAAGAATCAGCAAAATGGGGAAATTGAAGACTGTAAAGTAGAAGAAATAGTGACCTGAGAAACAGAGGCATTAGAGGCTTGAAGGTCTGAAGCCATCCTCTCTCTCTCTCTCTCTCTCTCTCTCTCTCTCTCTCTCTCTCTCTCTCTCTCTCTCTAATGAATTTCTGTTTAAGAGATGATGAATTTTTGGAATATTGAATTCTCTGTTTGGTTGCTGAGAAAGAGAAAAAGAAAAAGAAAAAGAAAAGAAAAGCTATGGCGATCTTAAGAAATGTTTCATTATCTTAAATTTTGTTTTGAAGAATCAGCAAAATGGGGAAATTGAAGATTGTAAAGTAGGAGAAATAATTATCTGAGAAACAGAGGCATTAGAGGCTTGAAGGTCTGAAGCCATCCTCTCTCTCTCTCTCTCTCTCTCTCTCTCTCTCTCTCTCTCTCTCTCTCTCTCTCTCTGTAATTACAATGGCGAAAATGCGAAATTTGGATACTTTTTTTTTTTCCTTTCAATTCCCCCGCGATTTGGCGCCAAAAAGAGAGAAAAAAATATTTAGGTAAATTCTCATTTTTGCCCTTAAGAAAAAGAAAACTCTCTCTCTCTCTCTCTCTCTCTCTCTCTCTCTCTCTCTCTCTCTCAATTTGTAATTACAATGGCGAAATTGGATACTTTTTTTTTTCCTTTCAATTCCCCCGCGATTTGGCGCCAAAAAGAGAGAAAAAAATATTTAGGTAAATTCTCATTTTCACCCTTAAGAAAAAGAAATCTCTCTCTCTCTCTCTCTCTCTCTCTCTCTCTCTCTCTCTCTCTCTCAATTTGTAATTACAGTGGCGAAATTTGGATACTTTTTTTTTCTTTCAATTCCCCCGCGATTTGGCGCCAAAAAGAGAGAAAAAAATATTTAGGTAAATTCTCATTTTCGCCCTAGGAAGTTTTAGGGTGAATTTGACTTTGGTAATAACGTTAAATTTTATTTACAAAATGATCCCTAAAGTTTCAAAGATACTATAGTTTCATCCTCCGTCAATTTTGAATGTTAATTTGGATGGAAATTGTGCAAAGTGAAATTGAAATAAAAAAAAAATACAAGAACTAAAGTGGAATATAATGTGCTTTCAATTAAAAACAAGTGAGATGCATGCGTTATTCCAATTAGTTTACAGCAAACATTGATGGACGGATGAAATTGTAAAGTTAGAGATAATAATTGTGATAAAATATTATGAAATTCATACAAAATTTTAAGAGTAGTAAGTGTAACTTACTAAGAATAAGGTACGAGACAGGTGATGCATCAAATAAAGCATAAATGAGCCATAGTTTACCTTTCAAAAAAAAAAAAAAAGGGATTAGGAGAAGACCTAAAACAAATTTCAACATTCCAATGACGATTAATCGAGCAAACAGATTTGATCAATTGTAGATCCATAACTAATTAGGAATAGGTAACTACAATCAGCTTTACGGTACCAAGTGTCAATTAAAAGAACCTTTCCATTTTCGAAGATTCACAATATTTTTGCACGCTTCTTGCACTAATGTGGTTGAACTTGCCACAATTTTATAAGATGGTTTCGGAGATCAATTTTACACCATTCAAGCCATTAGATCAGAGTCAACCATTCGTAACGCTTACCACAAAATTTTCCTTATAGATTCCTTTGCAACTTCTAGGTTTTGGACTCACATAGAGGTCGCCTCAGATGTCAGTACTTAAGCTTTTGAAGTTCAAATGCTTTTAGTGTTCCCCTTCGCAAAGTTGGTAAGCAATTGTAAGGATAGATACTGTGACTTCAATTAGGAGTGCAAGATTGCAACAATTGTAATTGAGGTAATTACAATATGACTAATTTTATTTTCCGATTAACCTTCACTCATTTCTATCTTATGAAACAATCTAACGGACTCACTCATATGTCTCAATTGTTTTTTGGAAATGTTCTTTTTTTTTTGGGTTACAATTGGAAATGTTCTTGTTTAATCACATTTGGTCATTTACTTTTTAGTTTATATCAACGTACTATAAGGTATTGTCATCTTCTTAAAATTGTTGTCATTAAATCCAATCAATGCCTATGGAAGGAAAAAGTACCCAATTATCTATCTATCTACCTATCTATTCTATAATCTAATAGCGGAGAGTTCAGCCTGAGAATGATTTTCGTGAAGACACGTGGCAAAATTAATTTTAATACTCTCTCTATGTGAATTTAATTCGCTCTCGACCGAAATTGTTAACCTGCTACTCTCTCTGTCCAAACGTTATGGAGAATTGCCTCTTCCTCTTTCTGAATCACAATATCATAATCATCCTACAATTATGCAGATTGTCTCTCCCTCTCTTACTTATACCTTCCATTTTCTTCTTCCTCGACACTACCAACCAGTTGACTTCTCTGACTGTCTGACCCCACCACCCGTCGGAGCCATCACCATGGCTACAATCCGTATGAGGTATCCCTCTCTACAATCTCTTCCTCTTTCTTGATCTATCTTTCTCTTTTCACCCAACAAACTAAAACTCTCTCTCTCTCTCTCTCTCTCTCTCTCTCTCTCTCTAACAACAGTGTCCCTGAATACTAAACATAGCAACAATCACTACAGACTATAATTTACGATTTCTCTCTTACCAGGTTATACTTACACATATTGTATTGGTTATCCATTTGTTTTTAGATTCATTTGAGATTAACTGATTGACATTGAATTTTTATGTCCCTTTTTTTGTTTGTTGATATCTGATTAAATGTGTTTGAGATTAACCTATTCATATTTGTTTCCAATGGAAAAATCAGATTTTGCTGCGTTTTGGATTTGGATTGTGAGGAATTGAAGACAAAAATGGATTTGGGGAAGAAATATTGTTCAAATCGAATGTGAACATTCTCATTTGGAATGAAAACAATTGTTGTATCAAATAATAGGGAGGTTTATTCAACTGTCACAACAAGAAGTAAGAAGCAGTGTATTGAGGATAGCCTTGAAACATCTCCAAACAAGACATCATGGTTTGTACCAAATCCTAATCTATTCTTTTTCTTTTTCTTTATTTACCTTGCATTTCATTGACAAATTCTAGTGATTCAGATTTTTCTGTAGTCTCTAATCGGTTACTGGAGTTACTGAATTGAAAAATTAAGCAATGTTATGCCATAACTACCATTTTAATTGTAATTTGCAGCTCAGACGATTGATTTTATCACACAGTTAAATGGTCTTTATTAGATAGGGAATCAGATTTTTTTTTTCCTTATTTGCTTTAGCGCTTCTCTAAAAAACATTTTGGCCATATATTATGTGCCTAATTAATTGACTATGTGTGTCCCATTTTAATTGACTTATGATTCTAATGTCCCTATACCCTATGTTACCCAGACTCGGGTACGTAGATGTATCCGGAGGTCGGACTTGTCAAACTCCCAAATATTAGGATAAGGGGACTCTGCAAAAAAAGGATCCATAACGGGTACGGATACGGGGACATGTCTATATTTAAGTAAATATTATAAATTTATATAATAGTTTTGGATATTATGCAAGAAAAAAAAACAAGTATTTTAATTATAATACTTTTAAAATAGGGTCATAGTTTAAAAATAGTCTAAATATGATAAGAAGACTTTGAGTCTAGAAAACAATTTTCCTCTTTAGATTATATTTTTGATAGCAAGCCATGTCCGACATGGTACGAAACAACTCCGACACATATCCCATGTCGGTATCCTTGTCATACCCACGTCGACACGGGTACGGCACATTTAATGCCAAGTCCGGGTAACATAGCCTATAACATGTGAGTGAGTTTGCATATCATCCATTCGTTTGGGTTTTTTTTTTCTCTCGATGAACAGTAGCAATTACAAATATGCATTTGCATTTCCTTCTTTTTAGTGGTAAAGTAATTGAATTCATTAGTATTTCAGATTTTATGAATGGGATCTTGCTATTAGCCTGTTACCACAATATTTTTGCATCTAATAGCAAAGGAACCCCTGATCCAATCCGAAATTGGGTTTGCGGTAAAATGGTCATTTTTATCCATTTTATATATATACATATATATATATATATATAACATTGTCCTGAAAAGAAATTTTTTAGTTCTAAATTCATATGTCCTATCAGAGAAAAAACTTCATTTGGTTCTCCAATTGTTGATATCCTTCGAGACCTCAGGTCCTCAATCTACCCACTTGCCGTGATGTTCAAATTGGACTACACCAGTGCTGTACAAAAATGAAAATGGAAATAAAAAAAGAAGAAATTACATCAAAAGCGTTAGTCAGAAGCGAAAGTAATATCTCAATCTACCCACTTGACTTGATGTTCAATTTGGACTACACCACTGCTGGAACTAAGGATTTGTTTGGGAAGTTTAAGAACCAATTTAGTGGTTCATAAGTCTCTCTTGCGAACACTACAAAATCACGGCTAAGATAAGTTCTTTGTTATACTAATATAGAACTGCCAACAATGCTTGAACTTACCTTGACGAAACTGAATCAAATGGAAGCCTCTCGTAAGACTCGATTGTTGAAAGAGCTTCATCGATACTATCGGCCTTAATTAAGCCACGATCTTGCATCGAATCGCATCCTCATCCCCAGGGACAGCTGAGAGAAGTGCAAAAACAAGTATTTGGCTCACAGACTAAGAACATTTCACAAATCATATACATTTTCATACAAAAACACACACACACACGCGTGCGTATATATATATATATATATATGAACATCATGACCTTGATCTGCAACTTTGACGGCTTGCTCGTATTGGGATCGTTCGATGTGTCGATTGAGAGATGTGAAGAGATCTTCAACGGCAATGGCAGACTGTGATGACGGCGGAGGGGAGGGTGTTTTGGCTTCTCTTTGGCCTTGGGAGCCATGGACGCTAGTTTGTGAGCTTTCTGCGACGCTCGTATTCTCTGATTAACCCTAACTTTCGTTGTAGAGAGCGAAAAAAACAAGAATTGTGGTTTCTGAAAAATCAGAAAGAGACGAAAGTGGGGCCTGCTCGGTTCTGTGAAGTGTGAAAACTTAAAACCGGGTTAGTGTGTTAGGCTGGGCTTTAAGTGGCCCATGAGTTAGTCTAATGTTAAACAGCAATACGCTAGCCCAATCCATATCTGTATATAGGAGTAGTTTTGAGAGGGAGTCTATTTTAGTTCCTATCAAATTATCATCAATCAACCGATGGGATCCATTTGTGTTTGAGAAAATGCTTACCGTGTAGAAGGGCTCACCACTTAACTTAAATGTAGCCAAAAATCTACAAAAATTTTAAAAAATCTTCTCTCATTTTCACTTTCTTTGTTAGACAAGTTCTTTCTTACCAGCAACCAATTTATAATCCCTTCTTTCAGTTTCTCAGTTTCTCGTCTATTCCTTTGCCGCCCTTCCCAGCAACAAAATCATCTCTGTTACTTTCACTTTCTTCAGAATCAGAAATTATAAACCCATCACCCGTATCCAGCATTGGAGATTCATAGACATAGCTTGAGAACCAATTTTTACCATTGGAAGGTTCTTATTAGAATTAGTTTTATTAGCTTTAGAGTAGTTTAGTATTTTCTTTTATATTAGGTAATATTGTATACTTAGATATTCTACTATTATTATCTCTTCTTTTCCATTGTATTCATTCATTCATTCAGTTTTTGTGTTATGTGAAACTCTAGCTCTCTTTTCTTTTTCCCTTTGTTGTTTTTCTTGATTATTTAATATATTCACATGGTATCAAAGCAGGTTTGAATCTCATCCACGATTTTCGCAGATCCAACTAAAATTTTTTTTTCGGATGATTCTGGTTCGTTGTTGGATTTCTCACTGATTCGGATTCGTATTTAGATCTCGCACTGCTTCGCGCTCGTTTTTGGATCTGTCACTGATTCTGGTTCGTTTGTTTTGTGTGTTTTGAATCTGTCTTTGATTTTGGGTTCGCTTGTTTTGTGTTATTTAATTGCTTCGTTTTCGTAATGGCTGCTGAATGTGATGATTCGCTTCAAGCGATTAGTATTAAACTAGATGGCAAGAATTTTGCATATTGAAATTATGTGATGAAAAATTTTCTGAAGGGGAAGAAGATGTGGGGTTATATCAATGGGGATTTTAGTAAACCTATGAATGAAAATGCTGATAAATTTGCAGAATTGCTAGATATTTGGGACAGAAATAATTCGAAAATCATTACTTGGATCAACAACTCCGTTGCTCTCTCAATAGGTATGCAGTTGGCAAAGTTTGAATATGCAAAGGAGGTGTGGGATCATTTGGCTAAATTATTTACACAGTCCAATTTTGAGAAAAGGTACCAATTAGAGTGTGATATTCGTGCCCTTGAACAAAAAAATTTGAGTATTCAGGAGTTCTATTCTACAATGACAGATCTTTAGGATCAGTTAGCTCTCATGGAGTCGTCCGAATTGCGGGCCTTTGCACCATATATCGCTAGTAGGGAGGAACGTCTGATTCAGTTTTTGATGGCTCTATGTGATGATTTTGAGGGCCTTCGTGGGTCCATTCTCCATCGTAGCCCACTTCCGTCAGTTGATTCTGTTGTCCATGAGGTAGTGGCCGAGGAAATACGTCTCAAGACACAGTCTGGAAAGGGAATTCTCCCCGACTCTACTCCGTCTGTTTTAGCAGCCCCTTTTCGACCACAGTCCAACAATCAGAATAAGCCTTACTCGAGAGTTGGTATTGATGTATGCAGCTACTGTAAGGAGAAGGGTCATTGGAAGGCTCAGTGTCCTAGGTTGGGTCGTGCAAACCAGCCCAATAGTAGCAACCAGCCCTCACATGGTCGACCACCACAACAACAGCAACCTCAATCTTCTCATTGGAAATCTGACAACCAATCTCAGCAGCATTCATATAGGCCTCCACAACCTAACACTGCTGCAGTTGTACCACTATCAGACTCATTTGAACCCGGTTCCCCTTCCCCATCCACTCCGTCCATGACCTCCCTTGCTGAGCAATTTCAGAAGTTCCTTGCCACACAACAACATGTTATGGCCACCTCTTCTTTAGATATGTCTTCAGGTATGTCTTCAGGTATGTTCTCAGGTATTTGGGTTTTAGACTCTGGAGCTTCTAATCATATGTCACCTGACTTGTCGTCTTTTGCTTCCTTATGTCCTGCTTCCTCTTTACCTGTTATGACTGCTGATGGTACTCCCATGCCATTAGCAGGTGTTGGGTCTGTTGTCACACCTTATGTATCTCTCCCTAGTGTTTACCACATTCCCAAACTTACTATGAATCTTGTCTCTGTTGGTCAGCTTTGTGATGCAGGTTACTTAGTCTCTTTTTCTTCTACTTTTTGTCATGTGCAGGATCCGCAATCTCAGACGCTGATTGGGACAGGCTGTAGGCAAGGGGGATTATACATCTTGGACAAGCTCAATGTACCAGTGGTTGCAGCTTCTAGTGTTGACCTGTCATCCTTTCGTTTGAGTTCATCTTCGTCTAGTTTTTATTTATGGCATTCTCGCCTTGGTCATCTTTCAGCCTCTCGTTTAAAATATTTAGTTTCTACAGGAAAATAAGGAGATTTACAAACTCATGACATTTCTGATTGTAGTGGTTGTAAACTAACAAAATTTTCTGCTTTACCATTTAATAGAAGTACTTCTTATTCTCTTTCACCATTTGATTTAGTTCATTCTGATGTGTGGGGGACCCTCTCCTGTTACTACAAGAGCGGGGTCTCGATATTATGTATCATTTATTGCTAATTGCACTCGTTACTGTTGCTTTATCTTATAAAATGCCGTTCAGACTTCTTTGATATTTACAATACCTTTCGTGATTTTGTTAAAACTCAACATTCTGCTGTCATCAAATGTTTTAGATGTGATTTAGGTGGAGAGTATACCTATCATAAATTTCGTGACTTGCTTCCTTTAGATGGAACTATTCACCAGTCCTATTGTACAGACACTCCTGAGCAAAATGGTGTTGTTGAAAGGAAATATCGGCATATTGTTAAAACTGCTCGCTCTCTTTTATTATCTGCATATGTCCCTAGTGATTTTTGGGGAGAGGCTGTCCTTACTACTATCAATCTAATTAATAAAATTCCGTCCTCTCACTGCTCAGGTCTGTCACCTTTTGAAAAATTGTATGGGCATGCTCCTGATTATTCTTCCTTAAAGGTGTTTGTGTAATAACCTGCATTTTCATTTAATCTGTATTTGCACTGTCATGTTTAAAATCAAATTTCATTGTCTGCTGTTATTTTAATTACAATTCTTATGTGTAGAATTTATTACTTGCTTGATTTCGTATTTAAAATTCTTTTGAGACCAAACTGCAATTATATAAACTTTAGTAACACCTGTGTTGGATTTTAAAGCTGTGTTTCAAAACGGTGGAAATAAATTCTTTTAACTCAAGCAGTATTTTTATAAAACCAGAAAACCATTTCCTACGTCAAAATGAAATTTCTATATTTTTGTGGTGAACACCGCGCCGCGAAAATACCAGCTTACTTTCAAAACTGTCCGCGGTGTGCTAAACTTCCACAAATTTTGGGAGTAATGTAAAGCAAAGACATGACAT
Source organism: Hydrangea macrophylla (assembly GCA_033977485.1). NCBI lineage: Eukaryota > Viridiplantae > Streptophyta > Magnoliopsida > Cornales > Hydrangeaceae > Hydrangea > Hydrangea macrophylla. Next base: position 91,696,014 of record CM066995.1, read on the forward strand.
TTGCTATATTGCTATTTATGGCAAGTAATCATTGGGATGGGCTTGTTTGGGAATGCTTTTGATGTGTGCTTGATCCTAAGGCCATAAGCTTGAATTGCCAAACAACATCAATTGACCCCTACTACTCTAAGTTGCCTCTTCACAATCTGAGAGTGTATATACGTATGTATAACCCAGCATATATGATCTATATTATTGTTAGTTTAATTAGAAATTAAGGAAAATAATTTAGTTTGTAGAGTGTGTTTCACAACTCACAACTTGGATCCCAAGATTGTGAGTTTCTATATAAACACATATACTCTCCATTACTCTCAGTTTCCTACACATTACATTCACAGAGAGAGCTTGAGAGATCATCTTATACAATTTCTAGAAAAAAAAAAAAAAAAAGAGAACTCAATCCACCATTGTTTGGAAGCTTGAAGTATAATTGGGTTCCTATATTGGCTTACCTTTCTCAACAAAATGTCTTATCTCTTATCACGGTGAGTATTCTAAACTCACCTAGAATGTAATTTCATAGTTCAATTACTGTTTGTGTGCTTGAATCATGAAACACCATGGTTGATCTCACGTATGAAACTCCATAGTTCAAAATCAAGATTTTTCAACCTCAACCAAACTTAGTTTTTAGAGATGATTTTGAAAGAATATAGTATTTAAAGTCTATGGTTTAAGTTATAGAGCTTAATTCGTTCATATCACAACGTATATTGAAAATAAAGTTTTGATATCTTTTGAAATTTCATAAAATTTTAGAGCTATAGTTTGTTTCATGTTAAATTGATTACACATTTATAATCCTTGTAAAAAACTAAAGATAATCATATATTATAAGGCTTAGTAACTTACAGAATCGAAAATATGTCAAAAGACCCTGAATTTCTGAAACAGGGCATTCTCCACGAAGAAGATGAAGTCTCTGTTGAAACTCGCGTGCGCGATCGCGCGAGCGAGGGTCGCGCGAGCGGCCCGCGCGAGCGACCCCTCGCGCAAGCGATTCGCGCGCGCGAGGTGTGTGGTTCCAGGCAAACCGAAAAGTTTTATAAAGAAAAAATGAAAATTGGGCAGATCACGCGAGCGGACCGCGCGAGCGATCCTTGCGTCCCCAGGCAGACATAAGAAATTATACAAGAAAAAGGAAAATTGGGCATATCGCGCGAGCAGCCCGCGTGAGCGACCCTCGCGCGAGCAGTTTGCGCGCGCGACTTTTGGCAATTTTTAGTTTTTGCTTGTTTTGTGATAAGGGACTGTTTGGGGTAAAATTTATATACTGTTTCAGTACTGTTTGGGAAATTTATTAAATCAGAATTTTAATTGGTTATGTTTGGACGATTAAAACGTTGTATTGTGACTTATCAATTCCCGTGCGCACGTCGTTGTATAAATCAGTGAATTACCTCATGTTTTAAAGTTTCATGACATACATGTGGTGTCAGTTGTACATGCATGGTGAGTGTGAATGTTGGTCAGTATGGAAAAGAGTAATGGTCAGTGTGGTATAGTGAGTGCGGTTGAGATTGTGTTGCGGACACTCCCTGGTAAGTGAATACCAAAGTGTGTTGTGATTGAAATTTCGGCAAGGGTGTATTTAAAATGCAACGGTGGCAAAACTGGACACTCCCTGACGACCATGGTATCGTCAAAGTGTGTGAAGCCGAACTTGGACATTCCCTGGCACCCATGAAAGTGCTAAAGTGTGGCTTACGGACACTCTCTGATACCCGAGTCTGGATACTGCGTGAGGGTTCCTCCGGTATTTGCATGACGGATTAGGTAGTCAAAGTGTGAGGCAATGGACACTCCCTGGTACTCCGAACCAAAGTGTGAGGCAAACTGGACATTCCCTGGCACCCCTGTGCTAAAGTGTGGCTATCTTAGCGTTTCAAAGATACCGGTGTGTGGTGGTGGGTGGTTTAGTTTTGTCGAGAGAAAAGAGTCGATAAGATGAGATGGTGCATTGTTCTCATACATGGTCACACATACGAGAATTATATCCTGTAAATAATATTGTGCTTGGTTCCTAAATGAACACCTTACTTTAATATTGGATTAAATGATAAATAGATTGAGGTAAATGAATATGTTTTACATTCAAAGTTATGTTTTTAATACTCACCAGCTTCTTGAATTTGACGACGTCGATGCGTCCTGGACATTCCTGTTCAGGCTTTTCAGGTTATGATCAAGCTGAACAGTACGATTATGCTAATTGAGAACGGCTGCTTTGAAGAGAAACTGTTATCAATATTATATGCTTTAAGTTATGAACCGTCTTGTAATAAGGATGACTGTAATAGACACTAAGTTATTGTTTTGATTTAAGGCGGTTTGTGCCTTTAGAGACCCCGTGCTGTTTATGTAATAAGTTAGAAAAATATTTGTAAGCTTTGATTGCTCTACTCTGATTATTGTTTGCTCAACGTTTGTGACGGAATCGATCCTTCAAACTGTCGCGACCTACGGGTCCATAAAGGAAATTAAACGCTTTCCATATTTATGCTACGTCGGGGCGTGACAGGATTTAGTGGTATCAGAGCCAGGTTATCATTTATCTCAAGATAGTTTAGCCAGGTTAGGGTTTACCAGTTTAGACCTGATTCCACGATCTGTTAGCTTAAGCTTTGCACACCCGATGTTACGACAGTGAGGATAGACTCAGAACCCAAACGCCTAAGATTATCTTTGTCCTGATTTAAGTTAGTACCTTTTTCAGGTATGGATCCAGCTCAGCCTCTTTTTGTACCTGATGCTTTTGGAGGGCATTGGGTTACTGTAGGAGCGATAGTGTCGGCCTCAGTAACACTTTATTTCACCACTATTGGGCAGCGTGCAGCTGCTACCGTCGAGTTAGATCTCTGGCACCAGATTCAAGTGTTAGGAGTGGTCGACTTGTTCCGTGCTTGCCTCGAGCTTCTGTACTTTATAGAGATTCAACGCTTAGTGCTTGTAGAGATGGTTCGCTTTGTTAACATCGATGCCTTCTGTTTACCTCTTGAGGCTCAGGTTGTGCAGACTCACCGTGCAGAGCTAGAGATGCCTCCACCAGTCATCCCCGCTGTTGAGGATGATGGTGACAGTGACGTTGTACTTGCTCCTATTATCGAGGACGCTGAGGAGGATGGCATGGGTTGGGACGACTTCGCAGTTGACCTTGAGGAGGCACTAGCATTTGAGCTAGCTTTGTCAGAGGCAGATGCCCCTGGACCTGCTTCGTTGTTGACCTCACATAGCTGTAATTTTGGGACAGGCCCTTCTCATGTTCAGCGACTTCATCAGGCCGACTCGCTTGACCTTTTGATGGCTACCTATGGCGATGACTGACCGTTTAGATGTCGCTTTGTATATATTGACTATTTTTGACTAGTAGCTCTATCCTCTTTTTGCAAACTGTAATTACATGCATTACCAGATAGGGCAATGACCCCATTTTTGTAACATTAACTCTTGCATGCGTCCTAACCCACACAGATAGGGTAGGCACAAATCTGATCATATACGCTTTTTGTATCAACTTGACAAGAAGTATATATAAAATATACTCTTTTGAATGTCGTTGTCATCTAAATTGCTTCATAGTACTGTTGCATGCATGTTTCTCATTCTACTATCACTATCATGCATAGAATGGCTGGAGGACTAAGGAGGAACAGGAATTTGATTGAGGGAGTAGCTGAGGCTGCCGATCCCACGGGAATGTTTGAAGCCTTCGTCAGACGTCTCGAAAGGGTTAGTAATCAAAATGAAAACCGACGAGACCGCCAGATTGGAGATAAACTGCTGGAGAGATTCTGTGCGCTAAGGCCCGAGCAGTTTGTGGGTACCGCGGAACCATGGAAAGCTGAACAATGGTTAAGGCAAATGGACCGTATGTTCGAGGCTGTCCAGTGCAACGAGATGGATAAGAGGAGATTGGCTACATTTCAATTGACCGACGCCGTCGCAGATTGGTGGGACTCGGTGATAGCCATTATTGGGAACACAGCTGCTACGAGAATGACGTGGACTACGTTCAAGGGGAGATTTCTGGAGAATATTTCCCGGCTACGGAGAGGCACAGAAGAGAGAAGGAATTCATGGACCTGACGTAAGGAACCATGTCAGTGCAAGAGTACACCACACAGTTCGAGAGACTGTCTCGGTTCGCTCCACACCTGGTTGATACTGAGGAAAAGAAGATACAGAAGTATAACCAAGGGCTGACACCGCAGATTCGCCGCCTGACTCTCGGTCACCTAGATAAGTCATTTGAGGGATTGGTTGGCTTGGCTACTGATCTAGAAGAAGACGCTCGAGTGAACCTTAAGCAATTTGAATTCCGACCGCCTCAAAGGGGTAATTTTGGGAATAGACCACCAATGAATCGTACCCAAGGGCAGAAGAGAAATTTTGACGGAAGTAAGAAGACCCAGGCTATTACCTATTCGACTCAATCCCGAGTAGGAGAAGGAAGTAGTGGTGAAAAATGTTTTAACTGTGGCAACCTTGGTCATCTGGCTCGAGATTGCAAGGCACCAAGACGTGCTGCTCAGCAAGGAATAGTCTGCTTCAACTGTGGTGAACCAGGTCACATCAGCAGATTCTGCACTGCTCCTAAGCAGATGACGTATGGTCAACGGAATCAGATTCACTTGAATGCTGTTATCCCAGATGCTGCTGGATATGACGGAACTATTTATGAAGAAGGAGATTATGGAGAAGCTCAACCTGATCAGCAAGTAGTGGAAGGTACATTAACTCTGTTTAACTCCCATGTTAAAGTGTTATTTGATACGGGTGCTGCTCTTTCGTTCATATCTGTTAATACAATTCGGAGATTGGGTATCTTACCTCATCATTTAGAGAAAGCTTTGAGGGCTACTTCGTCATTAGGAGCTATTGTCAGATTGGGACACGTGTGCAAGGATTGTCCTTTACGGTTAGAAGACCGTGAAATCCCGGCAAGGTTGATTGTCCTATCGATGAAGGAGTTTGACATAATCCTCGGAATGGATTGGCTCTCTCAGAATCAAGTAAGGTTGGATTGTGCGAGGAAGAGAATTACATTCTCCGACAATGAGAATCAACCTTTTGATTTTCAATATAACCCTTCGGGAGATATGTTCCTCACGAGGTGTTTGGCTAACATCGAAGTCGTCAGTACAGAAGCGACAGTGTCGTCTATACCTGTAGTCAAGGACTTCGAAGAAGTATTTCAAGTTATTTCTAGTTTGCCGCCCGAGAGAAGTATAGAGTTCTGTATTGAGCTTATACCGGGTACCGTACCAATCACGAAGGTCCCCTATAGAATGGCCCCTATCGAACTATTGAAATTGAAGGAACAAGTTCAAGAGCTCAAGAACCTAGGTTTTGTACGTCTAAGTACATCGCCTTGGGGAGCACCAGTGTTATTTGTGAAGAAGAAGGATGGGACACTCAGGCTATGTATCGACTATAGGGAACTAAACCGCGTGACTATCAAGAACAAGTATCCCTTACCTCGGATTGACGATTTATTTGATCAACTACAAGGAGCTACGACATTTTTCAAGATAGACCTTAGGTCGGGATATCATCAGTTGAGGGTACGGAAGGAAGATATACCTAAGACTGCGTTCATAACCCGATATGGTCATTATGAATTTTAGGTGATGCCGTTTGGAATGACGAACGCCCCGACAGTGTTTATGGATCTGATGAACAGAGTGTTCAAGCCTTATTTGGATCAGTTTGTCATCGTCTTCATTGATGATATTTTGATCTATTCTAAGTCAGCAGAGTCGCCAGATTGTGGATATCGCAGGTGATTTCAAATTTTACCCACTTTTTAAAACATTCTTCAAATTCAAGGAGTCGCCACTTAATTTTTAAAAGGAAAATTAAGAAACCATTTTAAAGCAAACTGATCTTTTGCGAAACCAAAGATAAACTGGGTCCGGGGATTATGGAGTGAGAGGGGAAGGAGCCCGGCGGACTAAAACACCCCCTTTCATCCTATCTCACGATAGGCCTCTACTCAACATCCTTTTTAATCAAATTATTAATCTAAGCATGCCCTCAATTAATACATATATACATATACATCACACAAGCATGTTGGAAATGGTGTAAAATTGCTAACGACAAAATATCATTCATAAGTCACATAATTCAACTAGCAAACATCATGATATGCAATAGAGAACTAGAAAACATACCCGGGATCCGGCCGTGAATATCAAACGTGCAATGCATGCAAAAATAAACCTAAGAAAGGTCTCTAACACATATATACACATAAGGCAAAACCTAGGCTAAGGTGTCGCACATGGAGTCGAAAATCAATTCAAAATCAAAGAAATGAATTAAACTAAAGAAGAGTTGAGGAATTGTACCTCAAATGCGCTACAAAATAAAGGTTAGTACACATGCCTTAGACAAGATATGATATCATAAATAAGTAAATCCTAAGTCATGTTCAATTAGATACATCTTAGACAAGAGATAAGTCCTACTTATGAATATTAGCATGTATGAATGAATGCATGAATATGGACAAGAATGGGTCATGAATTTATTCACTAATTTGGATCCCTAAGCCTCTGGGTTTAATCTAAATTATCATTATTCAAAACATGGTTTGGGTTCCAAGACATTAGGAGACCATTTGAGTTAAAATAAATAAGATTAGACAAAAACAGTAGCAGTTTTTTATGAATTACAGAGAGCAGACCAGATGTTCAAAAATAAGAATAAAATACTTTCAACGGTTGGATCTTACTGATATTTGGATATGTTATGCCACTGTGAGTCTAGTTTCTAACCCAAAAAGAAAATCAAAGTTTCAACGGTTAGATCTCCGGGAATATGAAAAATACTAGACCTCACTCAGGATTTTACAACTCTCTGTCCAGAGATCTTGTATGATTTTCTAAAAATAGTAAAAAAAATGAGAAACACTTAGATATTTTTAGGGTATCTTCCTAACACATTAAGGTACTTATAAAAAATTATTTGAGACCCCGAAAACTTTATTAGAGCTATGATCTATCAATTTTAAAACCGGTTTGCTGTTCTGAAATTTTGGACAGAGAATTGCTTATTTGGAAATCATAAGACCAAACCATCCTAAGTATGGAATATTATCAAAACAACAATCACAGAGATACTCATATGAGTTATGAACATTCTCCAATTGGTCTCATCCCATTCCAATGGACCATGATTTAATGAAAAATCTTTGATCACAAAGGATTTAAGGATTCACTGCACCAATGTTGAATTAATGTTCATATTTCAAATCAAACTTAATCCATGACTCTAGAGAGAGCTAGGATCAAGTATGATTATGACCATTAAAATGAGTGATAAAGTGATCCATAGATTTAACCTTGGAGAATCTCATACTTAGATCTCCAAATATGGAGTCCTAGTAAGAATACCCAAGGTTTTACTCAATCTAATAGACTTTTGGACATTCAAGTTCCCTAAATTTCATCAAACTAAGAAGGCTTACGCTCAAATCCCTCCCAAACATATGGTCCTTGAGGAGATTTTAGCCATGAAATCATATTCTCCTCTCAAATTAATGGTCCTTGGAGATTAAATGAGACTATGATCTACATGAACCTTTATGGAATATAGAATGAATTCCATAAGATTCATAGTAAGGAGATCCTAGTCATGAGTTGATACTAGTATCCCACCATCTATGTGTAGAATATTGAACATGATTCATTCTAATCTCCATATGGATCATAAGATCATAGGGAATTAAGGAATCAAACTCAAAGCGGTTCAATGAGATATGGAAGACCTCATGAACCTTTTGAATGAAATAGAAATAAGGAAAATCAAAGATTACTTAGAAAACTAAGAACACAAACTCTTCAAAGTTGAATTTGTCTTAAACCCAAAGCATTAATTAGATCCAAATTGATGAAATGTCATGAGATTCAATCACAAGTTCTTGGTGGTGTGTGATGAAATGGGATAAGAAGAGAGGTTTTGAAAATGTGAAAAAGTTCCTAGATCTATGAACTTGTGATTGAATTATCCTAATTCTATCAAGGATTAAGAGGTTACCTCTATGACCTCAAGGATTTCTTCAACTTTCTTGTGAAGTTCTTCCAAGATCTTCAAATTCTTCTAAAAAACTCCTCAAATTCTTCAAGAAATTCTTCTCTTCTTCTCAATTCTCTCTATATGATTCTTGTTTCTCTCTCTCTAAATTCAAGTATATGTGTGTGTATTGATTCAAGTATATTCCAAGTATATCAAAAATGAAGATGAAAGTTTGTTTATATAGACCATTATCTCAAGGATAAATGGGTAAATTCGGGTGGAGACCCACGTGCAAAGATTTCTTCTAGAACATGTGAGAAAAGCAGTCTGTTACAGCCAGCGGCAAATGACGGCATCCGGCGGCACTCGCTGAGTGCCGGGCGGCACTCAGTGAATGCCAGGCGGCATTCGCTGAATGCCGGGAGGCACTCAGTGAGTGCCGCCGGCTGTATCGCGTGCCGGGGCTAACTGAATTTTGCCCTACTTTTTAATTTTCAAAAAATATGTTGGTGTAAACCAAAATTTTTATTCTATGTATATATATATTTGCATTAAGATCCCCCATGTGCATGGTATCAACCATGTGCATGGTATATATCTAAATATACTACTCTCTTTTTGTATTTTCTCCTTTTTCAAGATTTTTTATTTATTTATTTTGTCCTCCTATCTCTTTCAAAAGAACTCTTCTTTATTTATTTTTTATTTTATCCTCTTAAAAACTGGTTCCCAGACTGGGTTTCTCACACGTTCTTCATTGTTCGGGTTTCTCCCGAATACCCAAACTCTCTCTCTTCTTTCTCCTTTTTATATTTTCTATTTTTAATTTTGAAATTTGTCTTGAAGAATCAATTGAAGATTTTGAATTTTCTGGAAAATCTTCGAATGTAACCGGCCATTGTCATCATCGGTCTTTTAAGAGGTAACCAATCCCTAGATTTGACGTTTGGTCAAAATTGGGGTGTCTACAACGAGCAACACCTACGGATTGCGATGCAGACGCTCAAGGACCACCACTTGTATGCCAAGTTCAGTAAGTGTGAGTTCTGGTTACAAGAAGTGAAGTTTTTGGGATACAAGGTGTCATCTCAAGGAATTTCTGTGGATTCGTCCAAGACCGATGCTGTGTCAAACTGGGTTAGGCCGAGCAACCCTATAGAGGTTCGGAGTTTTCTTGGACTCGCAGGCTATTACAGAAGATTTGTTGAAGGGTTTTCTAAAATAGCTGCACCATTGACTGGGTTGACGAAGAAGAATTTGAAATTCGACTGGACAGAGAAGCATGAGCATGCATTTCTAGAGTTGAAAGAGAGACTCACTACCGCACCGGTACTAGCTATACCCAAGCCTGATGAGAAGTTCACTATCTTTAGTGACGCATCATATCAAGGACTAGGGTGTGTACTTATGCAGGATGACAGAGTTATCGCCTATGGATCTAGACAGCTGAAGCCGAATGAGTTGAACTATCCCATTCATGATTTGGAGTTGGCGGCCGTAGTTTTCGCACTCAAGATTTGGAGACACTATCTCTATGGTGAGAAGTTTGATTTATTCTCCGACCACAAGAGCCTAAAATATTTGTTCACACAGAAAGAGTTGAACATGAGGCAACGCAGATGGATGGAGCTGATCAAAGATTACGACTTCACGTTAGAATACTACCCTGGTAAAGCTAATATAGTCGCTGATGCTTTGAGTCGACAGACTCGTGAGACGATCGCCTCCTTAATTGTTAGAGAGTGGTAAGCTTTGGAGACATTGGCGGAGTTTGATGTACAGAGTGCTGAAGAAGGAGAAGGACAACTTTTCGGATGTCTTGTCCTACAGCCTGTTCTTATCGACCGCATTATTGGAGCTCAGAAAGACAATGAGAAGTTTCAGACATAGTTCGTGAAGATGTCAGAGAAAGACCCGACATAATGGAAAGTGAAAATCGATGCAGGATATCGGTGCAGAACTAGATTATGTGTGCTAGGTGATGGAGAGCTAATGAAGGATATCCTGGAAGAAGCACATAAGTCAAGATATATAGTTCACCCAGGAGGAACGAAAATGTACAAGGATTTGAAGAGAAATTTCTAGTGGGAAGGTATGAAGAAAGACGTGGCCAAATTTGTATCCAAGTGTTTGACGTGTCAGCAAGTCAAAGTTGAACATCAGAGACCGTCAGGATTGTTGCAACCGCTACCTATTCCTGGTTGGAAGTGGGAGCACATCACTATGGATTTTTTAGTAGGATTGCCTCGATCACAGCAGAATCATGATGCCATCTGGGTAATTGTTGATCGATTGACAAAATCGGCACACTTCATTGCTTATAGTATGACATACCCGGTAGAAAGGATGAGCCGAATGTACATACAACAAGTTGTGCGACTTCACGGTGCACCTGTGTCAATTGTGTCAGACCGTGACGCGCGTTTTACTTCTGAATTTTGGAAAAGCCTGCAAGAAGCTATTGAGAACCTTGCTCAAGATGAGTACTGCTTTTCACCCTCAGAAAGATGGACAAACCGAGCGTGTTAATCAAATCATGGAGGATATGCTTAGGGCTTATATTATCGATTTTGAAGAATCTTGGGAGACGCACTTGCCTTTGGTCGAATTCGCCTATAACAACAGCTATCATACGAGTATCGGGATGGCTCCGTTCGAAGCACTGTACGGACGACCATGTCGTTCTCCATTGTGTTGGGCAGAAGTTGGGGGTACAGAACTGCTGGGACCAGATTTGGTTAAAGAAACCAACGAGAAAATTTCTCTAGTCAAGAAAAGGATAAGAACCGCTCAAAGCAGGTATAAGAGTTATGCTAATCGATGCCGGAAAGATTTGAAATTTAGTGTTGGAGATCACGTAGTCCTTAAGGTATCACCGACTCGAGGAGTAGTACGCCTCGGTCTCAAGAGAGGGAAGTTAGCCCCGCGTTTCATCGGACCGTTCGAGATTTTGGATTGTGTTGGGAAAGTAGCATATCGACTGACGCTACCACCGAAGATGTCTAGGGTTCACAATGTATTTCATGTAAGTACGCTGAGAAAGTACATACGAGATCCCTCGCACGTGGTTAGTTATGACGATATTGAGACGAGTCATAACGTTTCTTACAAGGAGAGACCTGTGAAGATTCTCGATCTAAGTATCAAGAAGTTGAGAAATAAGGATATCTCGTTAGTGAAGGTTCAGTGGAATCACCATGACAAGAACGAAGCCTCATGGGAAGTTGAAGCTGAGATGAGGGAGAAGTACCCGGAGTTGTTTCAGGACTAGTTAGTCTTGATTTCGGGGACGAAATCCTGTATAAGGGGGAATGGTGTAATAACCTGCATTTTCATTTAATCTGTATTTGCATTGTCATGTTTAAAATCAAATTTCATTGTCTGCTGTTATTTTAATTACAATTCTTATGTGTAGAATTTATTACTTGCTTGATTTCGTATTTGAAATTCTTTTGAGACCAAACTGCAATTATATAACCTTTAGTAACACCTGTGTTGGATTTTAAAGCTGTGTTTCAAAACGGTGGAAATAAGTTCTTTTAACTCAAGCAGTATTTTTATAAAACCAGAAAACCATTTCCTACGTCAAAATGAAATTTCTATATTTTTGTGGTGAACACCGCGCCGCGAAAATACCAGCTTACTTTCAAAACTGTCCGCGCTGTGCTAAACTTCCACAGATTTTGGGAGTAATGTAAAGCAAAGACATGACATTTGCTTTATTGCTATTTATGGCAAGTAATCATTGGGATGGGCTTGTTTGGGAATGCTTTTGATGTGTGCTTGATCCTAAGGCCATAAGCTTGAATTGTCAAACAACATCAATTGACCCCTACTACTCTAAGTTGCCTCTTCACAATCTGAGAGTGTATATACGTATGTATAACCCAGCATATATGATCTATATTTGTAATACCCTGTATTTTCAAAGTATTTTATAATACTTTTTATATAAATAAAATTTAGTGTGCTTGTCTTGACCTTCCCTGCATTTTCAAGTTCAATCGATCGAACCTCTCTCGATCGATCGAACGTTTATTTTCTCAATCGATCGAGCCAATTTCGATCGATCGAAGCCCTGCCGACCTGAAGTGATGACGTGTTTCTTTTCTCAAACGATTGAACCTTTCTCAATCGATCGAACCCTGACCGACCTGTTCTCAATCGATCGATCGAACCCTGGAAATTCAGAATACGTGTTTTGCCACCTGCACTTCCCCTCTACCTATATATATGTATTATGTACATACACACATCCCTTTGTAGAATTTCAAAGAGGTTAGAGAGAGAGTGATATAGTTCATATATACACATACACATATATATACACACACACACACCCGGATATATATATATACACAAACACTCCCTCACATAATCTCGGTTGTAGAGGAGAGAGCAAGAGAAGGAGAAGGAGAAGAAGAAGAAGAAGAAGAGGAGCAGAATAAAGAAAATAGAGGGAAGAGATCACCCCGAGACCCCCGCGGCCACCCGAGCTCGCCGGCGCCACCGTCTTTACCGCTGAGTGCCTATACTCACTTAGTAGCATAGATATGTGGTTTGATATGCGTTTCAGCAAGATAGAGCAGACCTTAAACGTGCGTGAAAGGCCCAACTCAATTCTGGAATAATCCTGCGCTCAATCGATCGAACTGCTTTCGAGCGATTGAGCATTGACCGATCTCGATCGATCAAACGTAGCTCAATCGATCGAACTCTTTATTTCCTCAATCGATCGAGAGGACTTCGATCGATCGAACCTTGCTTTACCTCAAGCGATTGAGAAGACTTCAATCGATCGAACATATCAGAATGTTAATTGTTTAGTTATTTTATACCTGACGAACTGTTAACCTATTTATTATCATGCGTTGATGTTAGAAAGCTGCATTGGAATAATACACCCGTGGATTAATGGACTTAATACATTGAATAATGGAATCAATGATATAATGGTGATATAATCAGATTGAGAAGCCGACATGCATAGTAGTGGGTCTTCGACCGTAAAGGTCGATACTGATTAGTATTGGTGCGTATGAATACGGTCGCTAAGATTGTACAAGGTTGGGTGTGGAACCCCAAGTACTGGGATAGGATCGGGACTTCGTATCAGGTTATACGTATGATAGAGTTGGACTACGTGTCGAGAATAATATGTCAGGGCTGGAGTACCTGTGTAGTATGAGCTATGTGCTGTGATATGAGCTGTGTGCGGTAATGATATGAGCTGTGTGTTGTGATATGAGTTGTGTGTTGTGATATGAGCTGTGTGCGGTAATGATATGAGCTGTGTACTATGATATGAGCTGTGTGCTGTAATATGAGCTGTGTGCAGTAATGATATGAGCTGTGTGCGGTAATATGAGCTGTGTGCTGTGATACGAGCTGTGTGTGGTAATGATATGAGCTGTGTGCTGTGATATGAGCTGTGTGCGGTAATGATATGATCTGTGTGCTGTGATATGATCTGTGTGCTGTGATATGAGCTGTGTGCGGTAATGATATGAGTTGTGTGCTATGATATGAGCTGTGTGCTATGATATGAGCTGTGTGCGGTAATGATATGAGTTGTGTACTGTGATATGAGCTTTGTGCTGTGATATGAGCTGTCTCCTATAATATGAGCTGTGTCCTGTAATATGAGCTGTGTGCGGTAATGATATAAGTTGTGTGCGGTGATATGAGCTGTGTGCTGTGATATGAGTTGTGTGCGGTAATGATATGAGCTGTGTGCTGTGATATGAGCTGTTTGCTGTGATATGAGCTGTGTGTTGTAATATGAGCTGTGTGCGATAATGATATGAGCTGTGTGCGGTAATCTGAGCTGTGTACTGTGATATGAGCTGTGTACGGTAATGATATGAGTTGTGTTCTATGATATGAGCTGTGTGCGGTAATGATATGAGATGTGTGCTGTGATATGAGTTGTGTGTTGTAATATGAACTGTGTGCGGTAATGATATGAGCTGTGTGCGGTAATATGAGCTGTGTGCTGTGATATGAGCTGTGTGCGGTAATGATATGAGCTGTGTGCGGTAATGATATGAGCTGTGTGCTGTGATATAAGATGTGTGCGGTAATGATATGAGCTGTGTGCGGTTGTATGAGCTGTGTTTAGTGGAATGTCAGGGCTACGTGCTGTATCTTATAAGGGCTATGTGTCGTAGTAACCATGTCAGGACGGGTTGGCCGAAACGTTGGGACTGCGTGTCAAGAGTGAACAGACCGTAGGTATGGGACTACGTGTCTGATTAATGTGGACCCAAGAGTCTATGTTATGTGTGAGACTATGTGTCGAGGATAAATGAGTCATGAGTCGTTGGGCTACGTGCTAAATGGGAAAGGGGATGACGTCTGTATTATATCTTGGATTGGTGCATATATGCATACGAACGATGAGATGATCCTTTTTATGATGTTGTTATATGCTACATATCTGTAGATACTCTGTTAGTATTTGCTTTCACTGGGCTTTCGTAGCTGACGGCGTTTTATGCCGCTGGATATTCGACGTCCAGCTGGCCAAGGTTATGAGTATGCAGGTGATGCATACATGGATAGGGGCCACGAGGATGGAGCCTACGATGACGGAGGCTACGCTGGAGATGACTACTACGCAAGCTGAAGACTTGGAGCTTGCTGTTGATAGTTTATGTCTATGTTTTAGAGACCGTTGTAATAGTTAAGTTTGTAATCGGAAAATGTTGCCGTAATACTTTATTTGTACTTCTGCGATACTTATGGTTTGTAATAGTTAGTATTGAACTCTGATTATATATATCAACCCTAGAACTTTCCAATGTGTGGTTTGAATCATTACTCTGATGGTTTGACTTTGGTTATGGACAATATGGTGACTTTCAACTGTCATGGCCTACGGGTCCAAAAAGGAATTTATTTTCTCTATTTTTGCTACTGCGGGGCGTGACAGGATTTTTGGTATCAGAGCCTAGGTTTAGTAGTCGCGTTCACTAATTGTCCAATATTTCTTGAATTGAACCTAAGATTCCTTGAGATAAGGGTTGACTCTAAGTTTGTGTTTTGGAGATCATCCCTATGGAATTCTCCGTGCCATTAATGTGATGCTAGTTATAGCTACTATTATGTTTAGTTGCGAATTTATTTTCTATAACTATTATGTATAATTTCAGAATTATTTTCTATGACTATTTTGGATTGACGCCTAACCGAGAGATGTCTGTATAGGTACCTAACCTTACTGCATCGATGGCAGGAATGCCTACTCGGAATCGTCCCGCTCAGATTGAGGACGTCCCCCCAAGCACCCCAAGCTGCTGATCCGACTGGACTGTTCGAAGCCTTTGTGCGTAGGATGGAACGGATCAACAATCCTAACATGCACAACGGAAATAATCATGGACCACCCCCGCGGCCAGTTGAAGATAGAATAGTAGAGCGTTTTCGTCACTTTCGTCCGGAGAAGTTTGACAGGAATACTGAGCCGTGGCAGGCAGAATAGTGGCTCCGAGAGATGGAAGCAATCTTCGACACCCTGGGATGCAATGAGATAGAGAAGCGTCGACTGGCGACATTCCAATTGACTTATGCGGCTGCCGATTAGTGGGAATCGGAGAAGGCGACCGTAGGAGAAGATGCTGCCGGGAAAATGCCATGGATCACCTTTAAAGGATTATTTTTGGAGAACTACTTTCCTCAGACAGAGAGGAACAGGAAGGAGAGAATTCAAAGGGAACCTTACTGTAAGGGAGTATACGGTACAGTTCGAACGATTGTCTCGATTTGCTCTACATATGATTGATACTCCAGAGAAGAAGAATAGGCAGTATCACCAAGGTCTTTCATTGCCACTACAACGGATGACGTTGAATCATCAGAGTCAAACCTTCAAAGCCATGGTAGGAATGGCAATTGGTCATGAAGACATTAACGATCGGGAGCAAGGACGTTTTAGGAATCGACCACCGAGGGGTAACCAAGGACCAAGACCTCCGATGCGGTTCCAAGGTAACAAGCGTAACTGGACTGGAGAAAAGAAGCAACAACCTGCGTTTCCTCAGAATCGCTATGGTGTGAACCAAGCTCCTCCTCCGCAAGGACTCCCTGCTGCTACTGGAGGCAATACCGGTGGATGCTTCAACTGTGGGAAGCCAGGCCATGCAGCTAAGGATTGTCGGGCTCCCAAGGACTTTAACCGATCGGGCATTCACTGTTATAACTGTGGCAATCATGGCCATATCAGCAAGGACTGTAGAGCACCTCGTAGGGCGTACAACAGACCAGCTGCTCAGGGTCAAGTTCGACAGGCTCGTATGAATGCTATCCTCCCAGAGAATGCGGGATTTGATGAGACTGAACAGCAGAACATGGAAAGTACTCTTACGTTATTCAGCACTCGAGTTAGAGTTCTATTTGATACTGGTGCTTCGAATTCGTTTGTTGCTATCGGAATTGTTAAACTTTTGGGTTTAGTACCCCAGGCGCTTGATGTAGCCCTAAATGCGGTATCACCTTTGGGAATGACCGTACGATTAGGGAAAGTATGCAAGGACTGTGTCTTAACCCTTGAGGATAGAATTCTTCCCGCAGATCTAATCATTTTGTCAATGAAGGAATTTGACATCATATTAGGATTTGATTGGCTCACGAAGTATTGTGCCAAGTTAGATTGTGCCAATAGGATGATTTCCTTTTCGGTACCAGGATTTCAGTCTTTTGATTTTCAGTGCAACCCCTCTAGTGATGCTTTTCTCACTAGTCGTCTAGCAGCTATTGAGAGCTCGAGTTCGGAACTCATTGTTGCACAGATTCCTGTAGTCCGAGACTTCGGGGATGTGTTTCAGAATATCTTAGGATTGCCACCTAAGCGAGAGATTGACTTCTCTATCGAGTTAGTGCCTGGTACTCTACCGCAATCGATGGCTCCTAATCGGATGGCACCAACAGAAATGCAAGAACTGAAGAAGCAAGTTCAGGAGTTAGAAGATCACAAGTTTGTTCGACCCAACACGTCACCTTGGGGAGCGCCGGTGCTATTCGTTAAGAAGAAGGACGGAACTAAGCGACTTTGTATCGACTATAGGGAGCTCAACAAGGTCACGATTAAGAATAAGTACCCACTCCCTAGAATCGATGATCTGTTTGATCAGTTGCAAGGAGCGACGACTTTCTCAAAGATCGATCTACGATCTGGATATCACCAACTGTTGGTTCGACCCGAGGATATTTCAAAGACTGCTTTCAGGACGAGGTATGTGCATTATGAATTCTTGGTTATGTCTTTCGGATTAACCAATGCTCCAGCGGTATTCATGAACCTAATGAACAGAGTTTTTAGGCCCTATTTGGACCAGTTCATTATCGTGTTCATAGACGATATTCTGATCTACTCCAAGATCGAGGAGGAACATGAGGGACATGTAAGGATCGCACTACAGACCCTTCGAGATAACCAATTGTATGCGAAGTTCAATAAGTGCGAGTTTTGGCTAAAGGAAGTCAAGTTCCTAGGACATGTTGTCTCACGAGATGGAATAGCAGTAGACTCGTCAAAGACAGACGCAGTTCTGGATTGGAATATACCAACGACTGCCACGAAAGTCAGAAGTTTTCTTGGTCTAGCTGGATACTACCGGAGATTTGTGGAAGGATTCTCCAAGATCGCAACTCCTCTTACCGGACTAACGAAGAAGGATTTGAAGTTTGAATGGGGTAACAGCATGAACAAGCATTCCAAGAATTGAAGGAGAGATTGACTACAGCGCCAGTGCTTGCGATACCTAAGAGCGGTGAGCAGTTCACCATTTATAGCGACGCATCACACCAAGGACTCGGATGTGTTTTGATGCAAGATGGGAAGGTAATCGCATATGGATAGCGACAATTGAAGCCTCACGAGTTGAATTACCCGACACATGACCTCGAACTAGCCGCTATTGTTTTTGCTCTCAAGATTTGGAGGCATTACCTCTACGGTGAGAAGTTCGATCTGTTCTCAGATCACAAGAGCCTGAGATACTTGTTCTCTCAAAAGGAGTTGAACATGAGGCAACAACGTTGGATGGAATTATTGAAAGACTATGATTTCACGTTACAGTATCACCCTGGGAAAGCAAACGTAGTAGCCGATGCTTTAAGTCAGAAACCCAGGAGGATAATAGTAGCTTCTCTTATGATCAAAGAATGGCAAGCGTTGGGAAGTTTGGCTGAATTCGGTATTCAAGCCTGAGATTCAGGTGAAGGACGACACTTTGGATGTTTGGTAGTACAACCGACACTCATCAGTCTTATCCTTGAAGCACAGAGGAAGAATGAAGGATTTCAAGAGTGGTTCGCGAGCAATGTAGTGAAGGAACCAGAGAATTGGAGTATTGGTTCGGATGGAGCACTCAGATGCAGAGGCAGACGTTGTGTGCCGGATAAAGATAATCTTAGAAAAGACATAATGGATGAAGCGCACAAGTCGCGAATGACTATCCACCCAGGAGGCACAAAGATGTACAAAGATTTGAAGAGAAACTTCTGGTGGGAAGGAATGAAATAAGAAGTTGCGGAACACGTGTCTCAATGTCTCACGTGCAAGCAAGTGAAGGCGGAACATCAGAAGCCTCCAGGACTTCTACAACCATTACCAGTTCCCGAATGGAAGTGGGAACATATAGCTATGGATTTCGTGGTAGGTTTGCCAAGGTCGCAGCAAAACCACGATGCTATTTGGGTAGTTGTGGATCGACTTACCAAATCGGCGCATTTCATAGCTTATAGTATGTCGTATCCAGTCGAACGTTTGAGTCGGATGTACATACAATAAGTTGTGCGACTGCACGGTATACCTGTCTCAATCGTATCAGACCGCGACTCACGATTTACGGCAGAATTCTGGAAAAGTCTACAGACAGCTTTGGGGACTTCGTTAAGCTTGAGCACTGCCTTTCATCCACAGACTGATGGGCACACTGAACGAGTTAACCAAGTGATAGAGGACATGCTTCGAGCGTGTGTTATTGATTTTGAGAGCTCATGGGAGACTCATCTACCGCTGATAGAATTTGCGTACAATAACAGTCACCACTCGAGCATAGGAATGGCACCCTTTGAGGCATTATACGGAAGACCGTGCCGATCACCTTTGTGTTGGGTAGAGGTTGGAGACAATCAACTGCTTGGACCTGAGTTAGTTCGAAAAACTAACGAGAAGATCCAGATCGTGAAAGAAAGGATACGAACAGCGCAGAGTAAGCACAAAAGTTATGCGGATAAACGTCGCAGAAGTTTGGAATTCAGTGTTGGAGATCATGTGCTACTTAAGGTATCTCCAGTGTGAGGAATTGTCAGATTTGGGCAGAAGAGAGGAAAGCTAGCATCGCGTTTCATTGGACCATTTGAGATCCTTGAACGTGTAGGAAAAGTTGCCTACCGACTCGCGTTACCGCCTAAGATGTCGAGAGTACACAACGTGTTTCATGTTAGCATGTTAAGAAAGTGTGCTTACAATCCGAGTCATGAGATCAACTTTGAGGACATTGAGGTTAACGATAATGTGTCATTTCATGAAGGACCAGTGCGAATTCTGGATTGGGGAATTAAGAAGCAGAGAAGTAAGGAAATTCCGTTGGTGAATATCCAGTGGAAGTTTCACGACGAAGGAGAAGCATCATGGGAGCTAGAGTCAGAGATGCGTGAGAAGTATCCAGAGTTGTTCAACGACGCTTAGTTCGGATTTCAGGGACAAAATCTTCAGTTAGTGGGGGATGATGTAATACCCAGTATTTTTGTTATATTTTATAATACTTTTTATATAAATAAAATTCAGTGTGCTTGTCTTGACCTTTCGTGCATTTTCAAGTTCAATCGATCGAACCTCTCTCGATCGATCGAACGTTTATTTTCTCAATCGATCGAGCCAATTTCGATCGATCGAAGCCTTGCCGACCTGAAGTGATGACGTGTTTCTTTTCTCAAACGATTGAACCTTTCTCAATCGATCGAACCCTGACAGACCTGTTCTCAATCGATCAAACTCACTTCGATCGATCGAACCCTGAAAATTCAAAATACATTTTTTGCCACCTGCACTCCCCCTCTACCTATATATATGTATTATGTACACACACACATCCCTTTGCTGAATTTCAAAGAGGTTAGAGAGAGTGATATAGTTTATATATACACATACACATATATATATATATACACACACACACCCGGATATATATATACACAAACACTCCCTCACATACTCTCGGTTGTAGAGGAGAGAGCAAGAGAAAGAGAAGGAGAAGGAGAAGAAGAAGAAGAAGAAGAGGAGCAGAATAGAGAAAAGAGAGGGAGGAGATCACCCCGAGACCCCCGCGGCCACCCCGAGCTTGCCGGTGCCACTGTCTTTACCGGTGAGTGCCTATACTCACTTAGTAGCATAGATATGTGGTTTGATATGCGTTTCAGCAAGATAGAGTGGACCTTGAACGTGCGTGAAAGGCCCAGCTCAATTCTGGAATAATTCTGCGCTCAATCGATCGAACTGCTTTCGAGCGATTGAGCATTGACCGATCTCGATCGATCAAACATAGCTCAATCGATCGAACTCTTTATTTCCTCAATCGATCGAGAGGACTTCAATCGATCGAACCTTGCTTTACCTCAAGCGATTGAGAAGACTTCAATCGATCGAACATATCAGAATGTTAATTGTTTAGTTATTTTATACCTGACGAACGGTTAACCTATTTATTATCATGCGTTGATGTTAGAAAGCTATATTGGAATAATACACCCATGGATTAATGGACTTAATACATTGAATAATGGAATCGATGATATAATGGTGATATAATCAGATTGAGAAGCCGACGTGCATAGTAGTGGGTCTTCGACCGCAAAGGTCGATACTGATTAGTATTGGTGCATATGAATACGGTCGCTAAGATTGTACAAGGTTGGGTGTGGAACCCCAAGTACTGGGATAGGATCGGGACTTCGTATCAGGTTATACGTATGATAGAGTTGGACTACGTGTCGAGAATAATATGTCGGGGCTGGAGTGCCAGTGTAGTATGAGCTGTGTGCTGTGATATGAGCTATGTGCAGTAATGATATGAGCTGTGTGCGCTAATGATATGAGCTGTGTGCTGTGATATGAGCTGTGTGCGGTAATGATATGAGCTGTGTGCTATGATATGAGCTGTATGCGGTAATGATATGAGCTGTGTGCTGTGATATGAGCTGTGTGCGGTAATGATATGAGCTGTGTGCTGTTATATGAGCTGTGTGCAGTAATGATATGAGCTGTGTGTGGTAATATGAGCTGTGTGCTGTGATATGAGCTGTGTGCGGTAATGATATGAGCTGTGTGCTGTGATATGAGCTGTGTGCGGTAATGATATGAGTTGTGTGATGTGATATGAGTTGTGTGTGGTAATGATATGAGCTGTGTGCTGTGATATGAGCTATGTACTGTGATATGAGCTATGTGCTGTAATATGAGCTGTGTGCGGTAATGATATGAGCTGTGTGCTATGATATGAGCTGTGTGCTGTAATATGAGCTGTGTGCGGTAATGATATGAGCTGTGTGCGGTAATATGAGCTGTGTGCTGTGATATGAGCTATGTACGGTAATGATATGAGCTGTGTGCTATGATATGAGCTGTGTGCTGTGATATGAGCTGTGTGCGGTAATGATATGAGCTGTGTGCTATGATATGAGCTGTGTGCGGTAATGATATGAGCTGTGTGCTGTGATATGAGCTGTGTGCGGTAATGATATGAGCTGTGTGCGATAATATGAGCTGTGTAAATTCTTATTATCATCTGCAGTTATAAAATCATCTTCCTCCTTTTTACATTGAGTCCTGTAGTTTTGTGGTATAATTGGAGGTTTAAAAGTAGTAACTTCAAAAGAAGAGTTACTGCTGGTAGCAGTATTTATAACAGGAGTCTTGATATTTTTTTATCAATTTTTCCTGTTCGTCTAATTTGTTTTCAATCCGTAATAATTGGCTTTCCATAGATTCTATGGATCGGTTTGTCCAATTATTATGATGAGCAAGATGCTGATTTAAAATAAAATCATTATTTCCACCTTCCTCAATTTTTCCAATGAAGGCAACAGCTTCAAGCTCTTTATCATTAGATCTGAAGTTTATATGTAGTGGAGGAGGATGTAGGCTTTCAACAATACCTTTATCCCCATGTAGTCTCCATTTGGTAGAACTAATGGTATTCAAAACCTTTTGGTTAGGAAACCATTGATTAAACCAATCAACAAACCATATAATAGTCTGCCTTTGATCTAGATCTGTATAATATAAATTTTTTATATCCATGTTTGGTCTGGGTTGATCAGACATGGAATGTCTTGAAGAAGATGGATAAGAAACAGTGTAAGGAAGTTTTGAAGGAGCAGTGTTAAAACTCCTTATTGAATTACTCCTACTTAAAGAAAGTCTACTAAATTTTTGAGGAGTAAAAGAAACTTCAATATCACTATCTTTAGATTGGGTGATCTGATCTAATTGTGATGGAAGGACTGGTGCTGGTGGAACAGCATTAGGTAAAGTCCAATCCGTTGGGAAATTTATCTCATCCCATTTAATTAATCTGGGAGTAGCAATATTAGTAGTAAGACAATTACTATCAATTGCTACTGTCTTCCCTGGAATACTTTTTAAGATAGCATTAGGAC
Organism: Hydrangea macrophylla; assembly: GCA_033977485.1. Taxonomy (NCBI): domain Eukaryota; kingdom Viridiplantae; phylum Streptophyta; class Magnoliopsida; order Cornales; family Hydrangeaceae; genus Hydrangea; species Hydrangea macrophylla. Next base: position 91,718,703 of record CM066995.1, read on the forward strand.
ATAAAGTATTCATAACTTTGTAATATATCCTGTATGTAGTATTGACAGTAGAAGTACCAAGTAGGTAATTACACCCATCTGTTTGAATTTTTAAAATAGAGGCTTCAAACAGGTTTTTATCTTTTAAAGAAAGTGTCAGGTTAGGATAAACATCAAAATAAACTGGACCATGACACAAACTTGTCAGTATAATACCCATAAGAGATGGTACAAAATCTATACATCTGGCATCTCTTAGATAAGCTAGTATAGATGCATTAAGACCCAAAAGTGTAAGGGGTTTAAATGCAACTTGTATACATCCTATGTGAATGTAATTATACTTTTCTAGACTTTTTTCAATGTCTTTTAGACATAGAAGTCTAAGAGTTTGTTCATTATTATCAAGAACAATGTCCTGTTCAACCGTTTTGACATGATCTTGCATTATAAGAGAGAAATTACCACTCTTATATATCTGTTTAGTAGAAATTGATGGAATTGTCCATTGATTTAATTGTTCCGTTTGGTCAAACGCAATAAGTTCTGTATTAATTACATTAGATCTGGATCTTGAGGTAGATCCAGGTCCTAGCTTGGTTGTTCTTTTGAACATGACCAAGGTGAGGCTACCTTGATATATACTATTGTTCATATTATGAAATCATTTAATAAATGACTATGAAAATTCTTATAGAATCAATTCCAGTCAACAGAACATCGACCAAAACAGCCACTCCTTGGCAAAACAGGTCATTCAGTCTGCGACTAACGGAATATACAGATCCCCAAAAATTTACATAATAATTTTCTTAAATTTTTCATAATAATTTTAACAGTATATACCATGGTGGCCTCCCAGATTTAGCCACACATGGCTCTGATACCAAATATTATGAAAACAGCCACTCCTTGGCAAAACAGGCCATTCAGTCTGCGACTAACGGAACATACAGATCCCCAAAGAATTTACATAATAATTTACTTAAATTTTTCATAATAATTTTAACAGTATATACCATGGTGGCCTCCCAGATTTAGCCACACATGGCTTTGATACCAAATATAAATAGGATCAAAACAGAATTAACAGAATTTAAAAAGGGAATATTATTACTTACTTGTGAACCACGATTACAGATTAGGAGGGAGAATATGAGAGAGAATACAGAACAGAGATAAAGAGAGAGAGAGACACTGAGATGAGATGCCCTTCTACAAACCAGAGGGTCATCTTAAATAAGAAAATTAAAGTCTACAATTATCCGACATGTTACTGTAGATGTCTAAAAAAATATCAAAAAGTAGAATACGTGTCCTTGTTTGGTGGATTCGTGCCAAACTACCTTTTGACTTTAAAGAAAACCATGAGTCATAAAACCATGGGCAGACAAAACCATGGTCACAAAACCATGGATCATCTATGTCACTGCATGCGTCATCACAGGGAAATACGTCATTGCATGTGTCAATTACTCCAGCTTGTCATTAGGCTTGCTGGATTGGGATGCCGTTGTAATCATGGCATCAAACAGGTCTTCCATTATTGGTACTTGGCTAGACATGGATGCTATATCCGTGTCTTCTTCATCATCATATGGATCTTGGGCTACCAAAGGCATTTGTCTGGGAAGGCTGACCCAGGTCCTTAGTCTGGCTTGAAGTAGCATGACCAACTCCTTTAGGAACCTGAGAAGCTAAGAATTGTTCCTTGAGAGCTTCCATAACCTTGACATAAATCTCTTCATGAGAGAGAAGCGGGTATTTCCCCCTAATGGAAGCGAATAGGAGCTCAAACATATTTAAATGGGAGGCAACAGAAGAAGCTTCAGCCATAAATTTATCAGCTTTTTTCTTTTCTTCTTCTTCAAACTTTCTAAGATATTCTTTAACAGCAGGCTGGATTTTTGAAATAGCATTAGGAATATCATATCCAGGCCACCATTTTATCCAGAATGTTCTCTGGAGAATGGGAAGATGTAAAGCATCTTCTGAAAGGATAATATCCCATTTCCAAATCCAGACAATTCTGAATTCGGCAAAGAAGAATAAAGTGTTTCTTCCAAAAGGGATATTTGTAAGAGATTTTCCTCTAAGAATAGGATGGTGGTCATACCAAATAGTAAAATAATCCATAATTTCTCGAGGAAGAAGACTAATTTCTGGTCCCATTTTTTCACACCATTGAAAAAACCAATTGGGGAAACTATTAAGGCCAGTTTTAGAATTTGATCATTTGTTACAAAAAGCCAAGTATGACTTTTTGTGGGATTTTTATACAAAAATGCCTTGTGCCAGGCTTCTAAGTAATCCCAATAATTATATGTTGCTCCATTTATCTTTAAAGTCCTTGCCTGTGCAGGATTAAGACCCCATTGGTGGGCAAAAAGAACTTTAATTATATAACACTTAGAATGTGTTATGAGAGACTTTTTATCATTTGGAATTAGGTGAAAATGTTCAATTTGAACAGAACCTGTTTCCAAAAGGATTGCTTCAAGTGCAAATCTAGGTTTAGACTCCTGGGTCATCCAATTATGCATATTTAAAAACCTTTCTTTAAGACCCCAGGGATCTGGATTTATTTTTTTATCATTTGAAATATTTTCTAAAACAAGAAAAGTTTCCAAAAATTGTTTTTGTTGGAAAACAACATCTTGAATTAGAATGTCCTTTGCAGAGGGTTTCTGCTGAGGACTAGCCTTATTTGGCTAACTAGATCCTTTATTTGGATGAGAACCCTTTTGTGGGTTTTGTTGTTGGCCTTTCCCTTTGTTGGGACGCCTTTGAGGAAATTGAAATCCTCTTTTATCCGGAGGTTGCATCCTGTTTTTCCTGCAAAAATTCTCTAGTTAGAAAATCTGGTAATGAGTTTTGATCTCCTTTAATATATTCAATCTGGAAATCAAAAGCAGATAAATTAGACTGCCATCTAGCAAAAATTTGTTTAGAAACAAGATTTCTAACATCCTGTTTTAAGATATGTTTAGCAGCACTGCAATCTATTCGAAGAAGAAATGCTTGGTTAAGTAAATCATCTTGAAATTTAGTGATGCACTTAACAATGGAAAACATTTCTTTTTTAATAGTAGAATAATTTATTGAAGAACCTTTCCAAATACCAGAAGTAAATCATAAAAGTTCTTCTTTATTGGTTTTAGGATTCTTTTGTTTTAGAATTCCCCCATAACCAATATCTGAAGCATCTGTTTCAACAATTTTGTCCCATCTTGGATTTGCTAAGCCGAGACATGGTAATTGTTTAACTCTAAGCTTAATTCTCTGAACACCTTTTGTATGTTCAGATGTCCATGGCAAAGGATTCTTTTTAAGCCTTTGATGTAGAATTGCACAATCATGGGCAAGTTTATGATAATAATCCACAATATAATTAAGACTTCCCAAAAACCTTTGTAATTGGGTTTTTTCTTTTAATTCATCAGGGAATTTAGAAGCAAATTCAATGCTTCTATCAATAGGAATTACCTTCCCTTTATTAATATTAAAGCCTAAGAATCTAATCTGTGTTTTGAAAAGATCCATTTTTGTGGCTGAAAGAACAAGACCATTATGGATTATAATGTCTTTTAATGTTTTAAGATGTTCAAAATGCTGATCAATAGATGAGGAAAAAACTAAAATATCATCTATGTAAACCAAACAGAATTCAGTGAAATGATTAAAGATCTCATTCATAATATTTTGGAATTCTGATGGAGCATTTTTTAATCCAAAAGGCATGACATTCCATTCAAAGTGCCCAAAAGGAACTGTGAATGCTGTCTTATTTCTATCTTCTTCTTTAATATGAATTTGCCAGTATCCAGATTTTAAATCAAATTTTGAGAAGATAGAGGCATTAAAAAGCCTGTCCAAAAGATCCTTTTTATTTGGAATAGGATATCTAATCCATTGTAAGGCATCATTTAATGGTTTGTAATTAACCACTAATCTGGGTCTGCCTCTTTCTTTTTCAGCATTTTTATTGACATAAAAAGCTGTACAGCTCCAAGGTGAGTAGCTTTTTCTTATGAGCTTTTTATCTAAAAGACTTTGTATCTCTTGTTTACAAAGTTCTAAAAATTCAGCATTCATCTGGCTTGGTCTAGCCTTAGTATGAATCTGATATCTTTCATCAAAATCATGCTTATAGGGGAGAGAAACTTGATGTTTCTTTCTTGTCCAGAAAGCACTAGGAATTTCACTACAAACATTATCTTGAAATTCCTTTTTTTAATTTAATAATTTTGTTAGAAATTTTTGGCATCTTGAGTGGATGCTCAATTTGCATAATTCTAACATCTTCTTGTAAAAAATCAAGGTGTCTCTCTTTTAAATTTAAAATATTTAATTCATTGACAAGCCTTGTTTTTGGTTCTTTAAGAAAAGTAAAAACCAGATCAAAATCATTAAATTTTGCATATATGCCAGTTTGGTCAACTTTTATTGGCATAATAAGTTTTAAGAAAGGAGTTCCCAAAATTACTTGTTGCTGTAAATCTTTGACAAGTAAGAAAGTTGATGGAATACAAACTCCTTCATTACAAACATATACATCAGAAAGTTTAAACTGGATATTCATCCTGCTTCCACTAGCTGATGTTAAGGATTGCATAGTTTTTTCAAAATATTTTGTAGGAACTATACCTTCCTGATGCAGTTTAAATCTGCTCCACTATCTACTAGTGCAATAGCACAAATGGGATATTCTTCTTGTATAACAAGATTGATTTTTATATACCATTTTTGAAATGTAATTTTATTTAAAATATGCAGGTACTGATCGCCTGTCATATCGATGGGTGTAGAATTATCCCCTGTATCCGGAATGTTCTCACCTATACTAATAGAGGAAGTAGAAAGAATATCTATTTTTTCTTTCATTTTAGAAAAAGCTATTTGGAGGTATGTCAGACTTAACCAAATTTATTTCTTGTTTAAGATCTGTGATAGTAATGGGTTTTTCAACTTTTTCCATTCTGTCAAAAACTTCCTGAATACTAAATTGCATACGCTTGTATTCCTTTTTCTCAGGTGGTTTTTTAGTATGATCAATACATAATTGCATTACTTTCACCTTTAATTCAGGATCAGTAATTTTTTCAATTATGTCTAACATTTCACTATGTTCAGCAGTAAGAACATTAACGGTAAGACCATTCATTGTAGCAATGGACTTCCAATAATCTGCTTCCTTACAGCCATTAGCACATCCATGGGATTCAGATGGTTTTTCTTCCTCTTGATCTGAATAAAAACCATCATCCTCTTCATCATAGACTGCTTCTTCTTCAGAATTTTCTGGAGAGGTGTTTAATAAAATTTTACAGAGTTGAGCCTTTAGGCCTTCATCAATTTGTAACTCTGCTAATTTCTTTTGTGTAGTACATTTATTTGCTAAATGTCCTACTTTACCACACTTCCAACAGGTCCTTGAATCCTTTGGAGCATGACCTTTAGTTGTCCTTTTCCTAGACTGAGGAGTTTTCCTGGGAGGTGGTCTATGTCTAATGTTTCTAGGATTAGGATTAGTATTTCTTCTCCTAATCTGTCTATGATTTTGGATTTGCTTTTTCTTCTTTTTAGCAGGATTTATTGGCATATCAAAACCCCACTGTTTACAGAAGTCCCCTAATTCTTGTTTACCAGTAAGATTTTGTTTCTTCATCTGGTATTGTAATTTCATATCATTACATATACTGAGACCTACTTGTGTGCATGCACTCATAATCTGCCCATAATGTAAATCACTATATGGGATAGTATGACTATCATGTTGGTCTCTAAGCCTTTGTCTGACTTTTTCTGCAAATAAATGTGGAAGACCATCAATAAATCTGGCTTTCCAAAAATCATCATTTGCATCATTTCTTTCCATGACTCTACAAATAAAAACATCTTTATACCATCTGTAGTGGGTTAAAGAAGGACATCTAAGATTCATAAGGAGTTCTCTACTCCTTTCAGACCTCTGAGGATGAGTACCAATAAAATGAGTAATAATGGTCTGGATTATGGTAACAATGGCATCTGGGACAATTGTAGGTTGGCCATTAACCTGTTCTACTTTAACCTTATCTAGTATATCATTCCTTTGTTGATTAGTGAGAAGATTATCCCACCAACCTTTAAGGCAACCTGAAAACCCACATGAAAGAAGGGTTGCAGTATCTTAATTTGAATTTCCACAACTCATACTCATGGAACACCACATGAGCATTTTGTGTAGAACTTCCAGAATTTGGTATTCTGTGAAGCCATCTATATTCCATTCAACTACCTCTTTCCCAGTGTAAGAAGTTTGGAGTCTCCAATTACTTTCTTCAAAAAGGAGATCCTGAGGCGTTGGTCTATTATAATAATGAGGAATTGTTTCATGTTTCATGAAATTCATTTGTGGAAGACAGCCTTCTTTAAAATTTTCTTCCATATTTTGAAAATTATTCCAAAATTCTCTTTCCTCATTTTCAACTTCTTCATGTCCACTTTCTTCTTCATATTCTGAATTTGGAATATCAGAAGAGGATTTAGTGAGGACATTTACACTTTTTCTATTTTCGTTTAAAGAAATTCCCTTCAATTTTGTATCCTTAAGAGGAATATTTGTATCTTTAAGGGAAATATTTTGAATCTTTTTAGTCAAAAGATCAATAAAAACATCTTCCTCCTTTTTACTTTGAGTCCTGTAGTTTTGTGGTATAATAGGACGTTTAAAAGTAGTAACTTCAAAAGAAGAGTTACTGCTGGTAGCAGTATTTATAACAGGAGTCTTGATATTTTTTATCAATTTTTCCTGTTCGTCTAATTTGTTTTCAATCCGTAATAATTGGCTTTCCATAGATTCTATGGATCGATTTGTCCAATTATTCTGATGAGCAAGATGCTGATTTAAAATAAAATCATTATTTCCACCTCCCTCAATTTTTCCAATGAAGGCAACAGCTTCAAGCTCTTTATCATTAGATCTGAAGTTTATATGTAGTGGAGGAGGATGTAGGCTTTCAACAATACCTTTATCCCCATGTAGTCTCCATTTGGTAGAACTAATGGTATTCAAAACCTTTTGGTTAGGAAACCATTGATTAAACCAATCAACAAACCATATAATAGTCTGTCTTTCATGATCTAGATCTGTATAATATAAATTTTTTATAAGATCCAAATCTTGTTTATCAAAGTTATTAAAATATTCTTGTCGGAACTCAAGGTTTTTCTCCAACATGAAATCTCTATTAATAGCCTGTCTTAAAAAAGAGTTTGGACTAAAATCCATTAAACATAGACAAATGAAGTATCATGAGAATAGGAAGGATCAAAAGGATCTCTTTTCTCCCTATTTTCACTAGATTCTTCTGGACCATAAACTCCTTGAGGAATTTGATTTTGTGAATTTATAAATCCTTTTAAAACATTTTCTTTTTCCATATTCTGGAGATGTTCAAGATCCATGTTTGGTGTGGGTTGATCAGACATGGAATGTCTTGAAGAAGGATAAGAAACAGTGTAAGGAAGTTTTGAAGGAGCAGTGTTAAAACTCCTTATTGAATTACTCCTACTTAAAAAAAGTCTACTAAATTTTTGAGGAGTAAAAGAAACTTCAATATCACCATCTTTAGATTGGGTGATCTGATCTAATTGTGATGGAAGGACTGGTGCTGGTGGAACAGCATTAGGTAAAGTCCAATCCGTTGGGAAATTTATCTCATCCCATTTAATTAATCTGGGAGTAGCAATATTAGTAGTAAGATAATTACTATCAATTGCTACTGTCTTCCCTGGAATACTTTTTAAGATAGCATTAGGACATAAAGTATTCATAACTTTGTAATATATCCTGTATGTAGTATTGACAGTAGAAGTACCAGGTAGGTAATTATACCCATCTGTTTGAATTTTTAAAGTAGAGGCTTCAAACAGGTTTTTATCTTTTAAAGAAAGTGTCAGGTTAGGATAAACATCAAAATAAACTGGACCATGACACAAACTTGTCAGTATAATACCCATAAGAGATGGTACAAAATCTATACATCTGACATCTCTTAGATAAGCTAGTATAGATGCATTAAGACCCAAAAGTGTAAGGGGTTTAAATGCAACTTGTATACATCCTATGTGAATGTAATTATACTTTTCTAGACATTTTTCAATGTCTTTTAGACATAGAAGTCTAACAGTCTGTTCATTATTATCAAGAATAATGTCCTGTTCAACCGTTTTGACATGATCTTGCATTATAAGAGAGAAATTACCACTCTTATATATCTGTTTAGTAGAAATTGATGGAATTGTCCATTGATTTAATTGTTCCGTCTGGTCAAACGCAACAAGTTATGTATTAATTACATTAGATCTGGATCTTGAGGTTGATCCAGGTCCTGACTTGGTTGTTCTTTTGAACATGACCAAGGTGAGGCTACCTTGATATATACTATTGTTCATATTATGAAATCATTTAATAAATGACTATGAAAATTCTTATAGAATCAATTCCAGTCAACAGAACATCGACCAAAACAGCCACTCCTTGGCAAAACAGGCCATTTAGTCTGCGACTAACGGAATATACAGATCCCCAAAGAATTTACATAATAATTTACTTAAATTTTTCATAATAATTTTAACAGTATATACCATGGTGGCCTCCCAGATTTAGCCACACATGGCTCTGATACCAAATATAAATAATGAGATACCAAATATAAATAGGACCAAAACAGAATTAACAAAATTTAAAAAGAGAATATTATTACTTACTTGTGAACCACGATTACAGAGAAGGAGGGAGAATATGAGAGAGAATACAGAACAGAGATAAAGAGAGAGAGAGAGAGAGAGAGAGAGAGAGAGACATACACACTCAGATGAGATGCCCTTCTACAAACCAGAGGGTCATCTTAAATAAGAAAATAGAAGTCTACAGTTATCCGACATGTTACTGTAGATGTATAATAAAATATCAAAAAGTAGAATACGTGTCCTTGTTTGGTGGATTCGTGCCAAACTACCTTTTGACTTTAAAGAAAACCATGAGTCCTAACCCATGGGCAGACAAAACCATGGTCACAAAGCCATGGATCATCTATGTCACTGCATGCGTCATCACAGGGAAATACGTCATTGCATTTGTCAATTACTCCAGCTTGTCATTAGGCTTGCTGGATTGGGATGCCGTTGCAATCATGGCATCAAACAGGTCTTCCATTATTGGTACCTGGCTAGACATGGATGCTGTATCCGTGTCTTCTTCATCATCATATGGATCTTGGGCTTCTCCAGCAAGGCAACCAAAGGCATTTGTCTGGGAAGACTGACCCAGGTCCTTAGTCTGGTTTGAAGTAGCCTGACCTACTCCTTTAGGAACCTGAAAAGCTAAGAATTGTTCCTTGAGAGCTTCCATAACCTTGACATAAATCTCTTCATGAGAGAGAAGCGGGTATTTCCCCCCTAATGAAAGCGAATAGGAGCTCAAACATATTTAAATGGGAGACAACAGAAGAAGCTTCAGCCATAAATTTATCAGCTTTTTTCTTTTCTTCTTCTTCAAACTTTCTAAGATATTCTTTAACAGCAGGCTGGATTTTTGAAATAGCATTAGGAATATCATATCCAGGCCACCATTTTACCCAGAATGTTCTCTGGAGAATGGGAAGATGTAAAGCATCTTCTGAAAGGATAATATCCCATTTCCAAATCCAGACAATTCTGAATTCGGCAAAGAAGAATAAAGTGTTTCTTCCAAAAGGGATATTTGTAAGAGATTTTCCTCTAAGAATAGGATGGTGGTCATACCAAATAGTAAAATAATCCATAATTTCTCGAGGAAGAAGACTAATTTCTGGTCCCATTTTTTCACACCATTGAAAAAACCAATTGGGGAAACTATTAAGGCCAGTTTTTTGAATTTGATCATTTATTACAAAAAGCCAAGTATGACTTTTTGTGGGATTTTTATACAAAAATGCCTTGTGCCAGGCTTCTAAGTAATCCCAATAATTATATGTTGCTCCATTTATCTTTAAAGTCCTTGCCTGTGCAGGATTAAGACCCCATTGGTGGGCAAAAAGAACTTAAATTATATAACACTTAGAATGTGTTATGGGAGACTTTTTATCATTTGGAATTAGGTGAAAATGTTCAATTTGAACAGAACCTGTTTCCAAAAGGATTGCTTCAAATGCAAATCTAGGTTTAGACTCCTGGGTCATCCAATTATGCATATTTAAAAACCTTTCTTTAAGACCCCAGGGATCTGGATTTATTTTTTCATCATTTGAAATATTTTCTAAAACAAGGAAAGTTTCCAAAAATTGTTTTTGTTGGAAAACAACATCTTGAATTAGAATGTCCTTGGCAGAGGGTTTCTGCCGAGGACCAGCCTTATTTGGCTGACTAGATCCTTTATTTGGATGAGAACCCCTTTGTGGGTTTTGTTGTTGGCCTTTCCCTTTGTTGGGACGCCTTTGAGGAAATTGAAATCCTCCTTTATCCGGAGGTTGCATCCTGTTCTTCCTGCAAAAATTCTCTAGTTAGAAAATCTAGTAATGAGTTTTGATCTCCTTTAATATATTCAATCTGGAAATCAAAAGCAGATAAATCAGACTGCCATTTAGCAAAAATTTGTTTAGAAACAAGATTTCTAACATCCTATTTTAAGATATGTTTAGCAGCACTGCAATCTATTCGAAGAAGAAATGCTTGGTTAAGTAAATCATCTTGAAGATATGTTGAGTTGTGTGCGGTAATATGAGCTGTGTGCTGTGATATGAGCTGTGTGCGGTAATGATATGAGCTGTGTGCTGTGATATGAGCTGTGTGCGGTAATGATATGAGCTGTGTGCAGTAGTATGAGATGTGTGCTGTGGAATGTCAGGGCTACGTGCTGTATCATATAAGGGCTATGTGTCGTAGTAACCATGTTAGGGCGGGTTGGCCGAAACGTTGGGACTGCGTGTCAAGAGTGAACAGACCATTGGTATAGGACTACGTGTCTGATTAATGTGGACCCAAGAGTCTATGTTATGTGTGAGACTACGTGTCGAGGATAAATGAGTCATGAGTCATTGGGCTACGTGCTAGATGGGAAAGGGGATGACGTCCGTATGATATCTTGGATTGGTGCATACATGCATACGAACGATGAGATGATCCTTTTTATGATGTTGTTGTTATATGCTACATATCTGTAGATACTCTGTTAGTATTTGCTTTCACTCGGCTTTCGTAGCTGACGGCATTTTATGCCGCTGGATATTCGACGTCCAGCTGGTCAGGGTTATGAGTATGCAGGTGATGCATACATGGATAGGGGCCACGAGGATGGAGCCTATGATGACGGAGGCTACGCTGGAGATGACTACTACGCAAGCTGAAGACTTGGAGCTTGCTGTTGATAGTTTATGCCTATGTTTTAGAGACCGTTGCAATAGTTAAGTTTGTAATCGGCATATGTTGCCGTAATACTTTATTTGTACTTATGCGATACTTATGGTTTGTAATAGTTAGTATTGAACTCTGATTATATATATCAACCCTAGAACTTTCCAATGTGTGGTTTGAATCATTACTCTGATGGTTTGACTTTGGTTATGGACAATATGGTGACTTTCAACTGTCATGGCCTACGGGTCCAAAAAGGAATTTTTTTTCTCTATTTTTGCTACTACGGGGCGTGACAATATTATTGTTAGTTTAATTAGAAATTAAGGAAAATAATTTAGTTTGTAGAGTGTGTTTCACAACTCACAACTTGGATCCCAAGATTGTGAGTTTCTATATAAACACATACACTCTCCATTATTCTCAGTTTCCTACACATTACATTCACAGAGAGAGCTTGAGAGATCATCTTATACAATTTCTAGAAAGAAAAAAAAGAGAACTCAATCCACCATTGTTTGGAAGCTTGAAGTATAATTGGGTTCCTATATTGACTTACCTTACTCAACAAAATCTCTTGTCTCTTATCACGGTGAGTATTCTAAACTCACCTAGAATGTAATTTCATAGTTCAATTACTGTTTGTGTGCTTGAATCATGAAACACCATGGTTGATCTCACGTATGAAACTCCATAGTTCAAAATCAAGATTTTTCAACCTCAACCAAACTTAGTTTTTAGAGATGATTTTGAAAGAATATAGTATATAAAGTCTATGGTTTAAGTTATAGAGCTTAATTCGTTCATATCACAACGTATATTGAAATTAAAGTTTTGATGTCTTTTGAAATTTCATAAAATTTGAGAGCTATAGTTTGTTTCATGTTAAATTGATTACACATTTATAATCCTTGTAAAAAAACTAAAGATAATCATATATTATAAGGCTTAGTAACTTACAAAATCGAAAATGGGTCAAAAGACCCTGAATTTCTGAAACAGGGCATTCTCCACGAAGAAGATAAAGTCTCTGCTGAAACTCGCGCGCGCGATCGCGCAAGCGACCACTCGCGCGAACGATCCGTGCGCGCAAGGTGTGTATTTCCAGGCAAACCGAAAAGTTTTATAAAGGAAAAATAAAAATTGGGCAGATCGCGCGAGCGAACTGCGCAAGCGACCCGCGCGAGCGATCCGCGTGCGCGATCCTTGCGTCCCCAGGCAGACAGAAGAAATTATATAAGAAAAAGGAAAATTAAGCATATCGCGCGAGCGGCCCGCGCGAGCGACCCCTCGCGCGAGCGGCCCGCGTGCGCGACTTCTGGCAGTTTCTAGTTTTTGCTTGTTTTGTGATAAGGGACTGTTTGGGGTAAAATTTATATACTGTTTGAGTACTGTTTGGGAAATTTATTAAATCAGAATCTTAATTGGTTATGTTTGGACGATTAAAACGTTGTATTGTGACTTATCAATTCCCGTGCGCACGTCGTTGTATAAATCAGTGAATTACCTCATGTTTTAAAGTTTCATGACATACACGTGGTGTCAGTTGTCCATGCATGGTGAGTGTGAATGTTGGTCAGTATGGAAAAGAGTAATGGTCAGTGTGGTATAGTGTGTGCGGTTGAAATTGTGTTGTGGACACTCCCTGGTAAGTGAATACCAAAGTGTGTTGTGATTGAGATTTCGACGAGGGTGTCTTTGAAATGCGACGGTGGCAAAATTGGACACTCCCTGACGACTATGGTAGCGTCAAAGTGTGTGAAGCCGAACTTGGACATTCCCTGGCACCCATGGAAGTGCTAAAGTGTGGCCTACGGACACTCCCTGATACCCGAGTCTGGATACTGCTTGAGGGTTCCTCCGGTATTTGCATGGCGGATTAGGTAGTCAAAGTGTGAGGCAATGGACACTCCCTGGTACCCCGGACCAAAGTGTGAGGCAAACTGGACATTCCCTGGCACCCCTGTGCTAAAGTGTGGCTATCTTAGCGTTTCAAAGATACCGGTGTGTGGTGGTGGGTGGTTGGGTTTTGTCGAGAGTAAAGAGTCGGTAAGATGAGATGGTGCATTGTTCTCATACATGGTCACACATACGAGAATTATATCCTATAAATAATATTGTGCTTGGTTCCTAAATGAACACCTTGCTTTAATATTGGATTAAATGATAAATGGATTGAGGTAAATGAATATGTTTTACATTCAAAGTTATGATTTTAATACTCACCAGGTTCTTGAAGCTGATGACGTCGATGCGTCACGAACATTCATATTCAGGCTTTTCAGGTTATGATCAAGCTGAACAGTACGATTATGCTAATTGAGAACGGCTGCTTTGAAGAGAAACTGTTATCAATATTATATGCTTTAAGTTATGAACCGTCTTGTAATAAGGATGACTGTAATAGACACTAAGTTATCATTTTGATTTAAGGCGGTTTGTGTCTTTAGAGACCCCGTGCTGTAATATGTAATAACTTAGAAAAATATTTGTAAGCTTTGATTGCTCTACTCCGATTATTGTTTATTTTTGCTCGACGTTTGTGACGGAATCGATCCTTCAAACTGCCGCGACCTACGGGTCCATAAAGGAAATTAAACGCTTTCCATATTTATGCTACGTCGGGGCATAACAGTTTGGTTGTACTTGTTTTGTCCTTCGATCTCATGTAGAGCGTACCAAATTGTCACCTAAGTCTGCTATTTGTGTTTTTCTAGGTTATTGTGAGGGTCAGAAGGGATATCGTTACTTTGACCCAGTTACTAAGAAACTATATGTCTCTCGTCATGTTGTGTTTCTTTAGCACATACCCTTCTTTTCTATTCCTAATAATCATCATGAGTTGACTAAATCTGATCTCATCCATCTTGACCCATTCTCTGATGATACCGATAGTGTGCCCTCTCAAGCCCCATGCACCACTGATATTGTCTCACCTTATGGTTCTACTTCTACTGATACTGGTACCTTGCCGCTTGATGCTACCTCCCTTCCAGAGGCCACCCAAGCACCTACTAAGACTGTGGAACCTCCTCGCTATCTTGCTCGCACTCGTAAGTCTACTCAATCACCTGATTTTGTTTATTCTTGTTATTCGGATTCTTTTGCTTCATTTTTAGCTTCAGTTCATGATCTCTCTGAGCCTCTATCTTATAAAGAGGTAGCTCTTGATTCTCTTTGGCAACAGGCTATGGCAGAGGAACTCTCAGCATTGTATAAGACAGACACTTGGAGTTTGGTTCCCTTACCTTCTGGTAAGAGTGCTATTGGTTCTCGTTGGGTTTATAAAATCAAAACCAAGTCAGATGGGTTTGTTGAGCGGTACAAAGCAAGATTGGTTGCCAAGGGTTTTTCCCAGCAGTATGGTATGGATTACGAGGGGACTTTTGCTCCTGTTGCTAAAATGACTATTTTTTCGTGACCCATTTTAAGGGGTGATAGATATATGTGATATATATATGTAGGAATATCATTGGGAGTATCTAGAGCTAGTTTTGCGAAGGAGTTTGGGATTTCTAGGCTTATTTGGGACTTATTCGTGAGGTGAGTGTCCTAATCCCAAAATTGGATGTTTAATGTCTTTTAATTGTTATTAAATGCTTAGAATGCTTAATTTATGATTAAGTAGAAAAGCATGTGATAATTTATTATTTAATATGTCTAAAATGTTAAAATTGCCATGTTGACATATTGAGTTGCTTATGTGCTTATTTGGGTCAAAGGGTGTTAATTGATAATCACCATTATTTAGCCCGTATATAAGGGACTCCCATTCCTCAGAGAAAAGGGGGATGATGATGAAGTCCTCAGAGAAAAGGGGACGGTGGTGACGACCACAACGAATTGACTATGGTCACATGAGAGTGTGTGATCGCTTTTAAAGCGATGACAAAGTGAGAATGGCCCAGAATCAGGGGTCCAATACGACGGTGATTGATTACTTGACACACCTGCGACCATATATTGTTATGAATATTTAATTGGTGTTATGAATCATTAAATACTCCAATTGCATGATTAGCAGCACGTACTCACTAAGCGAAAGCTTAATCAATTTTTGTGGCTAATGACCATGCAGGTTCAGACGAAATCACAGTGAGAAGCGTTGAATTTTGGGGGTTCTATGATGGCTCGAGATTATTGTTTTTTTTTTTTTTTTGTGTAATATGTTTATATGTAAATGAGTTTAGATGAGTAGTTATATTCCTAGTGTTTGAATTTTGGAGATAAGTTTATGTTTTAGTTTTTATTAAATCCTTGTAATATAAATTGTGGATTGAAGTTTTTAAAGTATTTTTCAAGTGTTTTTGGTGATATTTTGGTATTTCAATTCTTGTTTAACAGGGGAAAATGGTGCTGTAATAGGGGAAACTCTGTCCAAGTACCATTCTATGATTTTAAAACTTTATTTTATTTCTTTTTATTATTTTATTTGATAAAAAACTATTTTATCCCTGGTATCTCACTTTAAAATGTTATTTTCGGAACGTTAAAAAAATGATTGTTTGGTTTGTTGTTACACGTGTCCTAGCCCGCGGGGGCGGGTTGGGGTGTGACAAATTTTTGGTATCAGAGCAATAGGCTAGAGCCTTGGGTACGAGTGACGACGCGTGAGTGTGCACACAATGACACGTAGTAATACGATCATGCATACACGTTTATTTAGCATGCTTTGAAATATTATTTAGCATGCATTGTAATTTATTTAAAAGTAACATGTATGTATATACTTTGTTGTGGGTGCCAGGCAAGAATGTCTAGAGGTGGGAATCCATCTTCGGCCCGTATGAACAGAATTGAAATAGTTATGAAACAGTTGGTAAAAGTGGCTGAAACTCGAGTTACTGAGGAGGGACCGAGCTCATCAAACCCAGAACAAAGAACAGAATCAACAACTATTGCCATGTTCTACAAGCAAAAGCCAGGGCAATTCAAAGGAGAACCTGATTCGATGAAGGATGACCATTGCTTGACCGACATGAAGAGTATTTTTCGTGCTTTGCCATGTACAGAGGAACAGAAGGTCTTGTTTGCCTCAGATACTCTGAAAGAAGAAGCACAAAATTGGTGGACATCAGTTCTAAGGCAAGGAGCACCAACTACCTGGAATGGGTTTATGGAAGAGTTCTCAAAGCAATATATTCCTCGATCTTTTAGTGATCAGAAGGCCCAGGAATTTTCTCATCTCAGTCAAGGTAATATGACCGTTAGGGATTACGCAGCTCAGTTTACAAGTTTGGCCAAATTTGTAATGGATTTGATTCCGAACGAGTTTATTCGGGCAAGACGATTCGAAGAAGGACTTCGTGATGAAATTAGGGGAAAAGTAGATATAAACCGACTATCGACTTATTCAGAAGTGTTAGACATGGCTCTAATTGCTGAGCGAGGTGTGTTGTCACCAGGGCAAAGTCAACCATTCAAGAGGCCATGAGGTAGTCAATTTCAGGGACAGGGCAGTTCCAAGAGACAGAGTTTGGGGAGTTCATCGGGTAGTGGGGGCAACAAGCCCAGGTGTCAGATCTGTGGTAGGTATCATTGGGGAATGTATAACTTGTCTCCTATCATTTGCAACAAATGTCGACGGCCAGGACACGTGGCAAGAGATTGTCCCAATCTATCAAGACAGAATGTGCCAAGACAAAGTATTACTCAGAGACAAGGTATAGATGACAGTAGAATACAGTGTTATTTGTGTGGCGACCTGGGGCATCGGAAGCGTAATTGCCCCAAGAGAGGACCAGGAAGTTCTAGTTCATCTGTGGGAAGTGCACCAAGTCAGAGAGCACCTCAACAACAATCCCAAGGGAGGGAGCAACGTACTTCCAGCTCAAGCCTAGGGAGACCACTGCCGCTGACACTGTGGTTTCAGGTATACTTCCTATTTGCTCACAACCTAGTAGAGTATTGCTGGATTCAGGATCAACTCACTCTTTTGTTTCACACCCATTTGCTAAACATTTAGATAAACCCTTAGAACTACTAGATTTTGATTTGTCTGTTTCACTTCCGTCGGGAGCTCCACTAGTAAGTTCAGGTGTCTTTAAAGCTTGTGGGATTGATGTGAATGGTAGAGGTTTAACTATTGACTTAGTGCCATTGGTTATTCAACATTTTGATGTCATTTTGGGGATGGATTGGTTATCTGCAAATCACGCCATTATTGTTTGTGAGAATAAAAGAGTAACATTTCGACTGCCCAATCAAGATGTATTTTGTTTTCAAGGGACAAGTGTAGCACCACCGCCTTATCTGGTGTCAACTGTCAGAGTTTGTCGTTTGTTGAAAAAGGGATGTCAGGGATTCTTGTGTAGTATACTTGACACTAGAAGTACTGAACTGAAATTAGAAGATATACCAGTAGTGAAAGAATTTCCAGACGTCTTTCCAGAAGATCTACCTAGTGTGTTGATTGAGAGAAAAATTGAGTTTGGCATAGATATGATGCCAGGAACTCAACCAATTTCACGGGCACCGTATAGAATGGCTCCGGTAAAGTTAAAAGAATTGAAGACTCAATTGCAAGATTTACTAGATAAGGGGTTCATTCGGCCTAGTGTATCACCGTGGGGTGCACCGGTTTTATTTGTGAAGAAGAAGGATGGGAGAATGAGAATGTGTATCGACTACCGAGAGATCAATAATGTGACTATAAAGAATAAGTATCCGTTGCCACGTATTGATGATTTGTTTGATCAGTTGCAAGGGGCACAAATCTTCTCTAAGATTGACTTAAGATCTGGGTATCACCAATTGAAGGTTAAAGCTGAAGACATTGAGAAGACAGCTTTCAGGACTCGGTATGGGTACTACGAATTTCTTGTCATGCCATTTGGGGTTACAAATGCACCAGCCGCTTTTATGGACTTGATGAATAGGGTGTTCAAGACTTATCTAGATGAATTTGTGATAGTATTCATTGATGATATTCTAATATATTCTGGAAGTCAAGAAGAACATGAACAACACTTGAGATTGGTTTTGCAACGACTTAGAGAAAAGCAACTATTTGAAAAGTTGAAGAAAAGTGAATTCTGGTTGACAAATGTTACTTTTCTTGGACATGTGATCTCTAAAGATGGTGTCTTTGTGGACCCACAAAAGATATAAGCTGTTAAGAACTGGTCGAGGCCGACAAATGTTTCTGAAGTTTGAAGTTTCTTAGGGTTAGCTGGTTACTATAGAAGGTTCGTTCAAGACTTCTCTAGAATCGCGACTCCGATGACTCAATTGATGAGGAAGAATGTGGCTTTTGTGTGGAATAAAGAATGTGAAGACTGTTTTCAGAAGTTGAAAGATAACTTAACCTCAGCGCCAATATTAGCTATTCCGTCAGGTACTAGAGGTTTCAGTATATATAGTGATGCTTCTCATCAGAGCTTGGGATGTGTTTTAATGCAAGAGGGTAAAGTTATAGCTTGTGCTTCGAGGCAGTTAAGGACACACGAGAAGAATTATCCGACTCATGATCTGGAATTGGCAGCGGTGATCTTTGTGTTAAAGATTTGGCGTCACTACTTGTACGGGGAAACGTGTGAGATATTCACCGATCATAAGAGCCTGAAATATTTATTTACCCAGAGAGAGATGAATATGAGACAGAGAAGATGGTTTGAATTGATGAAGGATTATGATTTGATGATCTAGTATCATTCGGGTAAAGCTAACGTGGTTGCCGATGCGTTAAGTCGAAAGTCGTCAGAAAATTTGGTTTATTCTTTAACAGCTCAAGAAACATTGGTAAAAGAATTTGAACAGCTAGAATTGGAAGTAATTCCCAGAATCCAGGGTAGTTTAATGGCAGCTATCATGGCACAACCAAGCTTAATCGAAGAAATCAAGGTGAGTCAACTTTTGGACTCAAATTTCAAGAAAATAGTTGAAGAATTACCTGAGGGTAGACGGCCGGAATTCAGTTTTCAGAATAATGTATTGAGGTATGTTAATCGACTGTGTGTTCCTAATATCCAAGTGTTGAAAGACAAGATTATGGAAGAAGCTCACAATACGAGGTATTCTGTACATCCGGGGAGTACCAAGATGTATAGAGATTTACAGGAAGTATATTGGTGGAGTGGTATGAAACGGGAAGTCGCCGAGTTTGTGGCCAAATGTACGACTTGTCAACAAGTAAAATTGGAACATCAACAACCCGCTGGTGAATTACAACCGTTGGAAATACCAGAATGGAAATGGGAGCATATAACGATGGACTTTGTGTCAGGTTTGCCACGGTCTCCTAAGTCTAATGATAGTATTTGGGTGATCATTGACCGGTTGACTAAATCAGCTCATTTCTTCCCAATTAAGACTCGTGATCCGACAAAGTTAGCAGAGCTTTATGCAGAGAAATTGTTAGATTGCATGGGACACCGATATCAATTGTGTCAGATCGAGACACACGATTTGTGTCTAGGTTTTGGGAAGGTTTGCAAAAGGCAATGGGGACGACTTTGCATTTTAGCACAACATTTCATCCTCAGACATACGGCCAATCCGAGTGAGTTATTCAGATTCTGGAAGATATGCTTCGAGGTTGTGTTATGAATTTTAAATCAGATTGGGAAACCCACTTGCCATTAGTGGAATTCTCTTATAATAATAGCTTCCAGACGAGTATTGGTATGGCGCCTTACGAGGCATTGTATGGCCGAAAATGTAGATCACCAGTGTGTTGGACAGAAATTGGGGAAAAACAACTTATAGGTCCTGAAATTGTGCAAATCACTACCGACAAAATCAAGTTAGTTAAACAACGGCTACAAATAGCACAGAGTCGTTACAAAAGCTACGCAGATACAGGTAGAAGACCGTTGGAATTTGAGGTAGGTGATTATGTTTACTTGAAGGTATCGCCTTCAAAGGGTATCACACAATTTGGTAAGTGAGGCAAGTTAAGTCCGAGGTTTGTAGGGCCTTATCTTATCTTGGATAGAGTTGGTCCAGTTGCATATTGGTTGGAATTGCCACAAGAGTTGGCTAATGTTCATAATGTGTTTCACGTTTCTATGTTGCGACGTTGTCTATCAGATTCGAGTCACCGTATCACTCCGGATTCGTTAATGGTTCGAGAAAACTTGACTAATGATGAACATCCAGTTCGAATCCTAGATAGGAAGGATCAGGTGCTCAGAACTAAAGTCATTCCTCTAGTTATGGTGTTATGGCGCAATCATTCAGTAGAGAAGGCAACTTGGGAACGTGAGGACGAAATCCAAGAGAAATATCCTCACCTATTTGACACTTGAGGTAAGAAAAGTTTGGGGACAAACTTCCTAAAAGGGAGGGAGAGATGTAATACCCGTACCCAGAAAATGGAAGTAATATTTATTTTTCATGCATTAATTAGTATAATTAATTGCATGTGATATTTGGGTAAGTTCCAGTTACCCCAATGTGATAAGTGCTTGATAAAGGGCACAGTTTGATAGATATGACGTGGGATCCATGGGAGGTCCAGATTGGATATATTGCATTTAGTTGCATTTATGTGATTAAATGAATATTTGTTAAATTATTTTTAATATTTTATTGTTAGTTATAGCCTTTTATGGTGCCAGTTTGGGTACCCATGTGAAGGCGAATTGGAATATGATTCATAATTAGTAGGCTAATTAGCAACTTTATAAAATATTTGGGACCCATACGTGACATAAACACATACCCACTTAAACATTTGGTAGTTAAAATAAAGTTTAGGGGGTTTCATAATAGAAACTTAGAAAACTTTGGGGGTGTAAACGATATTATGACTAAAGAGTCGTAATATTGAGACTGTATAAGAAGACACGTTGTCTTCATTTGATCTTTAAACCAAAAGGAAAAAAAGAATAGGTGAGGAGATACAAAGAATTCAACGAGGGAAAGAAAAAATAAAGGGTTCCGCGCCATTTTGTCGCCGTAGCTTCGCCGTGTGACCTCTATTTTGTGAACCAAAGTCATATTCGGACTCGTGAAGGTGAGAGGGTTATTTCTATGTCTTTCTTTTTTCAATTTTGGTAATATTTTTTCGCGACCCATTTTAAGGGGTGAAACATATATATATATATATATGTATATATATGTAGGAATATCATTAGGAGTATCTAGAGCTAGTTTTGCGAAGGAGTTTGGGATTTCTAGGCTTATTTGGGACATATTCGTGAGGTGAGTGTCCTAATCCCAAAATTGGATGTTTAATGTCTTTTAATTGTTATTAAATGCTTAGAATGCTTAATTTATGATTACGTAGAAAAGCATGTGATAATTTATTATTTAACATGTCTAAAATGTTAAAATTGCCATGTTGACATGTTGAGTTGCTTATGTGCTTATTTGGGTCAAAGGGTGTTAATTGATAATCACCATTATTTAGCCCGTATATAAGGGACGCCCATTCGTCAAAGAAAAGGGGGATGATGATGAAGTACTCAGAGAAAAGGGGACGGTGGTGACGACCACAACGAATTGACTACGGTCACATGAGAGTGTGTGATATCGCTTTTAAAGCGACGACAAAGTGAAAATGACCCAGAATCAGGGGTCCAATACGATGGTGATTGATTACTTGACACGCCTGCGACCATATATTGTTGTGAATATTTAATTGGTGTTATGAATCATTAAATACTCCAATTGCATGATTAGCACCACGTACTCACTAAGCGAAAGCTTAATCAATTTTTGTGGCTAATGACCACGCAGGTTCGGACGAACATCACAGTGAGAAGCGTTGAATTTTGGGGGTTCTATGATGGCTCGAGATTATTGTTTTTTTTTTGTGTGTGTGTAATATGTTTATATGTAAATGAGTTTAGATGAGTAGTTATATTCCTAGTGTTTGAATTTTGGAGATAAGTTTATGTTGTAGTTTTTATTAAATCTTTGTAATATAAATTGTGGATTGAAGTTTTTAAAGTATTTTTCAAGTGTTTTGGGTGATATTTTGGTATTTCAATTTTTGTTTAACAGGGGAAAATGGTGCTGTAATAGGGGGAACTCTGTCCAGGTATGTCACACCCGTTCCAGAATTTCATGGTTTTAAAACATGCATAATTGAGTTTTAAAATTATTAATGTTATTAATAATTTGATTTGAGTTGAGTTGACGTGAGTCAACGGTGGGGTGTCTAGTGGAGACACGAGGAATTGGTAACACCTGTTGCATTGGCATGATTAAATGACATTTATATGACTTGAATGTTATTTGACTTTATCTGGTATTTTGTGAATAGTAATTTTTACCTGTGTTTGGTAAATTGTAGTAATCTTTGATATTGTTATATCATCTTGAGAACTGTGGTGAGAACGTGAGTGATTGTGATATAAAAAGGTAGGTTGTGTAGAGATTCCACAGAATTTAGTTTTCGGACGTTATTTTGGACCCAAACGAAACTTAGTCGAAAACTTTTGAAATTTATAGTTTTCACTCGTAAAGGCATAAAATGGACGTGTGCGAAGTTTCATGGGATAATTCGGAGCTTGAAGAACTCGTGGGGAGGTAAGCACAATTTTCGAGAAGTTTGCCTATAAATAGAAGTGGATGAGATTTCATTCTCATCCACAACTTCTAAAAATATCTAGAGAGAGGAGAGAGAAGGGAGATTGAGCCAACGGGCTTTGCGACGCCGATCGACGACCGTTCGTCCGTCAGATTTTCTCCAGATTTCAGATTTGAACTCGTGGAGGTAAGAGCTACGTTTTGATACTATTTAGGCCATGTTTGGCAAATTTTTGTAGAAATGTTAATTCTAGACTTTTGGGAAAAATCAGGTAAAACTCGTAGGAATCACGTATAATTCGAAATCCAGCGATTATTTAGTCCCCTAGACGATCCTTCAAAGTTTGAAGAGATTCGCACGAGGTATGAATTCTAGATCTATGAAATATATGGATTTTCATGTTTTGGACATCACTTTTGATATTCTTGGATCCGGGCGAAATTCATGTATTAGTTAGGCCCGTTAATTATGCACGTGAAATTATGATAAAAGCACGTATGATTGTTTATGTGAGCATGTTATGTGTCTACTTGGGTCAAAGGGGAGTTTGGTGCAAATTCATCCGGAGTAAGCTCCTCAAACTTTGAGGATTGTGGTCTTGTTGGAATTGGAATTTGTGGTTGTGTCTGGATTGGAGGTGGGCCCAACCAGTACACGGTACCTGGTATGGAGGAAGGCCCAACCAGTGTACGAGATGCGTGGGAGAGGTGGGCCTCCTACGGCATCGACCGGATGAATGCGTATTACTCACCCTAGAGACTATTTTCTATGTGTTTTAGATGCTTAAACCATGAATTGTCATATAAGCATACATTTAGAATTGTACGCTCAGCATATAGCTGAGCAGTGGAGATGTACTCCATTGCAGGTAAGAAAAAAGACAAGAAGAAGTGTGTGGAGTGAGGCCGATGAGCGCCGGGATATCACCTTTGTAAATGTTTTTGTTTTTAAACCTAAACTTGAATAAGGATTTGGGTATTGTAATAATATGTTGTAATGGAATCATAGATCAGTTTCACAGTATTGTAATATTGTAATTGAACGTCTGTAGTTATGTTTTAAATGTTGAAATTGGTGTTGGTTGTGTTTATTGTGGTTGGTAATGAGTAGCAGGACTTGTTAAAATTCAATACAGGGCTGCCAGCAGGGGAGCAGTCGACTGGACCCTGGGTCAGTCGACTGGATCTCGTGTGTTGGAGACACTGAAAGTATATTATAAGAAAAGCAGTCGACTGGACCCTTGGGCAGTCGACTGAACACTGTTGATTTTGGCTACTGCTTCTTAAAATTGAAAAGCAGTCGACTGGATCCCCAGATCAGTCGACTGGACCCCTTTGCAATATGTTGCATTTTGGGTTCTGGATAACACAGTTGACGGAGCAGTCGACTGGACCCTAGGGCAGTCGACGGGGCAGTCGACTGAACCTCTGTTTCCAAAACTATTTTTTTTCTTTTGAAGGTGGTTTCAATGGCCAAAACTTTTTATAACTCAAATTTCAATGTATTTTCTCAACTCAGAGAGGAATGTTTCCTAAGTTTTACACTACCAGGGTTGTTTTAAAGAAGTTCTTTCCGTTGCGTATTATTAGATGATGGTTGGATGAGCCTTGGTGGCGTGCCACGTGTCCTATTTCCACGCGTAGTGGGATGGGTCGTGACAAGGTACCATTCAATGATTTTAAAACTTTATTTTATTTCTTTTTATTATTTTATTTGATAAAAAGCTATTTTATCCATGATATCTCACTTTAAAATGTTATTTTCGGAACGTTAAAAAAATGATTGTTTGGTTTGTTGGCTTTGTTACACGTGTCCTAGCCCGCGGGGGCGGGTTAGGGTGTGACGGTGTTGAAGCTTGATATACATTATTGGACCCATGCACTAACAACTTAAGTTTTTGGAGTAGTTGATAACTTAACAGTTCTGATAGAACCAATAAATACAAGTACGAGTAAGCATTCTCTTGACAGCAAGGGGAATAAAGAAAACTTAGAATGGAAAAATTAAAAAACCTAGGCACACTAACCACAAGCACCAACACCTAAATTTCCAACTTCTCATTTTTCATACTGAGATTTCTAAGTAACCAAACTGAGCAATTCACTGAATTTGAAAAGTTTCTGGAAGAGATTTACCAGAGGAAAGTGAGATGGAATCCGCAGAATCCAAAACCTGGAATACAAAAATATAAGAGAAATAAATTAGCACCAAGTTACTTAGAACTTTTGATGCACTATTTAGGCTTAGTTTGGTCTTCACGTGACTTTTTAAAACTAGCTCAATTTATTATTAATGCTTAGTTTGGCCCCCACGTGGTGCTTTTTTTTTTTAAAAGCACAATTTCATGTTAATTCATTTGGTAACTAGTTTATGAACTTTGCAAAAATTAAACTTACGGCTTTTTTGGAGGGAGCTTTTAAAAGCTCTAGAATAGAGCTTAAAAAGCCTATGGTTGCTTTTTTTATTTCATGAAGCCTTTTTGAAGAATAGCGTATCACTTGTGTAAAATTATCAAAGAACTTAGTAATAAATTTCATAAGCTCCTTTTAAAAAGCCACATGGGGCCAAACTAAGCCTAAGAAGTTTGATAATTTTGTACAAGTGACATATTACTCTTCAAAAAAATATAATGAAACAAAAAAACAACCTTGAGTTTTTAAAAGCTCAATTCTATAGCTTTTAAAATCTCCCTCCAAAAAAGCCCTAAGTATAATTTTTGCAAAGCTCATAAACTAGTTACTAAGGCCCCGTTTGATAACCATTTCATTTTTTTGTTTTTATTTTTTGGTTTTTGTGTTAGAAATTTTTGTGTTCATTTTAAAAAAAGAAAAAAAAAACATTTGGTAACTTTACTTTGTTTTTTAAAAAGAGAAAACGAAAACAAAAAAAAAATGCGTTTGGTAAACTATATTTTGTGTCAAAATTTTATAACTACTTAGTAAAATAACAATTTTGCCCTCAAAACTTCAAAATGACATAACTTGTTAAAAAATATTAGAATTTAATGTCGTCAAAGTCTATAAACTCATATTATTATAAAAACCATTTTAGAACCTAAAAATAAAAATACATCGTAAAATGACCAAATTGCCCTTGTGGCTTACATATAAGAAGTTAACATTATTAAAATCTTCAAATAATACGGAGTGACCTAACCCAATGTTTATCGACGTTCTAGATCCAATGGTAGGGTCCATTTTGCCTAAATACATTTGTAAAATGACTATTTTGCCCTTCAAATTTCAAAATGTCATAACTTGTTAAGAGTAAACTAGAATTGAACGTCGTCAGAGCCTGAGAGCTCATATTTAAGATAAAGAACATTTGGGACCCAAAAAGTACATATATGGTAAAATGACCAAATTGCCCTTGTGGTTTACATATACGAAGTTAACATTGTTAAAGTCTTCAAATAATACAGAGTGACCCACCCCTCTTGTAAGTTTGTATTCATTTCTTACATAAAAACCAAAAAATAAAAACAAATACCCCTTAAAATTTCTAACATAAAAACCAAAAAATAAAAACAAAAAAAATGAAATGGTTATCAAACGGGGCCTAAATGAATTAACATGAGATTGTGCTTTAAAAAAGGAGAAGCACCAAAATGGAAGCCAAACTAAGCCTCAGTTACAAAAAACTGCATGAATACAATTATGTTTTTTTTTTTTAATTATTTTTTTAATATTTTTTTATACCAACTTATAATCATAACATAAAGATCTGTTCATTTGTGTAAGAAATTGTGGGGTAATTGGTACACCCACATACATTGGTGTTTGGCTATTTATCCTTCGAAGGTTATTTGTATAATTTTGTGTGTGCGAGGCAAGTTGCCAATGTGATTGTATGAAACTGTGGGCCCATTGCTAGGGGATACAAACTCTAGTATATAGAAAACCTTATCCTGACTGGATAGATAGAATCGAACTTCCCCGAAGTTTTAAATTCCCAACATTTACCTTATTTTCTGGTGATGGAAGTCAATCCACAATTGAGCACATTGCAGAGTTTACAAGTCAGTGTGCTGATGCTGCTTCGAATGAGTTTTTAAAACTAAGATTGTTAACTAACTCATTAACTGATACAACCTTCACTTGGTTATTAATTTAGTACCAAACTCTATTCAGAATTGGGCCCAAATGGAAGATCTATTCCATGCTCAGTTTTTCAAACAAAACCAGAAGTCTCGATGGCTGATTTAACTAGACTAAGCCAAAAGCCTAATGAGAAAGCAACACAATTCATAAAGGTTGAAGAGATCAAGAACAAATTGCAAAATTGTCTTGCTAGAGCCAGAATTTGTGAAATTGGCTCAGAATGGCCTCGAGTTTAGACTTCGAAAGAAATTTGATGCCATAGAATTTAGAGACTTGGTAAAATTAACTGCTCGAGTCTCTAGGTATTAAGCTTTGTTAGAAGAAGAAACTGAAAGGAATGTTTCTTCACTCAAGACCTATTACAAAGACCATAATTATGAGATAGACGCTGCTCAAATAATAGGGAATGAGTAGGGGTAGACATAATTCAGGTCAACCCGAACAATCGACCTGAACCCGAAATTTTACACACTTCGGTTCGGTTATTATCCAAACTGAACTTATTTCAGTTCGAAACCGAACTATATTTACTAGTTTGGTTCGGTTTTCGGAAGAAGAAATAATTTCGGTTCGAAACCGAATATCCGAATTTGTAATTGAATATATAGAAACAATTTTGAGGAATTAGGGCTCAAATTAAAAACCAAAGTCTTAACTCTCATCTCTCATAAGACATTTAGACCCTCTCATGCAGACCTCACTCCTTCTTCCTTTGGGTGACAGTGACGACGAAGGCGAAGGCTTGTCTCAGTCCGACGACAGCAACTGGCTCTCGGGCCCATCCATCCTATCCTGAATCTCCACTCTCCGGACTCTCTCTTGGTCTCCACTTCCGGCGATTGGCTCTCGGCTCTCCCTCTAGATCTCTCACCAATCTGGCAACTCAGACTTGCTCAGTCTCTCTCTGTCCAATCCGACGTCTCCGTAAAGGCTCAATCTCTCTCTCTCGGTCTCCGACAAGGTATGGTTGTTTCATGAGGTTTTAGGCAAATGGTTTTTTATTTTATAGATCTACTGATCTAGGGTTCATGAGGTAGAGATATTAGAAATCTTGTATTCTAGATCTCGAAATTTAGAAGAGAGAGCGAAGGGTACTGATCTGTATTATGTAGTTTTGATTTTTATAGGGGTTTGGTAAGTTTGGGAGGAAAGAAGACGAAGTGGAGAGTGGTCTGTGGTCAGGTCTCCTGTTGAAGAAACGTCTAGCTAATTGGGTTGAATAATGGTTGGTATGGTATTGTGTGGATTTTTATTGTTCCTCTGCAATTTCTTTTAGAGTTATTGCTTTTGAGTTTTGACTACGGTTGTCTTTGTCATTAAAAAGGAAATGAGAAAAAAAAGAAGAAAAAAAAATTAAGGCATGTCTTTGATCATCATGATTCATGACAGCTATCATAGCAAAGTTTTTTTTTTTTTTTTGCTAGGAACAGCTATCATAGAGCAATGTCCAACTTGATGATTTTGATACACTTGTCCCTATTGTATAATTGGATGCCCTTAAAAAAAGAAAAAAAAATCGGTTGAATATTAACCCGAACTTTCGAACCAAACCCGAACTTCCATTTCGAACCCGAACTGTATTTTCAAACTTTTTCCATTTCGGATTTCGGTACTAGAATTCCCAACCCGAACCTGAATAACCTGACCCGAACTTTTCGGTTTGAACCCAAATCGACCGAATGCCCACCCCTAGAAATGAGCCTGACACGAATAAAATTATGCGCTTTAAATGCTACACCCAAGTAGAGGTGATCGTTCAAGTAATATATTTTCTAACAAGCCTAGGTCGAACCCAAGGGAGAGATATGATTTAAATTGATTAATTGTACCTAGTTTATTAATATTAAAAATAATGAAAAGATGATTTCTTTGGAAAATAATTTTAACTACTTCTTTTTTATAAAAGTGAAATCAGTAACTAAAAGAAACTTTTGAGAATATTAAATTGCTAGAAATAATATTAAACTAATGAAATTTACTAACTAAGTGAAATTACTAATTACTTATGACTATAATTTAAATTCTAGAGTGATTTAACTAAGTACATTAACGACTAATTAAGAATTAATAAAAGCAGTGAATTTACATTAAAATACTTCTAAAGATGAGAAAAACATTAGAAAATCACAAATCTATGGTAAACTTCCTAATTTTCATGCCTGAGGAAAGATATGAAACTCTCAATCATCCAAGATCTTGCCTCTAACGTGTCGGTTTTATTAAAATAATAAAATACTCTTTAGCCGGTGTAAAGCTATAGAACTAGTTCTAATTAACCTTTTTAATGAAGTACGGGCAGATTGCTTATGAGCATGGCCAAAACTACTCTACGATGCTTGAAAATAATTAAACTAAACTAAAACCATAAAGCAAGTTCACAAACTGTTGAAAATTCAAGTTAAGATTCATTAACATCATGATTGTTAACATTGTTCATATTAGAAAACATGAAATCCTATGAATCTCTACTTAACATTCATTGATCCTTGGATTTAGAGTTGCTCATTGAAAACACGCATAGAAATCAAGTTGTTTACCGTTTCATTGCTCTTCCCTAACTAGGGATTTAGCCTAATATAGTAAATTGAATCTAACAATCATAGATAGCATAAACATAATGAAAACCATGATTAAACAGTAATTAATAGACTAAAAGTATAAATAGAGAGCAATAGAACCTGGAACGAAGAAAAACTACTTTGTTGACTTAAAATCTTGAAATAGCATCCAAACATGGCCTTAGAAATCCTAAACTAGGGTTTAGGAGAGCTCTAATAGCCTCTCTAATACCTACTATATGTACAATATGATAAAAGTTACATATATTACGTTTACAAGTCATATATATATATATATATCAATATAGGAGTCCTAAACCTAAAAAGAAGCTGCTGGGGCGAAGCTGCTGAGTGGGACCGGTCCCAATACACTATCAGGACCGGTTATGGCCAAGACCGGTCCCGCATATGTTTCAGGATCGGTCCTGGTCTTCTGCAGTTAATAACTCTGCGCACCGATGGGAGAATTGCGATATCTCTTTGCTCGGACCTCGGATTGATGAATGGTTTGCTGCCACGCAACCGTAACTCGACGAACTACAACTTTTATCTCTGGAGAAAATTCACAATTCCAAAGTATTCAATGTCAACAATACCCTTTTCTCAGCTGATGCTGTCATTCTCTTCCACCAGAATCACCTTTTAATCATTGAATGCTTCCTTTGACCTACAAAACACTCACAAACCTTGTGTAAATGATGTAAATGAAATATATAAGGGTTGTGTAACAAAAAGTGAGACATTCATTGCCAAATTTCAAGATTCTCTTCATCCAAATGCACCCAATAGCTTATAAAACCGTACAAATACACATGTTTTAGCATTAACATCATGAAAGTGCAATGTTATTGAAATGCATGTAACTCTAGGGACTTGGGGATAAAAGTATGCATAAAATACCATATAACATGTTATGAATATGCACTTTCTACATCTAATCACACCCTCCAACTAGCTCATTAGCAATGTAGTGAACTAATGCAAGGTTAATTTAAATTCTAAAAACTAAATTAAAAACAAAAGAAACAAAAATCCTAATTCACTTTTGCAGGAGTAGCGATTGCATTTAGCATATGCAACAAGCCTTTAAACCCCTAGGTTCCCCCTAGTGAACGAGTGTTGTCTCGTGAGGGTTTGCAGTAAATTTACTCACAAAATTCCTAAACATGGATACCATATATGATCAAACTATCCTCCAATGCCAAGCACACAGTTATGAAATACATCATAACTTCCCTATATGCATATAGCAATGCAAAACACACAACTCATCTATCATCAAAATCATTAGAGTATATCTTTCCCATTAGACTTTACGTGTGTGAGAATGGACAATATCAATACTCAACATATGTTTCCTGTTATACATAACCATAACAATCACTAAATATGCAACTTCAACTCAAATCTCACCGGGAATACACTCTCTAGATGAAATCACTCTGAATCGGGTGCATTTTTATTTTTCTCTCATGATACAGAGGCTATATAGAGTAAATTCAAAGGAACACAAGTGCCTCGTATATCTAAATCTGAAAAACGAACATATTTATGTGCAATAGTCTCATGAATGGAACACTTCACACTAGAAGAGCGAAATACCGTGGAAAATTCTTTCATCACCTTCACTTCAAAACCTAATTACCTAGAGTCAATAGGGCTTATCAAAGAAAAAAATGAGAATCAAGGGAAAGGTGCATAGATTTAAGCAGGTGACTACGATCACCCCTACTCCTCCATTCTCCAACTCTCCAATTCATATAATAATCTCTTCTTATTTTCTTTGTTTCCTTTATATATATATTTTTTCATTTTTTTTTAACTATATCTCTTCTTCTTTCTTCCCCTTTTTTTAACACATTTTTCACCAGGATTACTTCCCTTCTCAGTCACATGCTTGAAAACTCTTGAGCAAGGTAAACAAGGCTTACATTACTTAGACAGGTGCAAGTACGAATCGGAACGAGCAGTATTATATGGCCAGCAACTTCAACTCCAAAAAGGTAGAATAGACAATTTAACGCAAAGAAGTTTGTTGCTATCACATATGTACTCGTTAATATTTTTTAGCAACCAAAATACGAGATATAACTGTCAAGGAAATAAGGATGTATCAATGGAACACAGTCTATATCATCCTCTAAGTGTCTAGGTCTATCCATTTAGGCAAATCCTGAACTTTCTCTTCTAATGATCAGTTAAAATGAAGAAAAATGAGACTTATCAACGAGAACGCTTTTCAAAAATGTTTATTGAGAATATATGTTCTTTAACCCTCTTACAATAAACGAATGACACGAAAACTCACTAGGGATATGTTGTCTCTATTGCATGTCTTTTGAATCACTTAAGTTATTTTCAACACAACACACGTCATATACATAACTGTCCATCGTGCTTTAAATATATATATGTAAAGTCCAGCAAGCAAGATGTATTCAATGCCTAAGTTGATAAACAAGTTGTATGTAGCATGTAATGAACACTAATATCAAATAGAAATACTACGAGTGTGTCACAATCGTGCACAAGGATAAAGGGAAAAAATCCATCACACATACAATATCCATGTATTTCTAAATACTAATTATTTATTTTTAAATTTTTTTTTCAAACAAAAAATTTCTTATAAAATTTTTAATTTTTCTTGGTCTTGCTAACAACAGACATATGACATGAAAGTACTAATAACACGAGGCATGCAATGACCACTCCCCCTAACTAAAACGCAACATTGTCCTCAATGTTCTAAACTATGCATATAGACAAGTATAGTAAAGCGAAAGAAGGAAGAATAGCACCTCGAGCCTTTAAGGTCCAAATTTAGATTACCTACAAAATTCTACTAGCAACAAGAAAAAATAAAGAAAGTAATCGATAAACTCCGTAATTCATAACCACCAATGAGCGGTTAAGCAAGATAAACATCATATAATAATAATCGAAATTTCAGAGGATCCTCCCTACCAAACAGGTAAGCAATTAGTACATTGTGTAGGATCTCAGGAAATAAAATCTCCCCCCAACTAATTTTAGACGTAAGATCAGAGGGAATTGTGAAAACCTTTTTATTACCAAATTCTAGGGGAACATTAACAAAAATAGGAAGTATTTGTTCAAAAGATTTAAAAGAAAAAACTAGAGAAGGGGGCCTTGATTTTTCAATGAGAAAAGGGTCGGAATAATGATTGAACATATAAGCAACATAGACCTCCATGTTTAATGGAATAGTTTCTATTGGAGCACAAGGGCGCGATTTTGTATTTGGACTTGGTTTGACTTGTATAAGATCGGACATGGGCTTGACTTGGCAAAATCTATCTATTCGGGCACCCGTCATCATCGTCCATATAAGTTAAGGAGTTCAAAAAGACACTTACCTCTTGGTAAAGGTGAAATCATCTAACTTGGGACTGCATTGGTCTACATCCTTAATAAATGTTCCTTGCTCAAAACCACATTACTATCCTCACAATTTTCTTGTTCATCAAGCTCTAAGTTTTCTAAAAAGTCAAGAATGATAGATTCTTCATCCTCGTGTTTTGGTAATATCTCTTCTTTCAGCCTCTCCTCCAATACTTCCATTACCCTATGATCATCTACTTGCTCTATAGGTTCATCAAGTCTATTCGAATCAAGATAAACTTGGGGAATTGACTCAATGCACTGTACTTCCTCTACATCATCCTCTTCCTCTTGATGTTGAGGGTTCGAGAAAATCTTGACATTCAAAGTCATATCTCCAAAAACCAAAGTCATTATACCACTCCTAATATGAATAATATCGTCTATTGTTGCCAAAAAGGGTCTACTAAAAATAACAGGAATTTGAGCAATTGGGTTAGGGACTGGTTCTGTGTCTAACACCACAAAGTCTACAGGAAAAATAAATTTATCCCCTCGAACAAGGACATCTTCTAAAATACCTCTAGGTATCTTAATAGACCTATCATCTAATTATAGTGTGACACGATTTGGTTTGAGATCCCCTAGTCCTAACTGTTTATACACCGAATATGGAAGAAAATTGACACTAGCTCCTAAATCAAGTAATGCATGATCTATCTTTTGGTTTCCTATAATGCATGAAATTGTTGGCGTGCCTGGATCTTGATATTTAGTTGGTAAATTATTCTTAATAATCGACCTTACCTGATCCGTCAAATAAGTTTTTTTCTTTACACTTTGCTTACGTTTAATAGTGCATAAATCTTTTAAATACTTAGCATAAGCATGGACATGATCTATAGCATCCAAGAGGGGCAAGTTAATTTTTACTTGTTTAAAAAGTTATAAGAATTCTTGGTTCTTAGCATCATGTCGTTTCTTTAATCTTTGTGGGTAAGGGGCTGGAGGAACGTATTTAGATGTTTCCTCTTCTTCCCTTTCACCATCTTGCCTTTCATTACTCTTAGGGTCGGTTTGTTCATCTTCTTTAGTGTTGTCACTCTCAACTACCTTTTTTACATTATTATCTTCAATATCTTTTTCTTCGTCAATTATAGGAGGAGAGATATCTTTCCCTACAATTTTACCACTTTTTAAGGTTCTTATCGATTTAACATGTTCTTGATTCCCCAAACTAGAATTTTGGGTGCCATTTTGTGGTTGACCTCTAGGATTAGCTTGTGGTTGAGTTGGAAAAATTCATTTTTGACTATTTTTGAATTGATTACCTATCATTTCCATAGTTGATTGCAATTTTTCCATAGCTTGAACCATTTGTTGCATCATTGCATCTCTAGGGTCTTCTTGTGCCTTCTTGTGAAGGGCACATAAACAATGGAACTATTTTGATTATTTCCTTGATAGTTCTGTTGTTGTAGGGAAACATATTGTTGATTATATTGTTGAGAAGGTGGTTGGTATTGATTTTGATTCAGTTGGAAGAATTGATTTTGTTGAGGTGGTGGATTAAAATTATTATTATGTGCTTGATTCGTCTCATTTCTCCAATTATTTACATTTGGTTGATTCTTCTAATTATACCCACCATACGCATTCGTAGGACCATTATAATTATTCATCGCATTTATATCCACAGGCAGTGTTTCTTGAAAAATGGGTATATTAGGGCAAGGTTGTGCCTGATGTCCTATCATATTGCAGTTACTTCACATTTCTTCTTGATACATTACTCTAGGTTGTTTTGTTATTCCATTTGCTAACGCCTCTACTTGCTTAGCCAATTGTTCATATTTAGTAGATAGTTCATCTTCAACCTTAAGTAGAAATACACTTTTTTGTTTAGCCCTATCAGGTTCACTAGGATGTGCGCGCGTTATTTCACGTGGTTCCCATTGCAGTGAATTCTCAGCAAGCCAACCAAAATATGTTTCAGCTTCATTCGCGCTTTTATGCATGAATGATCCTTGACACATTGTTTGTACTAACTTTTTAGATACTGGGGTTAACCCCTCGAAGAAAAAACTTATGAGACGCCATTTTTCAAAACCATGGTATGGGCAAGATAGAAGTAGATCTTTGAAACGTTCCCTGACTTTAGCAAAAGTTTCATTATTATTTTGATTAAAAAGCTTGATTTGCCGCATGAGGTCATCTGTTAAATTCTTTGGGAAGATTTTTTAAAAAAAATTCCTCATGCATAGCAGCCCATGTGCTAATTGAGCCAGGTCTAAGAGTTAGTAGCCAAGCCTTTGCTTTATCTTTCAATGAAAAAGGGAATAGTTTCAATCTAACAATTTCTTGCGGACGCGTTTGGTCTGCTAATGTTTCACAAACAGATTCAAAATCTTTTAAATGCACATATGCCCTCTCATTCTCTATCCCATGGAAAGTAGATAAGAGTTGTATCATGCCATTTCTAAAGTGAAAAGTCCCTTGATGTGGTGGAATAGTTATGCACTAAGGGATCGTGTTCCTATCAGGGGCTAGTAAGTCTCTTAGTAGACGTGTATTATCATCTATCATCTCCCTATGATTGAAGTTATATTGACTTTCAGTGTCATCATTTAGGTCTAGATTATTCTCCCCATTATTCTCATTGTTCCCGTTAAGGCTATTAAGGTTAGGTGGTAGAAAGCCAGCCATTGGGTTGTGGATACCGGCATTTGGGTCCACTTTTAATTTTAAAACAATTTCTTACAAAACAAATACAAATAGTCGCCACTTAATTTTTAAAGGAAAAAAATTAAGAAACCATTTTAAAAGCAAACCGATCTTTTGCAAAACCAAAGATAAACTGGGTCCGGGGATTATGGAATGAAAGGGGAAAGAGCCTGGCGGACTAAAACACCCCCCTTCATCCTATCTCGCGATAGGCCTCTACTCAACATCCGTTTTAATCGATTTTTTTTTTTAATCTAAGCATGCCCTCAACTAATACATATATACATATACATTACAAAAGCATGTCTAAAAGGGTGTAAGATTGCTAACGATAAAATAACATTCATAATCCACATAATTCAAGTAGCAAGCAAAATGATGTGCAAATAGGGAACTAGGGAACTTACCCGGGATCCAGCCACGAATATTAAACGTGCAATGCATATGTATAAAAAATAAAACCTAAGAAAAGGTCTCTAACGCATATATACACATAAGGCAAAACCTAGTCTAAGGTGTCGCGCATGGAGTCGAAAATCAATAAAAATCAAAGAATAGAATTAAACTAGAGAAGGGTTGAGAGATTGTACCTCAAAAGCGCTACAAAACAAAGGGTTAGTACACATGCCTTGATCAAAGATATCAAATAATCAACTCTAAGCTTCTAGTTTAAATCTATCAAGTAGAAGAAGAATTGACAAAACTATGAATTCATTTTGACTAGTTGGAGTCATAGCACTTCTATAGATATACATGTCTCAACTAAGAGCCAATGAAATGTCCATATAGAGATGCCATAGCCTCAACATGACCATAAGGAACCCATAGTTATGTTCAATTAGGCTCAATTAATTGCAACTTAGACCAAGAATGAGTGCTACTTATGAATATCAATATGAACGGATGAATGCATGAACATGAGCAAAGGTGAGCTATGAGATGTTCATTGATTTGGATCACTTAACCTCTGGATTTAAGTTTAATTATCATTATTCAAAATATGGTTTGAGTCCTAAGGCATTAGGAGACCATCTAAGTTGAAATAAATAAGGTTAGATAAAAACAGTAACAGTTTTTTTATGAATTGCAGAGAGCAGACCAGACTTTCAAAGCTAGCAAAAACATAGTTCCAACGATTGGATCTTAATGATTTTTGGATATGATATGCCTCTGTGAGTCTAGTTTCTAACCCAAAAAGAAAATTAAGGTTTGAACGGTTACATCTCTGGAAATAGGGAAAATACTAGACATCACTCAGGAATCTGCAACTCTCTGTCCAGAGATCTTGTACGATTTTCTAAAAATAGTAAACAAATGAGAAACACTTAGATCTTTTTAGGGTATCTTCCTAACACATTTAACCACTGAGAAAAAATTATTTGAGGTCAAGAAAACTTGGTTAAGGTTCTGATCTATCAATTTTAAAACGGGTTTGCTGTTCTGAAATTCTGGACAGAGAGTTGTTTATTTTGAAATCATAAGACCGAACCATCTTAAACATGGAATTTCATCAACACAAAAATCACAGAGGTACTTAAATGAATTGTGAACATCTTCCAATTGGTCTCATCCCATTCCAATGGACCATGATTTAGTGAAAATCATTGATCACAGTGGGTTTAAGGATTCACTGCACCATTGTTGAATTAATATTCATACTTTAAAACCAACTTGATCCATGACCCTAGAAAGGACTAGAATCAAGTATGATTATGATTATTGGGACAAATAATGAAATAGGGAGAAATCCCTAGATTTAACCTTGATGGATTCCTATCATAGATCTCATAATTGGAGATCTAGCAAGAAAATCCTAAGGTCCTACTTGTTTTAAATATAGATTATGAAAATCTACATCCAATTCCTCTCTCAAATATATGATCCTTGAAGAATATAGCTCGGAGTCCCCGACCCCGCCCCGCCCCGCCCCGCCCCGCCCCGATTAAGAGTTTTTTTTTAAACAAAAAATGCAGTTTTTTTAATTCATTTTTTCCCCAATGAGATCTATACCCCTTGTCCCCTTTGGTTAAAAGCTTTGCAGTTCAAGCATGTATTAAAAAAAATAACTACAACTACACGATCTGTAGCTTTACAGTTTCAAGCATGTATTAAAAATTTTAAAAAAATAGCACACATACATATATATATATATATATATATGAAAGAGAAAATACACGATCTGTTACAATTTCAAGCATGTATTCAACTACACGATCTGTTACTTCTGTACATACATACATATATATATATATATATATACGGAACACACACTGATATTCAGACACACACATACTACACGAACAGATTTGGGAAAGTTAGGGTTTGAATTTTGAGTCTAAAATTTACCAGATTTGGGACGCTAGCTTCAACGGTGGAAAAGGACGGCGGTGGAGGCGATTCTGCGGTCCTGTGGAGAGAGAGAGAGAGAGAGAGAGAGAGAGAGAGAGAGAGAGAGAGAGAGAGAGGGAGGGGGGGAACTACTCACGGCGGAAGAGGAGGAGCTGCGGTGGCTGGTGGAAGAGGGCCAGAGGCTCTGTTTGTGCGTGGCAACAGAGGAGTAGCAGTTCAGTGGACTGATTTGTGAGTGCCCTAAAATGAGCTCAATCCCTTGAAAGGAGTATTTATACTCCAAGGGTTTTATATAATATATTTGATACATAAGGGCATAATAGTATTTTCTCAATATAATCGGGGCGGGTTTGGGTTCTTTAACCCGACCCCCCGAACCCGACCCGAACCCGACTCTGGTTTTGAAAACCACCCCCATACCTGCCCCTAACCTTATTAAGTCCCCCTACCTATTAGGGGCGGGGTGGGGCGGGGTGGGGAACCCGGAAAACCCGCCCCATTGCCATCCCTAACTGGATCATGTTTTCAAATCAGATATTTTGGCCCAGGCTGGACTTCAGTCGATCGGACCTTACCAGTCGACTGGGCGTAGAAAACAGTCGACTGGATTATGTTTGAAAAATCAAGTTTTTGCTGGACCAAATTCAGTCGACCGGGTACGAGGTGCAGTCAACTGGACTGCTTATTTTCAAAATGGTTTGTTTTGTTCCGCTGCGTGTGTTCTTTAAACTAATTTTTGGGAACGTTAATGAATTGGTTTAGCCTCGGTGGCGTGTCACGGGCTTCGGTTCCGCTATTGTGGGACCGGGCTGTGATAAAAAGGTCATCTTCTTTCTCAGTCTAAGTATACATGTGACATTCTTGAGCGTGCTCGCCTCACTGATAATAAGATTGTTGATACCCCTTTGGAGCTTAATGTTCGTCTTTCCCCTTCTGATGGCATTCTTTTGCCTGATCCTACCTTATATCGCACTATTGCTGGTAGCTTGGCTTATCTTACTATTATTCGTCCGGATATTGCTCATGTTGTTAGTCAATTTGTTACTTCCCCTACTACAGTTCATTGGGCTGCTGTTCATTGTATTTTGAGGTACTTGAGGGGCACTCAGTTTCAAAGCCTTTTACTTTCGTCATCTTCTTCCTTGGAGCTGCGTGCATACTCTGATGTTGATTGGGCCGGTGATCCTATAGATTGCAAGTCTGTTCCTAGGCTTTGTATATTTTTGGGTGATTCTCTCATTTTTTGGAAGAACAAGAAGCAAGATAGTGTTGCTGTGTCTTCCACAGAAGCTGAGTATCGTGCTATGGTTTTGACTACCCGTGAGGTTATTTGGTTACGCCGGCTACTTACAGATATGGGTGTCTCCCTTCCTCACCCTTTACTTATGTATTGTGATAATAAGAGTGCTATTCAGATTGCTCACAATTCAGTTTTCCATGAGAGGACCAAGCATATAGAGATTGATTGTCACATTACTCGTCATCACCTTAAGCATGGAGCTATCACTAGGGGTGGGCAATCGGTCGGTTCGGGTTCGAACTGTAAAGTTCGGGTCAGGTTGATCGGGTTCGGGTTGGTCAAAACGAAACCGATATCCGAACTGAACTAAAGTTTGAAAATTCAGTTCGGTTTCTGATCTAAATTTCGGGTTCAGTTCGGATCGGATGCTCGAGTTGAATCTCAACCGAACTTTTTGTGTTCTCTCTCTTTTGAATCTCAGTGTTACTGTATTGTATACACACTGATATATATAACACCACACACACAGTAACACTGATCTATATAACACCACACACACATTTCTCACCAATTCACTCATACACACCCAAAATCTCACCAATTCATACACACACACACACACACTTGTCACAAGATTCACACACACACATACACACACACACACAATTACATGACTCACACAAATTCACACACACACACACATACCTGTAAGAGAGAGAGAGTGCTATTGTGAGGTGGAGTGGAGGGCCGAAGGCACAGTGCGCAAGAGAGAGAGAGCTGTGATCTGGCGATCTGCACACTCAGTGACTCAGAGCAGTCGCCGCCGCCGGCCAGAGCCACGCCATCGCCGGGAGGAGGAAGGAATGAGGTCTTGGCCTGCGACTCTACGTGAGTGGTGAGTTGAGGGTTCAGCCATTAGGTTTGGGGTCTGAGTCAGAGAGTTAGTCCACGACTCCACGCCGCCACCGGGGGACAGATCCACACCGTCACCGTCGCCAATTGACCGAAGGAGTAAGGTGAGGTCTAGCGGTATGTTGAGGGTCTGAGACTGAGAGTGTGAGAGAATAGAGATGAGAGTTTTAGTTTGAATCCTTGTAGATTGAGCCCTAATTCCCAAACATTGTATTATATACTCATTAAAGTTCGGTTGTTCGGTTTCGAACCAAACTTTTTTTCTCTATTGAAAACCAAACCAAATTAAGTAGAATAGTTTGGTTTCGAACTGAAAAAACTTCAGTTCGGTTTTACCCGAACCAAAGTTTGCAATAATTTCGGGTTCGGGTTGGTTTTTCGGGTTGGCCCGAAGTATGCCCACCCCTAGCTATCACTTTGCCTTTTGTTTCTTCTTCCGCGCAGATTGCTGATTTGTTTACAAAGTCACATCCGATTCAGCGTTTTCGTTTTTTAGTTGGCAAACTCTCTATGCTTCTAGCTGCAGCATCGTGAGTTTGAGGGGGGTATTAGAATTAGTTTTATTAGCTTTAGGATAGTTTAGTCTTTTCCTTTATATTAGGGTACTACTGTATACCTAGATATACTATTATTGTCTCTTCTTTTCTATTGTATTCGTTCATTCAATTTTTGTGTTATGAGAAACTCTAGCTCTCTTTTCTCTTTTTTCTTTTCCTTTGTTGTTTTCTTGATTATTTAATATATTCACAAAATAATGTATGTTTGATGTCAAATGGATTTGTGTGCACCGTTTTCCACCAAATGGCTTTGTGTGTGTCGTTTCCCATTCTCATAGCTTTGTGTTTGTCGTTTCACTCTTCCATAACTTTGCGTGTGCCGTTTGCTTATCTACACCACTCTGCACATCATAGAACCTTTATCACAACTTAGCCTAAGTTTAAACTAAGTTTAACTCTACCATTGTGCATAGGTTAGTATAGCTCAAGTGGCAAATAGTTTGGCATTTATAAATTCCCTCTAATGCATAAATTCGGTGTTCGAACCTCATCCCTCTCCCCATATCAAAAAAAAAAAACTCCGCCACTGTGAATGCACGGATCAGCCTAACAAGGTAAGGCTAAGCATTTATTAGTCACATCTCTTGGATGACAAATTGTATTGAGCCTTAATTGTTTGGAAGAAAAGGTCAATCTCATGTTATGTGGAAAAACAATTGTATAGACAAAGAGCTAAGCATTCAATATAGAAGTGTAGCATTAAAACATAGTTGAAAATTAGGTGATTAGTGGAGTATTAAACAATTAAGTACATTCTTTGTGCCAGAATTTATGTTTGACAACCAACTCCCGACAATTGCGGAACATCAGGCAT
Source organism: Hydrangea macrophylla (assembly GCA_033977485.1). NCBI lineage: Eukaryota > Viridiplantae > Streptophyta > Magnoliopsida > Cornales > Hydrangeaceae > Hydrangea > Hydrangea macrophylla. The sequence goes on from CM066995.1 coordinate 91,760,136, forward strand.
ACGCTGATTAGTTATGCAACCTGTGAGCATTGTCATGAATGATATGAAGAAATTTCACATTTACCCTTTCTACCCCTCACATTTTATTTTTATTTTTTATTTTGCTAAAGGACCTCACCTGTTAATCTGCAAACTTCTATTTTTCTATGGACCTTCCAATGGTCGATCCTTTGAACACTGCAATTGCCTTTTAATTTAATTTATTTTCTTGGTTAAGAAGTTAGATTTCGTTTCAAGTGCGTTTATTTTTTCTTGGCTTTGATAACATGAACATTTCTTGTTATTATTCCAAGAAATTAACTAACTCTAGCATGAAAAAGCTTGTTTTGTTTTCTAATAGATATCTCATTGAGGATATGCAACAAATTAGAGGTGAATAGAATGACCCACAACATAAGAGTACGTAAAGCTGAACGTAAATATTCACAAATATTATAAATATTTAAAATTGAAAACATTAGTATTCTTTTTCTTTTTCTTTTTTGGGGATAGAATTGTAAATTCTTTCATCTGTCTTCCGCACTGTAATTTTCATATGGAACTTATACCATTTATTGAAGACATTGGGAAAATCCTTGGTATATACACCGACCCCACAAAACACTTATCAAGTAGTCAGGGAGGAGGCAAATGAGCGGTAGAATTCGAACCATGCAAAATTATGGATACGATTCGTCCATCTACTTAATGTTTGTCGTTCCCATGAGCATTGACCCTAGTAAATTAAAACCATAACCGTCCTTAGAAAACCCAAAAGCTCTGCTACTTTGTACAAGTTAAATTGGTTGGTTTTTTTTTTTTTTAAATATTAGAATTGTTTTTCGGAATACGAGAACAAATCCCCTCAGTCTGACCTCCATGACTTAAGGATATTCGCCAACATTTTAGACGTTTTACCTGTTGCAGTTTTATGGAGTACCCGGACACGTGCACCAACACCATAACACACGCACCAGGTAAAACAAGGAGGTGAGTGGGTGATCAGATTTGTATCCACACCAAACTTTGGATATGGTTCCTCCAACTAATTGAGATTTGTCATTCCAACCCACTTAGACAACCTGTGAAGAATTCGAACTTTTTGGCTAACTTGGCAGCCGAACTGCTTGTATAGTAGGGTTAAATACATTTCACCCCTTATGGTTAGATCCGTTTTCTCTTTACCCATCTATGGCTCAAAAGTGAAAACTTAACCCCCCCTGTCGTTTCAGACTAAAGTGAAACAATTAAGAATTCCCTTATAATTGATAAAATTATTAACATTTAACCAATTTTGTGAGGTTAATTTTGGGGTCAATTCTATGTGGGGTTAATTTTTAACACCATTTCTCTTTAGGAAGCTAATTTTGGGGCTATTTGCTTATGTAGTGTTAATTTTGACACATAAGCTCTCCTATGTGGGGTTAATTTTAGGGAGGCTTGGACTAGGGTCCCAAAGGTTGGGCAACTTTGGCTTAAAGGACAGCCCATTAACAATAATCTCCACAAGGACAAAAGCCCAAGCCTATTTTTTTAGCTTTAGTCCACAACATCAACATTTCACTCTTCAAGGCCATTTAAATATTTTCATCTTACCAATCTGCCCCACTTCATCTTCATCCTCCCATGGCCACCATTATCACCACCCCTACTTGACCTCCATCCACCACCTCCGGCGACCTCAGACGACCACCACCGGCGACCTCCGGCACTACCACAACAACTAACACCATCGCCGACCACCACCACTACCAAAACAAACCTAGATCGCCATCGCCACCAACACCATTGCCACCACTGTAGTCGGCCACCACCACCAACACCATCACCACATCAAACCAGATCTAGATCTGGTTCTGCTTGAGTCGTTTTCATATTTCAGCAAATCTGAAAATTTACAGTAAGAGAAATTTCACTTACTATATTTTGAAGTGAATTTTTTTTAGTTTTTAAGTGCAGATCTTGATTGAAATTTCACTTATTATAAGTTAAGTGAAGTGAACTTTCAATTATTGTAAAACCCAATAGTTCATAGGTGTTTTTGTGAGAAGCAAAATCACCATTGATCTAGGCTTGGTAGGATGTTAAACTATTAAGAGAAATTTCTCATCATAAGAGAAATTTCTCTTAAGATTTCTGATTTCTAAGAAAAAAATGTTAGAGAGAGAGTCTAGAGTGAGAAGACGAATCATCTACTATAATTTTCTTTCTCTCTTTATAACTAATCGATATATACGGATTGATATATCTCAGTCCCACAATTTGTAGAGAGAAAAAGGGTGAGGGCTATGGTGGTGGAGGCAAGGGGAGGTCGCCGAAGGTCTGGTGACGCGAGGGGGAGGTCATTGGAGGTGACTGGGCTGGTCGCCGGAGATGGTGGCCGGAGGTGGTGTGGGTAGTGGTAATGGTGGCTAAGATTTCGCTAGGTTAGAGGATGAAGATGATGGTATTTTGGTCTATGGGCATTGGGAGGACTCATCCCCAATATCTATTTTAAGTTGTCCTCAATCGCAATAAAGCTCATTTTAATGACATTTTCACCAATTTTTCCTTAATTTTAATATTTAATCTCCATAAAGAGAAGTCTTAATAGTTTCACTTACGTTCAAAACCAAAAAAGGCCATTTTCAAACCATAGAAATAAAGTGAAAATGGACCTAATGTAAAATGTAACAATAATGCTAGGGGCACTAACAAATTTTATTAACACTCACACTGTGAGTGTTAATAAAATTTGTTAAGTGTTAATAAAATTTGTTAGTGCCCCTAGAAAGATAAAGTGTGAGTGTGAGTGTTAGTAAAATTTGTTAGTGCCCCTAGAAAAATAAAGTGTGAGTGTGAGTGTTAGTGAAATTTGTTAGTGACCCAAATATTACTCAAAATGTAATTAACCCTAAATAGCATTCACATATAGAGTATGAAAGACCAAATGGAGAAGGATATACTCCCTCTGTCCCATTTTATGTGTCCATCTTTCCTTTTTGGGATGTCCCAAAATTGTTGTCCACTTTCCTAAATTAATATATAAATTTTACTTAGTTTCCCCAACTACCCTTCTTTGCAATCAACACCAAAACAAAATAAAAAAAGAAAGTGCAATGATTATGGGCAATTGTGGAAAGTAGGTGTAGATTCTTTTTGTCCCCTTAAATAGTTAGATTCCCCAAAATGGATACATAAAATGGGACGGAGGTAGTATCAGTCATCGAGCATGAAGAAAAATGACATTTTTTTCACTAACATGTTTATTATTATTATAGTAGTAATAAAATAATTGATCCCAAAGACGAGCTGTTATTCTTGGTATCCTTGTCCTGTTAAAACAGCCTTTTCAAGTGCTGATTGCTCTCTTAACTCTCTTCTTTGGCTTCTTTAATCCGATCTCAGAACGTCGTAACAGTCGTCGCCTAATATTCACAACTTCGAACTCCAATCGCCGTAAGCCTGTAATCTCTCTCTCTCTCTCTCTGTATATATATATGCACACACGTATGTAAGAATAAATCAAGATATGGTAGCTTTTATACATTTCCTGTCTTCATTCGGATTTTCTAGGGCTTCTAGCTTCGATCCGCTGCCATTTCACTAAAACTGAATTCAAAATTCACTATTCACTGTTCAAATTGGTTGTTTTCAGGTTTTATGTCTTGTTAATTTATAATGCAATTTGTGTAAGTTGAGGTTGTGCAGTAAAAAGCTGTTTTTTTTTTTCTTTTTTCTTTTTTCTCTCTTCTTCTTTGTTGTATGTTTTGAATTTCTAGGGTTTTAATTGATTCGTTGAAGGTACTGTTGGGCTTGGAACTAGAGGAATATATATATATATATATATATAAATGCTATTGTAACATTGAGGGTGTGTGATATATATATAGAATGCGGCTGTTTCCGTCAAGCTCGAGTTCGTCCAAGCAGCAAAAAAATGGAGGAAGTAGTCGTGCTCTATTGTATCTGAATGTCTATGATCTCACAACTATAAACAACTATCTCTACTGGTTTGGCCTTGGAATTTTCCATTCGGGTATTGAAGGTAAATTTTCTTCTTCTTTATTATGGTCAAAATTGAATTACTAAAGGGCCCGTTTGGCACAGCTTCTGCTTCTGCTTCTTCATTTCAATTGCAAAAAAGCTGCATTGGCCAATCGCAACTTTCTGCTAATCACATTTTTTTTTGCGATGGAATCGAATAATCTGGTTTACCGAACAGTTTCATTTTATTTTTTGGAGTTCCATAATCAGTTATGAACCTCAAAAAGCTGTTGCCAAACACCCATAAAGTTTAGTTTGAGTTGTGGATGCTAAAAACTAATAAGGGTACATAAATGAAAAAAAATTGTTTGCTTATGCTTTTGTGAATTCTATAGAAGTTTATTCGGTAATTTTGATATCTTCAGCTTCTTTTTTCATTACTGTAACTAAGTTTTGTCCAAAAGAAAACATCCTGTTAGCATGAAGGAGATTGTGGTAAATTTTCTTTTCCTACGATTTCCGTTGGACTGGGATAGAATATTAGAATCATAGAACTAGTTTTGTCAAGCACTGTTGTTGACATGTATGATTTTGATTCTCTAATTGCTCTGTACTTGGTGCCAATGCAATTGAAGGTGGTACATTACTTATGGTGGCGAACTTTTACAGAAGTATTAAGAGTGTAATGATAATCTGCTAAAGCTTTACTTTGCCAGAGAAATAAATTATGCGGATAGAATGAAAAAGAAAAACCCTTTAGATGGCTAGCTGAGGACATGCATTCATTCATCTTAAAATCCTTTAACTTGGAATTTCTAAGAGGATCTTAGTTAGAAAAACCCTTTAGATGGCTAGCTGAGGACATGCATTCATTCATCTTAAAATCCTTTAACTTGGAATTTCTAAGAGGATCTTAGTTCTCATTCAGTGCAGTCTGTAATGGACACTTCTATTAGATGTTGATCGGTCACTGTGGCTTATACACATCTCGTTCACTACTTCCATTGACTAGCAGCTAGCTCAATTGAATACATACTTTTCAGATTAAAATAGTTGTTTATTTGATTTAATATGGTACAGAACGGAGAAAAAGGATTCATGCAGCCGACCCCAACTGATTGGGACACAAGTCACACAAGGCTTGGTTTTGTTTGGTTGGGGTTGAAGAATGAGGGATGGAGTAACCGTTTTGAGTGTAATAGAATTTTGAAATCCTTAAATCTGAACACGGAGCAGGAAAAATAATGCAGCGTTCTTAGCCTCTTATATGGGGCTTTAGTTGGTTAGATCAGGCCATGTACCTTCATAACTTCCGCAGAGTTCTTAGTCTCTCTCTCTCTCTCTCTCTCTCTCTCTCTCTCTCTCTCTCTCTCTCTCAACGCCTTCGAATATTACTTTCCTAAGGGTGGTGAATGTGGTGAGTTCACGGAGTTCCCACTTTTGATTGAAATCGTGGCCTCATCGCTCGCATTGCTTTACTGATTTTGAGTAATCACACTTTTTTTTTTATCAATATGTTTTATTTTTTCCTTATTTAACAAGCGATTTAGCTGTTACTGGTCGTGAGCAGATAAAACTGCTAGTTCTAGTATACAGTATTAATCTGCTAGTTTAATTAGAAATATAGAACTGAGTATAGCTATTGTATAATTGTAATTCTGACAGCTAGATGAGATCTTGTTATATCGAACAACATACAATAATAAAAATTCAACATTTTCGTAAAGAAAAGATTGTGATAAGAAACATCAATGATGGTAAATGCATCACATACATCAGTAAAAAATTTCCCTTCCATATCTTGTTAAAATATATATATATATATATATGCATCCTTACGTATGTACATAAATACAAGCCATTACCTAACGTGAGTCTTGTCAATTCAGACGCTATTGGGGGTGTTTAGGTACAGATAATATAGTGGCTCAGTAACTGACCTTCAAACTCTGACCTGCATATTTTGCCCTTAATGAACACAGGCTTTTAGCCTTTTACCCTTGCACCAGGAAATTACTCCTACGAACGTTCATGCATGCATGTCTACATGTCATTGCATGTGTGCATGGATGTCTCTCTAGTGGTGTGTGCGTGCTAATTCATATTCTCTAGACTACTCGTAAAGGATGATTTAAAGAAAATATAAATAATGGAGAAGTAAACTCCACTTGAGAGCTGAGAGCAGATTCAATCTAACAATTAAGTTCTTGGTCTTTGAGCAAAAAAAAAAAAAATTAAGTTCTTGACTCAATCACTACTGGAGTTACAAATTACCCATTAGTCATACAGTTTAGTTAGGTTTTCATATATGACAATGACTTGCGACACAAGTAAATGTAATATTGAAGCACCCAAAAAAGGTCAAACCCATGTACATATGTGGTATACAAACTATGCAAAAGATAGTAAAACATGAAGTCAATACAGAAATCTGATTTCACTCAACATTTAGTCTTTGTAACATCCTATGCATCTTTGAACTTTGATTCCTAATGTCTCTTAGCTGAGCACATGATTTAGACAATAATGACATTACAGCCTAGTTGTGCGAGTAAAACATATTTCTTAAATGGGGGTCGTTGAGGTATTAGATAATGTATTAAGAAAGATTATTGTATTTAGATTTGGTCATGGAAGTTCTGTGGTTACACTTGATGCATTTTTGGCTCGTTAAGCTTTTATTCACTTTGCACAAATGACATTTGTTATTTTTTACATTGAAATAATTAGTACTTTTTGGATCTGGAAAATATAGGAATCTAAATATACTATAACTAATAATTTTCTTTTACTATGTAGCCATATATGTAAACAAAAAATAATAATAATAATTTGTAATTCCCTGTGTCATCATCATTTTAGTCTCCTACTTTTTTTTAGGATTTCCATAACGCTGTATCAGCATTCAGTCATATCTGTTTCCATACTTCGTAGGGGGAGTTGATCCCCCTACCTATTTGTTTCTAGTTTCTACTAAAGTTGGGTGCCCTAGTTTCAATATCATCACTCTTGGTCACACTTACTGCCAATTCTGGACTGCTCTGGCATTGGTGGCTCACTAGTCATTCACTTTTTTTTTTTTTTTTCCGGTTTTCTGTGAGATGATCTCAATGATCTTGACCCACAGGCATGCGATTCATTATGAAAACTTTACTGAAGGCGAAGTGCATAAAAATAAGCACACCACTTTTTTTCAAGGCTTGAAACTGATCTGACTATTGTTCGGCACTGAAGTTCAAGAGCTGCTAAGCTTGCTGTTTAAATTCTCTTATATTAAGTCTATTGATGCCTTGAGGTCTTCTTGTGAATTTATTTTCTTCATGCGTTCTCTTGGTTAATAATTAATGCCCCCACTAGCATAATATTTGTAAACTTGTTTTCGGTAAACAGTGCATGGGTTGGAGTACGGATTTGGAGCCCATGAATACCCCACCAGTGGGGTGTTTGAGGTGGAGCCAAGAAGTTGCCCTGGTTTCATTTTTAGACGGTCGGTGCTTTTGGGCAGCACTGACATGTCCCAGTCAGAATTTCGGTCTTTCATGGAGCACCTCTCTGCAAAATATCATGGGGATACTTATCATTTGATTGCCAAGAATTGCAACCATTTTACTGATGAAGTTTGTAAGCGTCTCACTGGAAAGCGTAGTCCTGGATGGGTGAATCGGCTGGCCCGATTAGGTAAGAGCAAGTTCATTTGTTATTCCCTTTGACATGGTTAGAGTAGTACTGGAGCTACCTTGTGTCTTCTGGTTGCGTTTAACTCTTAATTGCTTCGAGTGTTGCTTGGCAGTGCATGTGTCACAGTCTTCGCACTCAAAAGGGAAAATTGCATTTTACACCCTTGACCTATACACCAGTTTTACAGTTTGATCCTTCATCTTTCAATTGGAAAGAATAAAATCAGAGAATTTTGACATTGCACCACGTAGCAAGTTTTCGTAACTTTTTAAAACGGAATCTTGCTGAAATTTGACGTTGCTGAAGACTTAAAAGTTAAGGGATGAAATTGCTACAATTGAAAGATGAGGGACCAAACTGCAAATTTGGGTGTAGTTCAAGTGTGCAAAATGCATTCTACCCGAAGAAACAATAAATATAAAGAAAAAAGGCGAGAGAGGGGAGGGGCTAGTGTATCAATGTTGGGCTTGCCCCAATTTGACGTATGTGGTTAAGAATGTGAGAGTCGCCTAAAGCCATGTTTGACAAAGAATCTCTACTGGTAGAGTAATATTCATGTAGATGTAGGTAAGAAGTCTTGGAGGTTTGGGATATACCTGCCTGTATTTCTTGGCCATGTGAATGGACATGGTGGTAACGTCTGATTAGTTTTTCAGTATATCTAATCCTACACTTTTTTGAGGCTTCAGGTTCTTTCTGCAACTGTCTACTACCTGAAAGTATTCAGGTTACTGCTATCAGACATCTACCTGATCATCCAGCATATTCTGGTTAGTCTTTTTTGTCTACATATTTTCTTCATCATTACTGCTTATTTCATTTTCACCGGATAGCCACCTAGCTTGAAGGATAAAACTTGCATTAATTTTGCTGCATGTAGAAATTTTTGTTTTTACTTATAGTAGTGAAGAAGAGGTGTGTTCATTTTTCATATTACGATTATTCAAAGATTATGTGGACCTAGTATCTGTCTTCCTGTAATTGTCGTTGGTTGGTTTGTCCGACAATATGCTCGATGCTACATGATCTAGACTATCTTCATTGAATTTTGTGCCGGGCAGTCTGGCACCCTCTCTCTCTCTCTGAAATGCATGTGTAACTTAGCGTGATAGAACTTGTTCTTGATTGGCTACACATGTATTCGTTCGCATCTTCACTCTCGAAGGAAAGAAAGAAAGAAAGAAAAATAGTAACTAAATTTCTTGTAAATCTTTTCTTTTTCTTTTTTTTTTTACTCTGCTGATCCAAGTATTATGTCAAAACAGAAGAAGATGGGTCAGATTCAGCTGCTTCATCTATCACCGCAGAGAGTGAAGAAGGAGAGCTGGATCATCATTTGCTGATGACGCCAAATGGCGATGTGGCATTTTTGAAGGAGAAACCTGTCAGACTAGCCAAAGACCTCCTCTGATTTTTGTTCTTTTCATCCCCTCAATTCTCTCATTAATTTCCAGCAGGGGTCCTGTTGTTTGTACACTAATTGTGTATAATATCAAGTGTAGCAGAATATATCTGTCTCCATCAACATTGTTTGAGGGCCTCAATGTCTGGTATACGCTGATGCCCAAGACTTCTCTTTGCCGCGGTTATTTCTAATTGTTTTGACTATGCTTGGCTTTTCACTGTTGTACCATGAAAAGGTGACATTGCAGAGTAATGTACAAGTTCAGTGTTTGTGCATCTTTTTTCTTTTCTTTTTTCTGCTTCTTTTTTCCTTTTTCTTTTTTTCCTGCTATTCAGTTGTTTTGTGGATGTCAGAGATTCCAGTTAATCAGCTTCAGGAAAAAGAAAAAAAAGAAATATCCAGAATTTTGTGTCTTCGTTTTTTTATGGTTATTTGTTTTTTTTTTTTTAAATGAAAATTCCTGTTTCTTTCTCTGTTGTACTCTTGTTTTTTTTTTTTTTTTGATCAGTAGTTGAATGGACCAAGATGTGACCTGCTTTACTTGATGAAATGTTCATTGGTTGAATGTCCTTTCTTTGAGGTTCTTTGGAAAGCAAGGATTTATAAGTGAATTGGATCTTTGGGGAAGCAAAGGGTTTATAAGTTTTGTGATTCATACGGGAATTGGTTTTTGTAAAGTCAAATGTTTGTTGAATGTTAACGTTAAAGGTAATTCTTTGTCAAAATAACATACCATTGGTCTCATAAAAAAAAAATAAAAATACTGTTCTAAATATTCCCAAATACACCCTTATTCTAAGACAAAATAGACAATGTGTATAGGATCATTTTCCTCATGAACTACTTCAGTGAAGAGTACACTCTTTCTACAATTTATTCTCAATAATGATAAATTCACTCCCTCAACCACATTCAGTATATCATGCCCCTTATGTGAAATTCATGTGGAACTCACCAAAATTAAGGGCAATCAAGGGTTAGGATATACTGAATGTGGTTGGGGGTGTGAATGAGAGTGCGTATGTATCATTACTTATTTATTCTACCTCTAAAACCTTGTGGAGAGTATTTTATAGTCAGCTGTGTCTTTTCCAACAACTAAAGCTATCCTCAAGTACGTATTAAACATTTGTTGATGGTAGTCCACATGGAGCAGTGGCCAAGACGTGAATATTGGGGTGAAAGAAGACGTGACCAGTAAGGCCAGTTGGTAAGCTGTTGACTGGGTCTCTCACCTGTATATCTGCTTTGTAATGTCATCCACAAATATTGACCAAGTCTTTGTTAAAAATCATAAGAATTGCCACTTCCCATTTGTTGTTTTGCTTTTATGTATTGTAGCAAAAAATTTAAAAAAAAATAAAAAATAAAAAAAAATGACCAAAGACTTTAAGAAAAAGACTTGCAGAAGACTTAGTAAGTATATCTATGTTATAGAATTATATCTATGTTGTATGTATATAAGCACCAGCAGTCTTGCAGAAGACTTGGTAATTATGGATGTCTTGATCTTTTTCATGCTCTTCTCTCTCATCTCTCTAGATATAAAGGTGATTAATGCCGATTTCCGTGCAGCGAAGTGCGGTCATGGCGGTCCTGATGTTCGATTCCCTTTCAGTGTCCAAAGCCTGCAGCCCGAAAATTGTAGTCACCCAGGTTTTGAGCTAGTTTGCAATGAAAATCAAACCATAATTCACTTCCCATCTTATGGGTATTTGGCAGTGAAATCCATCTCTTACGACATCAAGAAACTAGACCTTATTGACCCAAAAAGTTGTGTCCATGAAGTGTTTTTGAATCTCAATCTCTCTCTCACACCATTCCAATATTACTATGTTGTGAAGAACTACACATACCTCAATTGCTCAGAATTGCTTTCCCCTGATTTCACACAAGTCCCGTGCCTAAGTGGCCCGAATTATCATGTCTATGTTGTGGAATCATTTGAAGATTTGCCAGTTTCTTGCAAGATTGTGAAAACAATTGCAATTCCATTTGCATACAGTCCTTATTTGGCTGACAATAGTTTTGGTCTTGGATTGACTTGGGACTTGACAGGATATGAAGACTCTGAAGCAAAAAGAGGCTGGTCTAGATTTCAATCCAAATTCGACCTCTCATGTATTTTTTTTTCTATTTTTTTTAGGGATAGCAATTTTTTATGTTCTTAGTTTTCCCAAAATTCTATAGAAAATTTCAAATGGATAGGTAGAAGTAGGGTGTATATGAGCAGAGCCAAGCTTGCTCGCAAGTTTTCTCACGCCCTTTTAAACTATATAGTTTAATAATAGAACAATATTTTATTAAGCCTATTTACGAGATATGTCATATTTTCTCTAAAATTATATAGTTTTATAATAAATATATATATAAGTCACTATACAAGCTCTTTATCAAACCTATTAACGAGCTTTTTCACGAGCCTTAATCGATCGTGCTAATGAGCAATCCTAGCCTTTATCGAGCCGAGCTTCGAGCTCTTGCTGAGCGGCTCAGCTCATTTACACCCTTAGACAGAACAAAACACTTTTCAGTTCTTGATAGTTAGAGATATTAGTTATGCTGTGAACTAAACTATTCATTGCTGTTCTATATGCAGTCTTGAATATTACCATTTTCATCTCCATGGTTGCAACATTGATTACTATAAAGACCTATTACTCCAAGAAAGTGGATAGACAGAACAAAAAGAAGATTCATCTAGAGGTTGAGAAGTTACTCGGAGATGGTGAAACTAAGCTAATACAAATATCAAGCGCATGAGCAATCGGATCAAAGCATCACTTGGGATGTGATAATACTCAGAAGTGCCCTCAAATTGAAGCCCCACAAAGAAACTAATCTGTATATGTTTATACAAACAAGCTGGTAATGACGTTAAAGGGATCATGTGTAAAAGGAATCCTAATTAAGGCTCCCTTTGGTTGGTCAATTTAGAGAAGGAAAAGAAATGGAAAATGAGAAGAAAATTATTTCTTGACTATTTCCTTCATATTATGTGCCCATTTGGGGACTGCTTCTAGCAGCCCAAATGTGGTTTGGATGGCCAATCGCAATTGCAACCCGTTTGGGAACTCTTTGATTGCAATGGCAATCACAAAAACTTGCAATTTTAAAAAACCAACACGAGCCGCTTTTGACAATTTCAAAATTCTCTGTGTCACGGTCGAAATTGAAAATTTCTGTGATTATCATTGCAATCGCAGAATCATTGCCGAACAATGCCTAAAATAGCATTGGAAATTAAGAACCCCAAAACTTCAAAGATCTGTGCAATAACTCTTATCTCCTATCATGCATGGTAAAGATGTCAAAAAATGTGAAATTAATGAGAATTCTGCTAATTTGCATCGTAGTCAACAAGATTTTATTTGGTAAATTTCCATCATCAAAATTTGGTTATATACACAAGCTTCATGGTTTGATCTCCAGAGTCCAAACTTCTAGATCACATTTCTTTATATTAGTAAATAAAACTATGAAGTATGAAAGATGTCTTAGGTTAGTCTCCTTACTTCTTCTACATTGAGTTCATACATGGCTGTCCAGAAAATTGCAAAATCTTTGTCTTCCATTGCTCTGATTGTTACTTCGACCCCCATATAAACTGCGTACATTGATACCCGCTATCAAAAACCATGCCCACATACACGAGCATCTACAACAGATCGATCATCACATGTCAACACCAACATTCTTTAATCACAATACAAAGAATTTTCCTCTTTTTTTGCTCTACTTGCAAATGACCCATCAACCATCCTAGACATTGTTGTCTTGAATCCTCACTCTTGATTCACAAACTATGAACATCCCTTTCACCTCAACACTTTCTCTCCCTAAAGTATGGTTACACTCTTTGCGGCGCATGTTGCAATATATCTAAAGGTACCTATATTTGTTCAGAGTGTGATTCCGGACTCCACATCAACTGTGCTTTCTCAATGACCCTACCATAAAGTTTACACTTAATCAGCTCTTCAACACCAAAGCTGAGAACTTAAAATATGAAAAATGTGCCCTTTCTGTCGATGATACTCCTTTCTATTGCAGTGTGATATGCCAATTCAATCTGCATGACTGCATGTATCATCAACCATAAATGTCATATCCAATGTCTCAAACTCAAATTCTCTGATCAAAAACCACCCAGCATCATACTAAGCACATCGGTAAGTATTGAAAAGAAAGGCTAAATATAAGAATTGAAGCTTCATGCATTTCTTTCAATAACTGAGCATGAAATACCACATGACCACTATTTCGAACAAAAATAATACCAGATGCTCAACCATAGGGTTCAGAAACTAGCCTATTTCTTCCAGACATTGTCAGATTCTTAACATATTGTGCACATTAGGAGCTTTGAGTTGAACTCCCCTCTCAACCATCATCCTTCTGAGTTTTTCAGCTTCCACCAAATTATTTCCTTGACAAAGTCCATCGAAAAGAATGGAATAAATATCAGAATCCATGGAAATTAAGAATCCCAACTCCACAACTTCATCAAATAAGCGGAACCCGTCTACAACCCGTCCTTCTAAACAAAGCATCCTTATCAAAGTGCTCGAAGCAAGACCATCCGGCTTCAACCCACTAGCTAACATCCTCCTAAAAAGCTTCTCTGCCTCCTCAACCCTTTGAACCTTTAATAAAGACACTGTAAGAGAGCTGTAGCACTCAGCATTTGAGACACTACCTCCTGCAACAACTTTATCAATCAATTTATAAGCCTCCTCTACACACCCTTCTGTGCAAAATCCCTTTAACAAAGCACTAACTGTGACACGATTTGGAGAACACCCAAAAGCCTCCATTCGATCCAAAATGCCCAATGCCTTCATTGTATGACCCTTCTCACAAAAACTTTGAATCACGGACGTATAAGTAACAACATTTGGATTACAATCGCCACCCTCTTTCTCCATCTCTCCCAACAATTCCAATGCCCTCTCTGCACTTCCAAACCTACAAAACCCATCAAGAAGGGCCGAATATGCCACTGCATTCGGCAGACAACCATGCCCCCTCATAACCTTAAACAAGCGACAAGCATCCTCCAACTGGCCAGAATCGCAAAACCCCTTGATTAGTGCAACATAGGTAATCATATCAGGATAAAGATCAATCAAACCCATCTCTCTCATCAATCCATACGCCACATCCGTGTCTCCTTTCTCACAAAACAACCTGATAACAACATTGTATGCTGTCGTGTCTGGCCGACAATTAAATTCCTTCATTTTCCTCAATACCCACAAACTTTCATCTGCAAGCTTGGCTTCTCTGCACAAATTCAAAGCAACCTTAAATGTCTTAACACTCACCAAACAACCCTCAACTCTATAAGCTTCAATAACATCAGTAACCAATTGAGGGTTACCATTAATTACTAGTAGTTTACAAGCTTTGCTGTACATGTGTGAGCTGTGTCTATAGCTGGGTTGAAGACCCGCCCAAATAAAGAACCTAAGACCCAGTAGAGGTTGATTAGGAGCACATCTTTGTAACACCTCATTGACACATGAAGTCTCCAATTTAGCTGCGACAGTGTTTAATGTTTTTTCAGGGTTTAAGCAATTTTCCTGCAAGTGGGTCCAAAACTTCTCTGCAGATGAAACAGTGGAGAATGATAGTGAGAAACTAGGGCCTCTGAAACGAACTGGGTTTGAGAGGATTTGACGAATGGAAGAAATTGCCATTGAATTTGCCGAGGAATTAAGGTTTAAAGCTAAAACCTTAATCGTAAAAAGGTAAGAAAGACACCCAAAATTGATAGTATTATGTGGGAAGTAAAAGTAACAAGCTTTTGGGTCTCACAGTGACAAAGCTGCTACCATTTTCAGTCTTTGTTCAAAGGGGCGAAGACTGTGAAGATTGAATCTTTACCGCCGATAGTGAATTTGCAACCATGTTTTCGATGAAGGTGTATCGATTGGGCTGTGAGGAGGAGGTGGCGGGGACGATGAAGATCTGACTCCAACCGCCGTTGTAGAGAGTGCTATTAGAACCAGACTGAAAACGAACCCTAACCCCCAGAAACTCAGGCTTTGTTTGGTTATTCGATTTAGAGAGAGAAAAAACAAAATAAAATACAGCACCAAACAGAGAATTAGTTAATATAGTAAAGGGTAAAGTTTGTTAGGTTTTTTTTTCCTCCTTCAAAGACTGCAACTATAATATCCAAAATGAGTATTGATTTTAATGTTTATTGGGTAAATTACACTAACCTCCCCTGAAGTTTGATGAAATTACATGGACCTCCCCTCTAGTTTGAAAAATTACACTGATGTTCCTTGAGGTTTGGGTTCTCGTTACACAGACCTCTCATCTGTTAGAGAACTTGTGTATTCCGTTACGGAATACAGCTGATGTCACCATTTTTTGTTAACAAAATGTCAAACTTGCCCTCAGCATGAAAGATAATGTGTAAATAGACCAAAGTACCCTCCAACCTCAATAAATTGACCAAACAGAACACCCAAATCAATTCTATGTCTTTCCCTGCAAATACACACACATACGTATGAAGATATAATAATTGAACTCCGAATTGGGTTTTGGGTTTTCATTGTCTGTTGCAATTTGTGGGCTATTTGATTCTTGCAGTTTGGAGATTTTATCGAATAAACATTTGGAGTGTAGTTTTGCTCATCCCAAAATTGCTTATCCAACTCTCCCATTGGTTAATAAAAAGTCATAGGCCCCACTACATTAACCAAAGGAAGAGTTGAATGAGTAATGGGTGAACAATTTTGGGGTGAGCAAAAATGTTTTGATTAACCAAATTCATTAATTAACAAAAACAACCATTGAGAAAAAAACAAATCTTCAAGAAATAAACCAATATGGACATTGAGAAAACATCTTTTAAAAAAAGGATAAATTGCAAATTACACCCCTATAGACGTTTGAGGGTTGTGACAATTTGGTCTTTATGGTCTCAATTTTGGCAATTTACACTCTATAGTTTAAAAATTGTGCAAAATCCACCCAACTACAAAAAAAGCAAGGGCACAATGGGAATGTCACATTATTTCCAACCAAAAATGACCACATGTGCAGGGGTAGACCTAGGAGTGTAGTTCAGTTAGAGCAAGAGCTTATACGGGAGTTCAGGAGCAGCACCCAGACTTTTTTATTTTTTATTTTATAGAAATAGTACAATTCTATGAAGGTGTTTTTTTATTTTTTTTATTGTACAAACTAATCTGTCCCATAATTCTTTCACAAAACTTTTGTATTATAAGCATAATTCATTATTTATATTTATCACTTTGATATTTATGTGGCAGCGCGTGTCCAGTTTGAAATGTATCAGATTGTTTTATAGATTATAAGATATTATCGGATGATTTAATAGACTGTAAGATATTATCATATTATAAGTTTTAAGTGTATCAAATTGTTTAAAATATTATAAGTTATTTATGGGATAGATTAGTTTGTACAAAAAAACCACATAGAATTATACTATTTCTATCCATTAAAAAAAAATTGATATTCCCTAGAATCCCTGTATAAGCTTCTGCTCCCACTGAACTACACTCCTGGGGCTGCCCCTGCACATGGGGTCATTTTTTGCTAGAAATAATGTGATATTCCCATTGTGCCCTTGCTTTTTTTTTTTTTTTTTTTTTTTTTTTTTTTTTTTTTTGTAATTGGGTGGATTTTGCACAATTTTCAAACTATAAGGTATAAATTGCCAAATTGAAACCATAAGGACCAAATTGTCACAACCATCAAACTATAAGGGTGTAATTTGCAATTTACCCTTTTTTAACACCAAAACTATGTTATGTTGTAAAGGGCATTATTGACTTTTTATTTGTTCCGTTAGCTCCGTTTTCGACGAGGGAGGTCACTGTAATTTTACAAACTAGAGGGGAGGTCCGTGTAATTACGTCAAACCTCAGGGGAGGTCAGTGTAATTTACCCATGTTTATTTTATTTTAATCATTGACTTACTCTAATCTATCTATTATGAGAAATGCTACACTCATTATTCCAATCACACCCTAAATCACACCAACTACTTTAAATGAATGTATTTTGTGCTATTTGAATTTTTCACACTTTTCTGTGCACCACTTGCACAGCACATGATACGCGCATTTAAAGCAAGCAAACCTTTACATTTCTCTTAAAGGCTGAGACAAACCTTGCCTCTAAATTCACCCACATCAGCATCCTAAAAAAGCCAACGTGACAACAACCCAACACTTTCTCTCTCTACCTCTTTGCCTATCTCTCTCTCTCTAACGTTTCTCTTCCTCTTCTAGAAGGGTACCTCTTCGTCTCTCTCCCTCCCTCTATGGAGTAACATTTCTCTTACTCTTCCAGATGGGGCGCCTCTTCTCCTTCCTCTGCCCTCTCTTCACCTTTTGTGCCCTATCAAGCAAATTAATTTCAGTCTCTCTATTTCTATCAAAAAAAAAAAATTCCAGAATCTCTCTCTCTGCACTGTGCAAATCCTCCTTCTTCGGAACATCAACAATTGTGGTCCAGAACGATGACTGGGAGTCTTCCACTTTCGTGATCCAAGCTCAGAACAGGATTGGTCACCTCCAAGGCATCGTTAGGGTTTTCAAAGACCACGTGATACTGATCGAGAGGGCCATCATCGACTTTGAAGGCGAGCTCTTCATAAAAATGTTTTTTTTTACTGATTAGCATGGCTTGGTCTAGATTCAATTTTGATGGTTTTGAAGCTTAATAACTATGATAGTATTTGAGTTCCAGGGACTTGATTTTTTTCCTCTTTCATTTTTTTTTCTCCTTTAATTCTTTTTTTTTTTTTCCTTTTGTTTCTCTCTGTGACTGAAATCTTTTAGTTATTTTGAAGTTAATAAGTACAAACAAATTTGCTCTTCACGAATTATCCAATAAACCACAGCTCATAATTTTTGTCTTCAATTAGGCTAGATGTGCCAAGACTTCAGAATGGTAATTTTATTGCTAACCCTTGAATAATTTTAATTAGAGTAATATTTGGGGCACTAACAAATTCCACTAACACTCATACCCACACTCTATCTCTCTCCTAGTGGCATTGTGGGATCCGCAGTGAATCCAAAGTGCCACTAGGAGAGAGAGATAGAGTGTGGGTGTGAGTGTTAGTGGAGTTTGTTAGTGCCGCTAGCATTGTTGTTTTAATTATTTGTTTAGGACTTTTATGATTTTCTGCAAGAAATGATGTCTCATACGGCGTGGAAGCCCTAGAGGAGGATATGAACGAAGCCCGAAGGAGATAGAAGGTCAATAAGTAGCGAATACTTTGACATATAAATGTTTATGCAATTTGAGATCGTAGTTATTTTTGGGTCTGTATGGAAAAGTATTACTATTTCTAATTGATTGCTGAATGTTAGTTTTGGTAATTTAATGAATTCGCGCTTTGTTATTGATTTCCGTATGCAAGTGAATGATTGCTCTCTAAGCCCTTTTTTTTTTTGGATATGTTGAAAGTTAGTTTATCTGTCCAAAAATTCAGAACAATATAAATTGGGCTAAACATAAAGAAGTGACTAATTTACTTGTATAGATATCTGGTGCCCAATTATGAGGAAAGCTAATTGTTTAATGCTTTAATTAGTGGGTGGTAAACCCTTACATTTTTAGGTTTGTTGAATTAATAATCATAACATGCTATTTTGTTCACTTTTTGCTCACTTTTTGCTCAAATAGTCCAAAAGTCATTGACTAGGGCTGATCTTGGTTTATCAAAATAAGTAATCAACTTGACATTTCAAATCTATTCAAGCATAGGATTATTTTTAAACATGTTACTTTTTTCTTGCTTGATTAACTGTCTACAATGGAGATTCCAAAATTGAGATATTCGATATTCACTTTGTCAAACTTCTCTATTCTAAAACGTAATAATTTTTCTACCTTTGTTCTTCAACTTTAACACACATTTATGATCTGATTTAATATTAAGTCTCTTTCTAAAATTTTTTATTTTGAAATATAAGGATTCAGAAAGGTTGTGCCTCGGTTGGAATCCTTGAACAATTGTTTCATATATATATATATATATATATAATGAAGTTTCATGGCTGAAGGTACTAACTCACTCAAAAGTTGCCTCTAATTGTTTTGATTTATGTGTTATTGTTTTGTGAGGAAAAAAATAGCCCGTTTTGTTCATTAGTTGTTTTGGCTTGGCATTGATTACTGACCAACAACCACCAATTTTTTTTTTTTATGGCAACAAACACCAAACTTTAGAACCTTTAAACAAAAAGAAGAAAGAAAGAAAGAAAGAAAGAAAAGAGAAGGGATTAACAGACACCAAAATCTTGGCTTTGTTGTGTACATTCATCAAAGGAAACTTGTAATTGGTTTTTAACATTTTCTTTATGTGACTGATTAGCATTCAGAATTTCAAACGGAGAATACCTATCAGTTGTGTTCCCATAGTACCTATTTCAGTTTTCCTCTTCTTTATTGGTTGTATCTACGCCTTCATTTTCTACCCCTACAGAAAATACAGGGAAATGGTTTCTCTCTTCTTCCTTTTATTTTCTTATCTAGATCCATAAATCAAATGGATTTTGAAAAAAGAAATCAATTTGTTTCTATTAAGGGCAGCTGATCATCGAACCACTCCTCACTACGCCAGTTCCAATTATATGGATCTAACAACTTGAGTTCCAAATTATTCATTTTTTTTTTTTCCTTTTGCGATTTTGGAGTTTTCAATATTGGGAATATATTTGTTTCTTTTTTACTGGCTTAGAAGAAAAATAGTAATATGTATATATGTCTTCACCAGTTTTGTAAGGATAAGTGATGAGCTTTATTGACATTCACAACCATATCCAACTCCTCCATGTTAAGAAAGGGAGAGAAGAACTATATTGAGATGATATATAAAACATTACAATAAGGAGCCTTTATATAGGCCTAGAGATAATCCTAATAAGGAGAGATAAACCTAATTAAGAAGGAGAACAATTAGGGGTATAATTAGAGGTACATTGAACCTAGACAAAATGAACCTAGACTAGTTATTCTAATAGCCCCCCTCAAACTCAAGGTGGAAAATAGAAACAACTTGAGTTTGGAAACTGAATCCTGAAGTCGTCTTGGAGGTAGAGCCTTTGTGAAGAATAACGAAGTGAGTCAGATGGTATGGTTGATGGTCCGGCTGTAGACTGTGCTTGAGGGAGCGGTGGCCAGAGGTTCGGTGGTGGCCAAGAGGTAGTAGACGAAGGTCTAACAGAGTAGGTGGTCGGGAGGTGGAGGTGGTGAATTAAGGTCCTATCAGTCAGAGGTCCGACTGAGGAAGAGGTCGAGTAGTGTGAGATTCGGTTGATCAGAGGTCCGATAGAAGCGGGTTGATGAGGTTGAGATCCAGCCGATCGGAAGGACCAATAGAGAGGCCGGGTAAATAAGGTAGAGATCTAGCCGACCGGGAGATCCGATAGAGAGGCCAGTTGGGGAGGGTTGAGATCCGATCAATCGGGAGGTCCAATAGAGAGGCCGATTGATGAGGTTGAGATCCGGCTGATCGGGAGGTCCGATAAAGAGGCCGGTCGATGAGGTAGAGCTCTTGCAGATTGGGAGGGCCGATAGAGAGGCCAGTTGATGAGGTTGAGATCCAGTCGATCGAGAGGTCTGATAAAGAGGCTAGTTGGTGAGGTAGAGCTCCAGTCGATTGGGAGGTCTAATAGAGAGTTTGGTTGATGAGGTTGAGATCCGGCCCATTGGGAGGTCCGATAGAGAGGTCGGTGGTGAGGTAATAGATGATTGGCGGTGGGATTGTAAATCAATGATGATGTGGATGATTTGATGATTGCGGTGATGATGATTGGTAATGATAGACGTCCGGCGGGTGACAAGGTTGCCACCCGCCGGTTGAGCAGAATATGATTGAGAGATTACCACAGGAGGACCGGTGGCTCTGATACCATGTTAGAAAGGGAGAGAAGAACATATTGAGATGATATATAAAACATTACAATAAGGTGCCTTTATATAGGCCTAGAGATAATTCTAATAAGGAGAGATAAACCTAATTAAGAAGGAGAACAATTAGGGGTATAATTAGAGGTACATTGAACCTTGACAAAATAAAACTAGACTAGTTATTCTAACACTCCAAATGAGCAATCATCATTTCTTAATTACTCGGAACAACTTTTTCTAAATTGCTTGCTTGTAATTAATATTATGCCTTGAGGATTTTGTATTTAGTTATGGATATGGAGAATTAGTTTGTGAACTGTTTATTTCAATCTCTTAGTTTTCCCATTTAATGATATTTTATATTCAGTCCCTCCAAGAAAACCATTTCTTGATAATTCGTAAACTAGCTACCCGATATTGTTCAATGTAACATTTGCAATGTCCAATATGTTTTTTTTTAATGTTTTTGAATTTTTTTTTTTAAAATTGTGAATTGGGCAGTTAAATGATAGTTTATTTCCTCTATTTATTGGGCACCACTAAGTTTGTTTTGACATACAATGTTTCCTTTATTGCTAATTTAGTGCCCCCGTTTATTGATTGATCCTCCTTTTGCTTTAACATTCTATGATTCAATTGTGTTTACAGGTCACCTAAAAGAAGAGAGATTTGTTGCAACCACCATCAAAGTGGAGACAAGCACGAAGAATCAAAATGACCAGAGAGGTATATTAGCTTCTCTCTCAATATTTCTTCCATGTTTTTTAGTTCTCATGCTTATCTATATATACACACATAGTCGTAAGAGAGGTAAACTTGAAATTGAAACATGTTTTCTAGATTCTAAATATGAGTAGCTGATATATATGTAGTAAAATTTCCTTAGGTTAGTGCCTCTTCTTTACTAACATCCTCCCAAAAATCGCCTATAGGAAATTACAACACCTAAAACAGCCTCCCTAATAGTAAACATCCTCTCAAATAGCCTCTTTTGGGTTAGGATTAGGAAATTTGTTTTTCTTTTATGGTTTTATGGATTGAAATGTTGATGTCACAACCCATCCCACTACACGTGGAAATAGGACATGTGCCACGCCACCAAGGCTCAACCAAACATTAAATAACTATATAGAGCGGGAAAAAAAAACTTAAAACCACATTGAGCATTTAAAACTTTTGGAAACGATGTCTTCCGAGTTGTAAAATCCATATAAAATTGAAAATGTAATTATAATTCGAACCGGATGAATATATGTTAAAAGGGGTCCCAAAGGTACCCTAAGAACTATTCAAAACATTTAAATTATTTTCGAAAGAGGTAGAAAAAGATTTCATGCATGGGTCATTTCGACCGGTCGAATGACCCATTTCGACCGGTCAAATGACCCTTTAGCAGATTTCTCCCCAGTGCTGCAAAATTTTGCTTAAGGCACCATTCAACCTCATACTCCTTTCATTCCACCAACATGCTTATATTTTAAACTTCACAATCCATGCTAGACTTTCAAGAACGTCGCTAAGACATGGTAATATGCAAAAAGAAACTATGACGAAACAAGCTAAGACTTGTTTGGATTAAAACGAAAAAGTTCCATTAGATTTCCCCAAAATATGAGTTTGACAAGTTAAGCATTCAAAAACACGAATCCATGAGTTCGGATTCATTGCAACCTAACCAGAAAGAGTTTTATGACATATTACAACCTTCTAAACCATTCCATTTCTTCCAAGTTGAGGTATATAGTTCTAACTTCTCAAATTTTACTTTACATCATTTGGAATTGAAAACAAAAACATATACAAGAGAAGAAACCTCGTCGCTCCCGTAGTCTCACTCCTTACGCTTCTTCTGTCCCTTTTTCTTTTCACCTGCAATGGAGGAAGTCTCCACTGCTCAGCTATATGCTGAGTGTACAATTATAAACAAATGCATATGGGCAATTCATGCTTTAAACATCCAAATCACAAAATTTAGTCTCTGGGGAGAGAGATACGCATTCACCCGGGTATATCGGCAAGTCTTAAATCTTAAACCGCAATGCCAATGGTCAGCAATAATCACTCAACCATTGCATCCATCTGCTCTGGTTGGCCACTTCCCACACCAAGCAAGTAGTCGTCACTATTATAAACTCTCAAACATTGAGAGGCGTACACCGGCATGAAATTATACCAAACTCCCCTTTGACCCACATAAACATTTAGCATACTCACATAATCATAACACCATGCTTTTCTATACGTACTCGCTAAAATTAACAGCCTAAGTTAACACATAATCTTTGCCCAGATCACATTTCGTACAGAATATTCAAAACATCCAAAATTGTCTTATTACAAAGGTTCAGAATCCATACCTCGTGTTATATCTCTATAACTTCAGGAGAAGTACTAGGAGATCAATAAACGTCGAGTATCCGATCACAAGCGATTCCTACAAGTATACACTTATTTTTCCCAATTACTTAAAATAAGCTTTTCGAAAATAATTTTCCAAACGTAGCCTAATAGGTATCAAAACGTAGTTAATACCTCGAGGAGTCCGAATATGAAATTTGGAGAAAAGCTTACGATCGGAAGTTCGTCAATTTGTGTCGTGAAGTCCGAAGCAATAAAATCCCCCTTTTTGACTCTCTTGATTCCAATTTAGGTTTGTTGGGATAATTTCTATATATAGGCACAACTTACAGAAATTACATTTACCTCTCCACGAGTTCTCAAAACTTCTAATTAATAATTGAAACGTCGCATACGCCTATTCTATGACTTCACGAGTGAAAACTACAATTTATAAAAGTTTTCATCTAATTCTTGTTTGGGTTCGTAATTACGCCTGAAAACTAAATTTCGTGGAATCTCTAGAGAACCTACCTTTTATACAACATATCATCTACGTTATCACTATGTTACTCCAAATGATCTCTAACAGGATCAAATCTACCAGAAATCACACATGTATAATTACTATTCAAGAAAGTCAGATAAAGTCAAAAAACATTTAAAGTCATATAAATGTCATATCTTCATGTCAATGCATTATGGCTTTACCGATTACCGTGTCCTCAACTGACACACCACCGTTGACCACGTCAACCCCATTCACAATTATCAAATAACATTGATAATTTACGAAATTCAAATATGCATTTTAAAATAATGATTTTCTGGGACGGGTGTGATAGTTGAGGTACCAATAACTGTAGCATTAGTTTGTGGTAGAATCAGAGATGATGTTATTGCCTTGGGGACATTTTAGTTGTCCTCCTTCAGGCTAGGTTAGAATTATTGAAATTATTTGTGCACGCACGACGTACTACCATTTCTTTGGCTCTTTGTACCGTTGGTCTAAAAAAGTGAATATGTTGCACCCTTTCAATCTGATGGAAATGCTAAGCGAAAGAGGAAGAAATTCTTTCTACTGTAAAAGAAAAGCAATTACAGGTATTCTATTAATAAGTGATGATTGTTCTCAAATGTGATGCCACTGTATTATTTTAAAGTCTGTGAACAAGATTGGTTGTACTTCAGTTGCTTAGGATTTACTACAAATTTACTATCTACAGCAAATTGGTATAGCTTATCAAAAGAATTGCACTCCAATATGTCTCTTAATTGGATTATAGTGGCAGGTGGGGGTTAATTAAGTGTATTGCATTGATCGTTTGCTTATAACTCCATTTTTTGGAATATGATGTCGTGAATTAAAGAGAAAGTGACTCAATGAAACATTCTCAAGGAGTAAAACAATTACAAACAGTTGTCTTCATCTTCGAGAAGTAGGGAAATCAAAACAAAGGATACGTTTGGTTACTTCTTTCCAAAGCACTTTTTAAAAATCATGTTTTACGTGTGTTTTACAATCTAATGTTCAATTCAGACCCTAACCCCAGTTTGGCTAACAAAAAATTGGTGGAAAACGACATCATAAATGTACTAATTCAAGTCAGCCAAAGAATTTCATAGAGACCATTGACATTATAAAAAGTGTTGCTTAGTTGTCAACGTTTTCGTCACTTCTTATAGCATATCATTTATTTCATTATGCAATGGAAATTCTTTTTTCCTTTTCAGTAGTGCTATGCTTCCCTAATCTTTATATCCCAAATTTGGATCCCAACACACCGGGTCCACCTAAAACAACTTCCATTTGAAAGTCCTCTCACTACCACAGTTGGGATCTAAATTTTTTTAACCATACCACTAAAAGTCGTCTCACTTCCAATTGAAAGCCGTCTCACTGCCACATGTCCTAAGGTCCTGCATTAACAATATGATAGAGCTATGTTTATAGAAAGAAAAAAACATAGAACCTTTATCTTCTAATCCTAATTTGTTTGTCATTAACTCTCAGTCTTTTCACATTTAGGCATCAAATTTATTCTAAAGGTTTTATGTTAGTAGATTATATCTTGATATCATAAGACTCCATTTGGTGGTTGAGAAAATCAAGGAACAGAAAAGGAAATAGTGACATTAATTAGTATTCTTCGCTTATCAAAATCAACGGTTTTGATTTTGCAGCTACCAAACGGAGCTTTGTTACTTAAAGGCTAGGACTGAGCTTTTGGCCATCATTCCTACAAGGAAAATGCTAGACCCACACAATGAATCACACATTTTTTTTCACA
Source organism: Hydrangea macrophylla (assembly GCA_033977485.1). Classification (NCBI taxonomy): domain Eukaryota; kingdom Viridiplantae; phylum Streptophyta; class Magnoliopsida; order Cornales; family Hydrangeaceae; genus Hydrangea; species Hydrangea macrophylla. The sequence goes on from CM066995.1 coordinate 91,785,708, forward strand.
CACAGCTTTAAATGCTTGTACTTTGTGTTGTTTGAATTTTTTACACTTTTTTGTGCCCCACTTATACAGTACAGGGTACATGCATTTAAAGCTGTGTGTGAAAAAAATGTGTGGTTCACTGCGTGGGTCTAGTAATGCTTTTCCCACAAAGGCACTCCTTATTTTCTTTTACTTTTTGTTTTTTTGATGACAAGGGGGATAGGGAGGTTCGAAGTTCCAATCGATACCATGGAGGGGGACTTATGCCAAGCTCTTTGCCACTTGAGCTATGCCTCACTTGGTTATTTTCTAATTTAATTTAATACTGCTTTATTTTTTGTACGTGAACGTTGTGTGGGTATGCTTTAACAGATTAGGTAGTAGGTAGTATATGTTCTTTCCGTGCAAGCAAATCTCTCTTTGGTCCCCTCGGATTGCAAGATGGATATTGGTTTTCAAAATCAATGTTGAATGTTTTTAGTCTTTGTTTCTCAGGATGGTCATGGTCTTTTAAGTTGGAAGATTAAGAAAAACTTGAATTCATTTTGGTTTGAGACTTGGAATCAGATTAAATGTGCAGGTGAATTATCAGCGAATGCAAAAAGAAACTGAAGTCGATGACTTTAGGAGGGCAAATTGTTGTCAAAGATCAATGCTTGATAGGAACTGAAATTGGTGACTTTTAATTCTACCATTAGTAGTCGAACTCTAACAGCTCTAAATTAGATTAATTTATAGGTTATTTGGACATGGTGACTTTTAGCTCTTTCACTAGGATGTCTTAACTGATTATATGCTTTTCAAAGTATTTGAGGAAATGGGATTCTTTGCTATGAGTTTATGAACTGCCATTCCTCAATCCCCACCCCCCTTCCCCCCCTCTTTTTTTTCCTCTTTTTTTTTCCTAGTTTTTTCTTTTTAAAATTTTTAATTTTTGCATATAAATTTATGTACTACATTAGTGTCCATAGATATTGATTCTTAATTTAAATGTCTATATGATATGCTTATTTGTACACTTATTATTATTTGCTAAATGTCGTTGGAAAAGTATGTGTTGGCCGTGAAGATTATGTTCGGAGTACACACTGGTGGTACTAATGTTAGTGGAACAATGTCATGTAGGCTTTTGGTAAGTATTATTTTTTTCCCTTTTAATCTTTAGCCCCAGTAATATGAAATCATTGGTTTGTATCCACTTCTACTGAATATATGTGATAAATCCAGAGAGTATCTCCACTTACTCAACTAAGATCCCACATTTTGTTTATCGGATAACAAATTTTTTTTTGAATTCAATCAGCGATACATCCCATGCATAGCACGGGGTATCGATTAGTTATTATTTTAATGATAAAACCACGTTCTCTTTGCAAAACCTGTAAGTTTGTATCCTCAAACCATGAATTTCTAAAATGGATCACTTTTTCAATCTCCCATTGGAGTGATTTTTTTGGTATAAAATGATCCACTTTGGCCTTTTTTGAGTTTGGATCTCCATTGGAGTTGCTCTTAAGCAATCGAGCAAGTTTATTTATCTTTCCTAGGTCGTAAGCTTGGTTCAACATCCGGGTTTGACTTTAATAACAATCTAGTCTAATTTTAATGCACATTTTTTTTAGTAGAGTGCATAGTACGCATACAAACTCATAAGATAGTGTCAGAATATTTGAGATTCAAATTTGGGTATCTATTTACACCCAAAATATGTATTTTGTTACATGACCGATTGTTTGGGCAAGTGAATGTGAGCATTCAGACTAAAAGAACATTTGCCCTCTATATCAAATGTTAAATATCCAAACATATGGGTATTTAAAACTATAAAAGTGGCAAATACGCATCACCAAATCATCGCCCATGCCAAGCCATCGGCTTTGATCATAGCCACTGCCATCGGCTTTGATCATAGCCACTACCATCGGGCCTTGATCATAGCCACTACTCGGGCTCATTGCTTGGCACATTCAAAGTGTCATAAACATGTAGGGCCCATGCTTTACTTGTGAATTACCAATTTACTAAGAGTGGTGCTAGAGACACACCACAAAGCACACCCCAAAGCACACATCATGCTTTGTGTGCATGTACCTTGGGTTTCCCTAACGGTTCCCAAAAAAATGTGGGCCCTGTGTAAAAAAGTTCCACAGCCCAAGGTACATGTATTTAAAGCATAATGTGCTTTGAGGTGTGCTTTGTGGAGTGTCCCTAGCATTATTGATTTACTAATTCACACAAGTGTTGCATCATGGTGGACCCATGATTGGTTGGTTTGATAATTATGAAGTCAAATTCATGGAAATCGTGACCAACTAAGCTTAAATTGGCCGATGACCATTTTACACGCCGATGACTATTCTTTCATTCGAGCAGCATACTCATTCGGGCACTTCCCTGATCGGTGGTGTCTATATTGTAAGCTTCAAGATGCTTTACACTTGGCAAGTGGGGGTCTCAGGCTATGGGGAAGTGACATATGGTGGGTCCCAATGTCATTGAGTATTACAAGATTCAGTTTATGGAGAAAGTTAAAGCCCAATACCCCTCTATAAATACACAGCAAGCCCCAAAGACATCTCTCTCCAACTCTCCAACAACTCAATCAACACACAATATTCAGCCCCATCAACACTCCTCAAAAAGCATTCCCTTTTGTTTCAGTAGCTTTTTCAGTTTATTTTTAGTATTCTTGCACTATTGTATTTTACTTTCTTAAGTAATTTTATTTCTTTGTAATTTCCTTTCAAACAATATATTTCTACTTTCAAAGCCTTGCTTTATTTTCATTTTTACCATCTTTTGACTTATACATACGCTTCAATACTGTCAAAGAACCTATAACTAGAGTACTTTCCTACTAGATTTTAACAATCACAATAGAATAGAAGTCAGATTGTGCACCACTCGCACAAAATATTAGAAAAAATCATGTTTGCTAATTTATTCACACAATCGAGCTACCTCAACTCTGGCATGCATGCCAGACGCAAAATATAAAAGAGCCAAACAGTACCATAATATTGTTATTAATGTTGTGAGTAGTGCTGTGGTTCTAAAATTCATAAGTATTGTGTATGGTCCGAACGTTACACCATTTGGGAATTAAATTTGCCTTCAAATTGGAAAAGCATAGCATCGTACCAAATTTATACCCCCAATTTAATTCTCAGCACATGTGGTAGCAAAATTTATACTCCAATTTTAATTCTTTCATCAATGCATTACTTGTATATTCTTCTCTCCCCCCCCCCCCCCCCCCCCCCCCCCCCCCTTTTGGTTGTGTTATGCATTCAAGTATTGCAACTACTAATACAGGGTAAGAATTTGTGGTTTAACAATTTGTGGTTGTATAATGTTTTGGAAATTTGAAATCTTCTTATCAATTGTTTAATGATTTAATAAATTAGTGAAAGACAACAATATCACTACTTGTATATTATTTGTATTTTTTTCTCTTTTGCTGCGTTATGGCATTTAAGTGTTGCAACTAATAATTCAGGGTAAGAAATGAAATTTGAGTAAGCCATGCTTCCAAAATATTTATTGTGGACCCATTTGATGCGTCTATCTTTGCATTTTCTTTTTCTTTTTTTTATCCTTTCAAGAAAGACGAATGACTAATGACTGCATTTACAAATATCTAAGTATGAATTTTTTTCAAAGTTCTTTAATGGGCAATAGTTTTAAAGTGTAACTGACACATATAATGAACTGGAGAACTAACTATTTGTAGTTGTTTCCTTGTCCATAATTGTAACACATAAAATACGATTAGAAAGTAATTATTTGTAAGTTGTTTTCTTTGTCCAAAATTATAACTCATGCTAAGTAATATTATTAGGCATGTGTGTGTAATAAAATTAAATTTATAAGTATGTGTGTGTGTGTAAAGTATTTTATGAGCATGTGTTAAAATAAGTCAAACATTCATTTGGTATTGACCTTTCCTATTGTCATACTGAAATCTTTTTATAAGATGATGATTTCTTTTTACAAGGATATAAGATCATTATTTCTTTTTGTTGGAGTATAAGATTTGAATTGTGTTGTTTTGAAGCTATAGATTGACTTCTAATGATTATACAAATTAGAACTAAAAGATCAAAATATTACCATATGTTGTGTGTAGGAAAATTTATACGTATTTGTGGTGTAATATGAACATATGCAATTCTCATATGTTGTATGTATGAATTCAATTTATAGGTATTTGTGTGTGTAATATGAGCATATGCAATTGTATGAAATTAAAGGTTTAAGAATTAAAACACCACACAAATTGGTGGTTTGAACCTAATTTAAACTCAAGCTAAGTTGCGGTTTGGGAACCTAATAATAGAAAATAACCATGTGATGTTAAAAAGACATAGATTGGCTTCTAAATTCAGATTTAGAGTTTAGATGATCAAAATAAATATTTTTATAATGTGTGTGAATTAAATTGATAGGCATGCGCGTGTGTACTATAAAAAGTTTGTTAATAAAAGGAAAAAGGGAAAGGAGAAAAGCCACAATATGTCTTTAAAAAAAGGGCAAACTACACTTTAGTCTATTCAACTATACACCTGTTTTCAATTGGGTCCATAAACTTTTTTTTTTTTTTTGCAATTGGGTCCTTGAACTTCAAAAATTCATTCAATCAGACCCAAATTTTAATACTATTAGCTTAAATTATTAGAAATTGTCACGTACGTTGCGGGTAATACTCACCTGTCACATGTTTAGGTTAAGACAAACACGGGAGACTGTGAATGACTAAAAAATGATGTGATTTTGGGTATGATTGAATGCAATTTTGGATCTAGTCAAATGTGTTTTCGAATTTGATTAAATGCGATTTTAGATCTGATTGAATATGATTTTTCGCACTATTCACAATATTCCGTATTTGTCTTAACCTAACATGTGACAGGTAAGCATTATGCGCAACGTACGTGAGAATTTCTAATAGTTCAAGCTAACAGTGTCGGAATTTGGGTCTAATTGAATGAATTTTTGAAGTTCAAGGACCCAATTGCAAAAAAAAAAGTTTATGGACCCAATTGAAAACATGTTATAGTTTAATGAACTAAAGTGCAATTTGCCCAAAAAAACACAACATGTAAATCCTAAATTTTAGGTGAAAAGTTGGCCAAAATGTAAATATTAGAGACCAATAAGTAATTAGTCATTATTACTGGTTTTTTTTTTATTTTTAGAAGTGAATGATACATATGCAAAAAAAAAAAAAAAAAAAAAAAAGAAGTACCTAAATGTAAGTCTACACAATACAATATATATCCTAAATTGAAGGGAAAAAGTTAACATGAATGTAAATATTATTGACTAATTCATAAATAGACGTAATTGTTAGACTTTTTGTAGAAGTGAATGATAAATATCCCAAAAGTTGTTCACCCAAATGTAATTAGACATAATATTATTGACTGAATTCTCATTATTATATTAACTAAAATTTCAAAAGCTGACCCGAACGCAATTATAGTCTAAAATGACAGAATCACCCTTACACAAATCAATATATGCTTATGTGGGTATACAGATTACAAGTAACTACGGTATAGTGAAGGGATGTTCTGGTAATTGAGTGAAGGTTGATTATACAGATTATGAATAATTACGGTATGGTGAAGGAATATTATGATAATTGAGTGAATGTTGATTTGACATATGAACTCTGCTTTAATTGCCCTTTACATTCTTTTCATAGAGTAGTTGATAGTAGATATATACTATTATAATTATATATTAGAAGTTTTAATTTTTAACCAAAATACAAGAAAATTAGTTTTCTTTCCCCCCCAGAATTCGTATCTCTCTCTCATTCTCTCCTACATAGCGGGAATGCAAAAATTCTGTGATATCCCACCGATTTTAGTACCAAATTTTGTAACTTCTCATTTCAATAGGGTTAGGAGATTTAGAGGTGCCTGTGGATCCTCGAGAGCACTTGGGTAGCACCCCATGTGGGTGCTTCCCATAGTGCAGCCCCCAAAGTGTTCTTGGGGATCATTACCCTTTAGAGGGTTTGGAAACCTTTGGCACTACACTTATGGAAAATGAGGCTCATTTACAGAAGTGATGAAATTCATTTTGGTGAGATTTTGGAATAGATTTCTTGATAAGAAGTACATCTCTAAAATGTTCATATAGTGTGGTCAGAAATACTGCCTAATCAAACTATGATTTTGCGCTTCTCCAAAAGTCAGGAACTTTCTCCACACAATTACACTTTTATTCCTTATTTTATAATTATATAGCCTAACCAATGGATATTTGTAAGGGTAATATTTGTAAGTAGGTATAAACTTACAATTTTAAGATATTGCATAGACGCATTTTTTATTTTTAAGAAACTCATTCACCAAACAACTATTTAAAAAAAACGAAAAAGAAAAAAAAAAAAAAAAAAAAAGAAAGAAAGAAAGAAAGACCATCTAAATAAGTCAATATTGAAAAGTCTATTCCTAAGATGGAGTTTTGTACGAAAAGTTCTGCCAAATACCATGTATATGTTGAGATCTATTTATAGCATTTCGGAACCAAATTATATATACTAACACCAAAATTAGGATATATAATACAACAAAAACTAACTAGATGTATTATAGAATTCATGTGCATGTTATAAGCAAATTACATTACCTCATGATTACATTCTTTGAAGGGTAGAAGATACTTCCTGAAGTTCAGACCCCGATAAAAAGGTTAGGTTACTATAGCATAATTACCTTTTGAGTAATAGAACTAAAGTAGTATTCGAGTTGGCTGACATCGACTTTCTCCACATGTGAGGCCCATCATTTTTTATGGTCAAATGGTGTGAAATAAGAGTTAAAAAGTGATAAATTTCACATGCTCACCTAATGGGTGCTTGGGGTAAGGTGAAATCAGTTCTGTTCGATCGGTTATGGGGAAGTTTTTCAACCGATCGAATGGTTCGGTTTGTTCAGTTCGATTTTTTCGATTTTAGTGCAATTTTTTTTCAGTACGGTTCGATTTTTATACTGTGTACAATTTATTAAAACCTCGATAGTTCGGTTTTCGGTTTAAACTTTCACCATACTTGGATGAGCAAACATGCTCTTCTTTCCCATTTGAGTGATGTTACATTACTTAAATTTAGTTCTCAATAAATATTACATTGGAACCAAAATCAATAATTCAATATTTGAAATTGTTTGATGATCTACTCCACCACGAAAAGATTCAATTAATTGTACACCTTTTTAAGATTAATGTTATAGTACTTTTTTAATTTTGTATTTGATATCACAAAAATATACAGTGGAGTCACTTTTAATAATGATACGACCAATATCTTCTAATTAAAATCAAATAGGTCACAAATGCATTTATTATACAAAATTTTTGGAAGCATTAACATTAATCCCTCTTTCATTGTATTTTGCTTTTCTCTTTAATTCTATTGGTGACCTTGAAAAGCAGATCAAAACCTGCTAAAAGTATATTACTTAAGGACAGTGCTTCTGTGCAGTTAGCACAGTGCTGTTCGCACTGTGCTACTCACAGTTTGCACAGTAAAACAGCTTTTGTAAAAGCAGTTTTCAAAAACTGGGCAGTTTTACTGTGCAAACTGTGAGTAGCACAGTGCGAACAGCACTGTGCTAACTGCACAGAAGCATTTTCCATTACTTAGGACAGTGCTTCTGTGCAGTTAGCACAGTGCTGTTCGCACTGTGCTACTCACAGTTTGCACAGTAAAACAGCTTTTGTAAAAGCAGTTTTCAAAAACTGGGCAGTTTTACTGTGCAAACTGTGAGTAGCACAGTGCGAACAGCACTGTGCTAACTGCACAGAAGCATTTTCCATTACTTAAAACAATAAGCAAACTATGAAGAAGACAAGAATCCAATCATACACACACTCTCTCTTCGCTCTCTAGGTATCTTCCGACCCGTGGGTCCCTGTTTCCTGCAAAATCTCCTGGAGAGAAAAGGCAGAGTTCCGTGCAAGCGTGTGTTTGAGAGAGAGAGAGAGAGAGAGAGAGGCCCTAAATTTGTGCAATATTTCATGGCTTATTATTACATATCGTCAGTCATCTCCCTTTTCATCATCGTCTCCTTCACTTTCCTCCCGATTTCATCCTCTCTTCCCTTCATCGTACTCCACGGTAATCGATTTCATATATATATATATATTATATATATATAGATATGCGCATATACTGGATTTGTTGTCTAATGGAACTCGTGGTTGATTGTTCGAGGAAGATCTTCAGTTGTTTGATTTTTGATTTTACAAGGATTGAATGGAAACTTTAGTACTTGATTGCTCATCTATGTCAAATCATGAAAGTGGGTTATAGAATTCTTGAATTTGTATTTATATGATCTTATTGTACAGGCCATCAATTGTGTGCCGTTTCTATTTGAATTGTCATTGGTGTGGTACAAGCTTATCTTAAGCAGCATACTGACGTTGTTCTAACTCTTAACCTTAAGATTGTAGAGACTAGAACTTATCATAAGATGAGGATTTGATGTGAGCACCCTTTGTTATAGAGAAGATATTTAGCACCCTTTGTTATAGAGAAGATATTTCTCTTCACAGTTCTCCAATGGGTTTCCAATTTCCATTAAAGTTAGAGACTTCCGCATATTTTCTACTCCATAGTAAATACTAGTACTTTTACACAGTATGGTAGATATATTATGACTATCAACTTTTAATCAGGAGGAGTGTTTTATCAAAACATATGCTTTGTTCCATGGTAACTGAATAAGTTTTCTGTTTTAGTAGTGTATTGAGAGCACCTTTTCGGCGATTTTCTGTTTTAGTTGATTTGGTCTTGCTTTGATATTTATTTCTACATTTGTTTCTCTTTTAACTTTGGCAGGCATGCTTTATGGACAAACAACAATAGAAATATTCTTTTTGGCTGTCCTTTTGTCTTTTGATTGCTGATCTTTAGAATAGCCCATTGTAGATGTATAGTGATGTTTTAATGCTTTTTATTTAAAAATAACAATAATAATAATAATAATTTTCTGAGGTTATGCTTCAGTCTAATGAGCTTATTTTGGCAGGAATTGGAGATCAATGTTCCAATCGAGGAGTGAGTCAGTTCACAAAGGAATTGGGCAACTGGTCGAACTCCGAAGGACATTGCATGTACATTTGTTTTATTTTTATTTTATTTTATCTTGTTGAGGTAGTTGTAAATGTAATCCATCTCCTAATTGCTTGTTGATTTTGTATAAAATGCATCGAAAAGCTAGTTATTTTTCAAATGATTGTTGTCCCAAGTTGGGATCTGCATTGTTTTCCAGGATTGTTCTTAGTTCCTCTGCAAATGTCCACTCATAAGTTGTATATGCTCATGTGAATATTGAGACATGGCTGATAATTGGACAGAAGTACACTCTTATGTGAGGATGTCTTGATCTATATTGTAATTTTCCTATTGTATATGTTGTAATGTCTTACTTCTTTTCCTCTCTAATAGAGAAATTGGGGATGGAACATGGGATTCCTGGTTTACGCCCTTAGACGAACAGGTAGGACAGAGCAATCATAAATGTAGTATGGTTTGTCTTTGACTCAGCATCATTTCGTTAGTCTGGTAGTCATTTGAATCTTGCTTTGCCTTTGCAGGCTGAAGTTGTTTGCAATAAGGTGGTGAAGCTAATTTGGTAGCTCTGTCTGTTTTGTTAATCTGTTTCTTGCAATTTAAAATGACCCGTTCATAACAAAATATACAGGTGAAGGAAATGAAGGAACTGAGAAATGGTTACAACATAGTTGGTCTCTCCCAGGTGATTAGTGAGGATTGTTTATTTCTTTCATTTCCTGTGTTGCATTTCTAGTCCTACGAGCACTCCTTTTTATTACACTCTTCAGAAGATTGCCTTTTGCGCTTCTTATATTTCTAACTTTTCTCTAATGAAATTTGCATTCCTGATAGCTACAAAAATACTAGATGATGACAGATTATAAAAGAAACTAAGAAATGGTTACCACATAGTTTGTCATTTACTCATGCTGAAAATGATTACTTTGTAATCTTGTCCAGCTTGGGGAAAAAGGACCTAAAACTTGGGTCTGACTTTGTTGTGTTCTTTTTCATTTGATAATTTGATTTTGATTGTGACCTGAAGGTTTTAAATATTCAGGTAGCCTCACAGCACTGGTTTTGACATTCTAAACGTTTCTTTATGTGCAGGGTAACTTAATAGGACGAGGAGTTGTAGAGTTTTGTGAGGGAGGACCCCCTGTAAGCACCATCTTAATGATAATATTGTTGATGTGTATCTCATTTTTCAATATACTTCTCAGGATTCTTCTGTTATGCAAACCACTTTCCCCTTCCCAACAGCCATTGTTTGACTGAAAAACAGTCTCTCTCTCTCTCTCTCTCTCTCTCTCTCTCTCTCTCTCTCTCTCTCTCTCTCTCTCTCTCTCTCTCTCTCTCTCTCCATGCATAAACTGTATTGACTATAGTATATGGAATACGGTCGAAACGTTATGAAGGAGGGGTCAAAGTTCTTGCTGATATCAAGCATAGTTGTTTTAATTGTACATTTTATTCTATCTGCTCATTTGTTTTTTTCCCTAACATTTGTGCATATTGTGCTTTCTAGCACTTGTGAACTCTCATGATGTACTTTTTTTCCCTCTTGTGGAACAGGTCAAAAACTTTATTTCTTTAGGAGGACCTCATGCTGGTACTGCTTCTGTCCCTCTTTGTGGTGTAAGTTCTCTATACTGTAAGAGCAATTCATTCTAAATTCATTTGGTTTGTTCTATAGTAGATGTTTGTCATGGGAAGGGCACTATCTTCACTTAAAAATATGAAAAAAAATGTCGTCAATTGAAACATAGGATTAGTTACCTTGTAACAAGCACGTTTAGTCTAAAAAATAGAAAAGAGTAGAGAAATAGAAGTTCTTGAACTTGATAAAAGGGTAAGAGTTGGAGGTGAAGACATAGTTGATTATAATACTTTCTGATCCTTCCTTCCAAATGTTGTATGAAACAATCGTTCTGGAGATCAGCTGAGTATAACAGCAATCATGGATGATTCCTTCAAAGCTTGTTTACCATTATATTTTTCTCACATCCACATGACTATTTCTGAGAAAATGCATCAGTATGTACATATATATTAGAGTCAATTATCCTCCAGTATTGTTGAGAGTGGCAGTCTCGAGTCTAGGCGGATTTTGATAAATGAAGACTTTAAATTTGCTGAAATTGTTTACAAGTCCAAGTGGATAGAATATTCATTGGAGGATAAATGAGTAATATTTTGTCTGCTGCGCTTGTAACCAAGTGGGCGTTAGGCTTTATCTGTCGCTCGCTTGGTCTCATCAAAGAGTCTTGACAATCATTTACTACCCTTAATTCAGAATTTTTTTTTTACTTATTTCCACATTGTACTGGATGTTGAACTGTCTTTTCTGCTTTTGCAGTCTGGCATCTTCTGCTTTCTAGCAGACCAACTGATCAAAGCAGAGATTTATTCCGACTATATCCAGGTATACATCACTTCTGAACTTTGTTTAGCTATACAACATTAGTAGCCCACGTTTGTTTCGCAGGCTGGATTAGGGGGTATTATCCCCTCCACTGTTAAGAGGGACCATAAATACCACGTCTGTCACCTTCCCTGGGATAAAATAGTGGCTCATATAATAGACTATGCAGTTAAAATGGGCAAATTAGTCCTACTATACCTGGCATACCCAAACAATAGACTATAAAATTAACCTTTCCAATCCAGCAATCCCTCGCTTAGTCCCATAAAATAAACGTGGCCTTAGTATTAGAAAATTATCTAGTTTGACTTATAACCAGAATAAGATTTGTTACAAATGATCCTAATCTGCTGTTCAATTTAATTCTTGTGCTGTTCAATTTGTAAATTGCAGGCTCACTTGGCCCCCAGTGGTTATCTGAAGTTACCCAATGTGAGTAATTGCTATGGCCTTGCTAGGAGATATTGAAGAGAAATATTGTTCTACTACATGGCTTCACAGTATAAGAAACATTACGATCTTATAGACAACTAGAAATTGATGGGATATTTCTTTTCAATTACTTTTTGATGAAATAATTTACCTAAGATTGTTATTTGCTGTGAGGGAATCAATTATGCACAAACCGGGTCTGAATTTGTAGTTTTGTCCCCCTATTTTACATTATACTCGTGTTGGTCAATTCTTGGTGTTGAATTATATATCACTAATATTGCTGGCTTGCTTGCATTCAATGTCTCAAGGTCTAAATCTAAAAATCAACTGATTCAACTCTATGTTACAGAATATTCTTGCCTACCTAGAAAAATGTAGGTTTCTACCAAAGCTTAACAATGAACTACCTGATGAGAGAAATGCCACTTTCAAGGAACAGTTCAGTAGCTTAGAGAACCTGGTGCTTATCATGGTGAGTTGGAACATCCGTCTTTTCATCTCCTTTGATTATATTTTTCTTCTTGAACATTTCACAAGTTGCATCCAGTTGGTCATTGGAGCATGCTTATATCTATTCTTTACCTTTTTGTGTATCAACAGTTTGAACATGACACTGTTCTGATACCAAAGGAAACAGCCTGGTTTGGCTATTATCCAAATGGAGCATTCAAGCCAATTTTGCCTCCACAACAGGTTTTTTTCTCTCTATATTTGGAAAAAAAGAATGATAACAATTAAATCTTAACTATTGCTGAGATAGATTACAAACATCTACTGTTTTTGAAGCAAAACTGTGATGGGTTTGGTAGAATTTCCCTAGTTATACTTGGTCGATTTCCAAATGGAAAATATTGCATTGCCTTGACAAGGATCCAAAAAGTGTACGTACTAGAGCAACTACACCCAGTACTGCAACTAGTGCTTAAATCTACCTTACAATCCCATGTTCTTCTTTCAGCTTCATGCAGTTAATCACCATTCTGCTTCTCGATCTTGTTCAGATGCAACAATGCAACACCGACTTGTATATATGTATGTACGTTCAAATGTGCGAATCTCTATTGATGTAGGTTACCACTGTTTCATGGGATGACTGCAGCAATATAGTGTCCACATGTTGCGAGTAAAAACTGGTCATTGTCTGTGCAACAAGTACCGGGGACCAGATATAAATTGGAAAACTTGGAACAAAAATGGATAAGAGCTGAAATCTATCCACACCCCTTATTTTTCTCTCTTGACTCACATTGTTTTGGGAGGTGCTAGTGTCTATAGCTGTGGCATTAAAGTATCAAGTGTCAGAAGTGTTGGCTCACACTCTTAAGCCATTGCCTTTACGAAGATCTAGTCATGATTCCCAGTCATTAAGGATATTACTGTTGAACCCGAACCCCCCCCCCCCCCCCCCCCCCCCTGCTGTGTACATTGCACCCAAAATCAAAATCCTGAACCTCTTTACCCATTTTGCATAGGAGTAGCTATCCTTAAACTCCTCGTCCCTATTTCACACGTGTGGTAGTTTTGACCTGTGTTACATGGACTTGCATACTTGTGCGGGTACGGGTACGGGTACGGGGTCCAACTGCCGGACATCCCAGATTTATCACATGGGTGAAGTTTTAGGTTTGGAGATTCCATCTCGTGGAGGAGAACCACCGCCTAATCATTTATGTTCGTATATGTATAGAGATGTGTATTCTAGGATCTTTTATGCTTCAAGTTCAAGTAGATCATTGTTTTTTTTTTTTAAAACCCATTTTCCTTCTATGCAGACTGAGCTTTACAGTGAGGACTGGATTGGTTTGAAAACATTGGATGAGGCTGGCAGGGTCAAGTTCATCAGTGTGGCAGGAAATCATCTTGGAATCTCCAGGAGTGATATGAAGAAGTATGTTGTTCCTTACTTGGAGGACAAAGCATCAACCCAAGACAGCATAAAGAGTTTTACTGACACAGGAGTTGGTGAAGTTTATCCTCAAAGTTTACAAGGCCGCCATCCGGAAGCATCAAGTGATGCGATAATCGAAGGATCAGCTTCTTATTGGTGGCCGCCAGCAATTAAGAGCTTCTTTGCAGAAATACTTGGTTTAGAGTAAGAGTCATCAAAGCATATATTTTGATATTCAGCTTTGATGTACATTAATTTGGAATGCAATCACATAATCAATGTTTAGTAAGATTCAGTTATTATCCTGATAATTATTACGAACAATATATTTAAGGAATAAACTTATTTCCACGATGTATTATTATAATACGGTTACCTTATAAAGTAGAAACCTATTTAAAAATACTGCCTATGATATGATTTAATGTTACGACAACAGAATCTTTAATGCCACTTGAAATTCTGATGCCTATGTTGAACTACATTGTCTTTTTTTTTTTTTCGGAAAAAAACTTGTACATTGTCAATAAGCCGCATATACAATGTTTTCGATCAGTCAATTGAATTAAGTAATTGAAACCTAAATATGTACCCATATATTCGGTACGCAGGAAGGCGATGGGAATATCCCCCCTTTTTTTGGTCTTACAATCTACAAATTCACTTTGCACGTACTTTTGTTGGCCAACTTGCTTTAACCGCAACAAACTGACAGAATTCCCACAAATTGCAGGGAAAGAACATCTATCTCACTGTCTGAACCAGACTTTAAGAACCCAAAAAAAAAAGAGGGGTGGGGGTGACACTGCTATTAGAGAGAATTGTGAGTTTTATATACATACGGAGAAAAGAGAGGAAGAGAACTCATCAAACATCTTACATACAAATTCAGACAAGTTTCTCAGTAGACAGAAACATCTACACTCAGACCCCCCATTTGACCAGCCCTAATCGGCTTCTCAGCTGAAATCCCCTGGAGGTTATGGCAGCGGAACCACAGGCAAGTGAGCCTCCCCAAAGCTGCCTGACCAGCAACTCGGACCCTATAGACCAAACTCAGGTCCGCCCATATGTCACTTCTTGCAGCAATTGATTGATTGCGTGGATCATATCCATCGAGATCTGCTTCTGTTACCACAACTACTGAGCCATCATCTATAGCAAATAGGTTCCACGCAGCTAAAATCTTTGGAGTTTTCAACATTAGACTGGTCATGTGGCTCAAGCCACACGTCTTCATCTGGCTCAAGTTACCCATCTTCTTCACCTTCAGATAGTAGTAATCCTGAACAGCCTGCGTCGATAACCAGCAGGGTAAACCGGAGGAGTAACAAAATTGACATCTTAAAAGTTCGAGTAACAAAAAATCCACTAAAATAACATATGCCCTCAACAACGGAGAATGCACTTGACAGAATTTTAACCTTCCAACCCACTCTATTGAGGTTAGGACCATTACCCTGCGGTACCTATGAGGGCAAGAGGAATATTCAGGTACGTTGAGGGTTCCATGTGACCTGCAGTCAATGAGAATGGGACTTGTGTGATGGGGCCCACCTACATGCAAGTGGGGTTCCCACTTTTTGTGGGTCTCGAGTTATGTGTCCCACCTACAAGACTCCCTCTCACTGACTCTAGGGTACCACGTGGGAAAGAAACGCTGTACCCTCTACATAACTATAAATTTTCTCCAAGGGATGGATCGGCGTTGAAGGATAAATCAGAATGCAATGATCCAATTTTAATTGTTACAAAATGAATGTGGATTACAATGTACTGATGATAGCAGCAGGATTTCTACCCATTTATACATTTGATACTGCAGAACTAAGCCTCTAAAAAAACAAAGACAGCAAAAACCTTGGCAGTTTAAACTGTCCACGTACCTGCCACTGGGAAGAGGCCAAGAGCACCCTAGGCCGTATTGCCTTCACATAACTGTATGCAGCATCTGGCAGCATCTGCTTGTATTGCACCTGAATTTCACATATAGCTAAGACATAGCACAAGATTCAAGTTTGTGTTCAGTTTAAGCCTCTCCAGAGACAGACACTTACCAGATAACATACAACAATGGTTGTGCTGCGTCCTCGGCCAGCCTTACAGTGGACATAGGTAGACCGTCCACTTAATGCATTTTCTTCAAAAGAATACATAAAGAAAGATTAATTAGTTAAAATTTATAGGCAACAATGTCTTTTTTTTTTTTTTTTGTGGGGGGGGGGGGGGAGGAGAAGAAAATTTAATAGGAGCGTTGCCACCAAAAAAGCTCAGCTTGGTGTCAGGGTGTGATGGGCTTAGGGAAGACCAAGACAAACAGAGAGTAGAAAGAAACACCATGGATAAAGGAGATAACATGAAGCGGAAGAAATTAAAAAGGAAACAGAAAGAAAACGAATATCATATAGCATAGAAAAAGCAAAAATGCTCAATTCCAAAGAGTATTATACATTTTCCTTGCAAAACAGGCAGTTCTCAAGACTAAACAACAATTTAATGCACGGAAACGAAGATGTATATTACAAGAAAATCAAGCATGGGTGTACCAGCATCTTCATATAGAATGTTCTTGATAATGCATATAAGGATTTGACTCCACAGATTTGTCAATGTAAACGAGCATTAATAAGATGATTTTGTGTCATCAAAATTGAAAATCATCCCCTCGTAAAAATTATTTACTTACTATAACTATATAAAAAGAAGAGGTTGCAAGTACTGTAGATTACTGTTCATAAAGCAATGAATTTACCGCTTTGTCCATATCAAATTTTACCTTGAGTATTTATTGTGGTATTTTCTGTGTTTGTTGTTGGCTTTTTGGGTATTTGAGCTTTCATTTGTTTCCCTGTCTATCTTCTTCCACGTAGCCTTCGGTTTTGCTCAACAACAGTTCTCTCTATTAAGCCTTGTGTCTCTCTCCTCCACTACCACTTGGCCCCTCCATTTTGCAACCCCTCTCTCTCTCTCTCTCTCTCTCTCTCTCTCTCTCTCTCTCTCTCTCACAGTAACTCTCTCTCTGTCACGGCCATGTCGCCTTGACGATTCTCTCCTTATTACATGTAGCTTTGTTTTTGTAGTGGAGTAATCAACAAATTAATCTAATATTTACTAAAAGAAATACTTCAAAAACTTCATATTATTGGAATCACTTCTCTTATTTGCAAACGATGTTTACAAAAATGTCATTACTTTTTTGGTTGTTCATCATTAAGATGATCACATATGGGAAACCATTGGAATCAAGACCCAAGTGTATTAATAATCCAAAAGAGACGCAAGTGTATTAATAATTAGGATCAGTGCCTTGAAACTGACAGTGCACCACTGTATATACTAACCACCTCATTTACTCAGGAATTGGGTAATTGGCAGAAGATTTTCCCTTCTTAGAAGATCACTCATATTTTAAAGAACAACTAAAGAATTGGTTGCAAATGGAAAATAAAGCACATACCTTCAGGAAACTTCAAAAGCTAGTTTAACATAACAGATAATTTGAAACTATTGCCAATTTGAAAAGAATATATACCATGAATGAACTCTACAGCTTGGTTTATATCACTCAGTGATGGCGCGAAAAGGTAATCTCTAGTAGGGAGCACCAAATGATCAATACCATAAGCCTGCCAAAAATCAGTAGAAACCATGAACCAAATATAGAACTATACTTTGCTGTAAAGTGGTTAAAGAGTGAAAAAAAAGTTGCTGAAACAAAATGCAGATAAAATTTGATATATCTCATCATTCAGCTTTCAGATTTAAGACATCCATGTTAGTACAATATATTTTCCATTCCAAGAGTAAGATACACCTAACATGTACATCCACACCATTAATTCCAACTTGGTCCAAGAAGACTAACCCCACATTTAATTTGAGATGCAGTGGAATGGGAACCGTGCAGATAGCTAACTAAACGTCTACAAGTAGTTAAAATGAAAGCTTATTGATCATGAATTGTATAGATGGCTAACATGTTTAGTAAAACTTGGCAACAAAAAGAAGAAACAACGCAAGTTACCCTATATCCATATATGAAAATACTGGCAAAATATAAGATGGCATATCAAAGAAATTACAACTTTATCTGCATTACTCGCTCCGTCCCATTTTATGTCCTCTTTCCTTTCTTTGGATGTCCCCAAATGGGCCAAACTATTGTCCATTAAGAACATTTGATAATTTTTAAACTACTTTCCAAAATTAACCTTGTTAATTGAGAACACCCAAGGGGAAGAACAAGAAAGGGTACTTTGGAGACAACGCCATTACTTTCATGCATGTGAATGCAATCATTGATGTACCCTTAAAAAATTGGATTCTCAAAAACTTACAGATAAAATGGGACGGAGGGAGTATTTTCTAGGGGCCATTGTAAGGCAAAATGGTAAAAGATCTCATTGACAAATGAGAAACAAATTTTTGGGGAAAAAAAAGAAGAAGAAGAAGTGAGACATAGCACTACAGATTTACAAACATTTTTAGCACTCCTCTGGTGGATCCAAGACAACAATACCTCAATCCATTGCCGATTTTAAGTCTCATGTTTGGAATAAAAACTATCGTTCGCTATAAAGCAACACCACACAACTTACAGCAATCTTTAAGCTCGCAAACGAGCATTCTTGAAAAAATCAAAAGCATTGGAAAGGATAGATCATGCCATGCTTTAAACACAATTGAAACAAGGACATAAGATAAAAGAACTGACTAGATAAAGAGATGTCGGAACCAAAGTCTCGTAAGGCTCATTCAGTGTGATCACTCCACAAACACCAAGCTCGCTCAGCCTTTTAACATCAGATGGGAATGGAATGGCACCTAACAGAACAAACTGATATTGGACATGTTAGAACCAGATAGAAGTAGTTCACAATTAGTAGAGTATGTCCGAACAACCAGAACAATGTTTGGAACCCAGTATAACCATGTTTAAAAGGGAATAAAAGAGGAAGCTCAAAAACTGGATTTTTAAGCAGAAAATTGTAACAATTCTCGTTACTTGCATATGTTACATAATATTGCAACTTAGCAACAATTAATTTTGCAGATAAAAAAACAATCTTGCAAGCAGAGGTTATATGGATAACAAAAATGTGTGTGGGTGGGTGGAGGGTGGATTGAAGGAAAAGTCTCTCCATTCACCCATTCTGAAACTTTAAAACCACGATAAAACTGCATTATGCATTTTAACTTCTGGACAATTTTATAGGTACAAATAAATGAGGATTCAAGTGTAAGACAGATGCATCTGAAATGTCTCCAAATGGTGCCGAACATTCAGATGGTTTTGTATCCACACAAAACCATGATTTTCCCAGTAAACAAAATTGGAAATTCAGATCAATAGAGCGTTTACAACATTGAAGCAAAGCAAATTGAAGCTACTACATCCACAAAAAAAAAAAATAGTGCAAAGGACCTAAAATATATGTTTATACCTCATCCACCCAATCCCACCACCGAAACTCTGCCTGAACCTTATTCCTCATAACATTATACAGCAGCGTCGGGTAAAAAAGCACGCGAGCCCCTGCACCAATCAGAAATCTCTTTGTATCCAATCCGACAATGCCACCACCCTCAACCTCACCTGCAGACAATTTCTCCTCCTCCACATATCCCAAATCCTCTCCTCCCTTCAGTTCTTCAATATACATAATTGCCTCAAATTCAACCCAAACACAAAAAAAATTCAGAAACACAAAGAAACCCTAATCAACAGAAAATCCCAAATTCACCTCCTTCAATAATGAAACCTATATATATATATATATCTACAATATTTCAAGACATAAGACAGAGTTTATATACCCTTTCAATTCACATAATTTCGTAGGAAAAGCACGACCAATTTCACCCAATTTGCCCAATTCTCTTAAATTACAGAACGAAAACAGTAAAATTGCAGTACAGTGGATTAAGAAAAACTAAAATTACTACAAAGTAGAGGACTTCGGAGAACCAGAAGAGGATCGAATCGGACTAGGTAGGGATGGTGAATTGCGACCATATCTCGCCGAGAATGGATCGATTGAGCGGTGAGAGAGTGGTGCAGACGATGAAGATCGAATCGTAACCAGTCGATGTGGGGGGTAAAGTATTGGAATGGAATCGGAGAAGATTGAAGAAGAACCCTAGGTTCGAATATTGAGACCCTAGATTGCAATCTACTCTCTCTCTCTCTCTCTCTCTCTCTCTAAAACAAAGTCGTTTGAGACGTAGACAAGAAAGTTTAGGAAAAGATGTTTTATGATGTGTCTGAGGTATTGAGGTTCGTCTATACGTATAGAGACTATAGGGAGTTAAACGGAGGAAAAATTGCCTGAAACGCTAGATTAAATAGAGTTTAATAGGAAAATGTTTCGCACACACTTTTTAACACATTATGCTTTAAATATAGGTACAATGTGCTGTTTAAAATTTTTGTATGTTTCTGTGCACCACTTGCACAGCACATGGTATATGCATTTAAAACTGGGTCAAAAAATGTGTCAAAAAGTGAGCATGTGTGTAGCTCTACTCATGTTAATATGTTATGCTTCCAAATGTGTTTCACTTGACACTTGTGGGAAGGGACTCACTTTATTTTCTTTCTGAGTATGTTAAAATATTGGGTAATGCGTAGAACACAAAAGGGTCATAATTCTTTTGTGAGCATCTCTTTGTGACCTTTTTGTATCTCAAACATTGCGTAAAAATATTTTACGCTATTGAAAGTGGTTATACTATTAAGTGTGTTGGCAACCACATTTAAAAAGCATTACAATTACTTGAAATAACATAATAATGTTTGGAATGGATAGAAGAAACGAGAAAAAAGGGGAAGTAAACGGAAAATAAAAGAGAGAATATACAATAGATTGAAAGGAAAGTTGAAAATAAAAAGAGAGAAGAAGCGTGGTGTTTCCTCTCTTCACTTGTTTGAAAAGGAGAATAATGTGATTGACATGAGTGAGTAATGCTTCGGGAGGGAGACGGAGACGGAATAGAGAGTTATGATACAACAATGTGGAGAAGGGATTCGAACATGCGCCAAAAGCATGAGGAAGAGTTAGTATCGGCCAACTCGAATAGAACCTTAGTCCTAATTTCTAATGAGGTATTGGCGTATTGAGAATAGAGTAATGATATATCCTAAACACAAAATGAAAGAAAAAAGAACTTATGTGCCAAGTATAGTTACGCTATACTGATCACTGACTAAATATTCTTTAGGAGGAGGAAGTCAGAGAACATACAAATATTGCCAAGGACTAAGAGGACAAAAAGGAGATGGGAGTTGGAAAACAGTAGTTTCCTTCATCCTTGGGAGTTTAAGATAGTTTGCTACTCTAGAAATTGATAGATGAAAATAGAAGAATGGTCTATTTTATTGTTTAACGAGGGTTGTTCCAAAAGAAATTTAATTGTAAAAAATTACTTTTGATAATAAAAAACTGCTCAAGATAGTTAGCTTTGACCATGGGCAAATTTGTGCCATGGAATCACACATTTTATTGTGATTTGAGTTGCTGAATCAAGTTTGTCAAAGAATTTTAATTTTAGATTCTGAATTTTCTTAAGCCTTGTGAATTTCAAAGGCCCCAAACACTCTCAAAGGAGACAATGAAGAAGAGGCAATTTCTTCTCACCTCTGGAAAGATAACTGCAACAGGCTTTAGAGGAGACTGATTTCCCTCCCACCTCTCTCTCTCTCTCTCTCTCTCTCTCTCTCTCTCTCTCTCTCTCTCTCTCTCTCTCTCTAAAAAATTTACAAAAAAAAAAAAAAAATTCCTGAATAGGAAAAATTTCAAGGCAGGACAGACAGTACCGGAAGTTCTTGTTCTCTCTGCAGTCTTTGGTTTCCTTCTATCTTGAGACACCTAAAACATCATCTAAGAGAAGAGAAAGTCTCACCCATTTTATACAAAACTCAAAATGATTTAACAGAACAAGAAGCCTAAATAAGTTGAAGCATGGCATAAGAGTGGAAGAAAGTGAAGGGAAAGGAGGAGGGAAGAGACATCTGTGGGGAAAGGTCAAGGGTCTTCCCTCCTTTTATTTGGTTAAACAAGAAGGAAGATATGGAACATCCTGTATTTACCATTGCACCCATCCATACAACCAGATGAATTTCTTTTGAAGGACAAAAGAAAGTAAACAGAAGAGGAAAGCTTATTCTCTTCTCCAATTAGTACACTCTTGGAGGAATGAATAGAGATGCCTCTTCCCTACTTTCACTTCACTCCCCTCTTTCACTCCACCAAAGAACGGATTTTCTCCTCTTCTCTCCCATTTTCCCTTCCTTTCCCTCCTTCCTTCATACCAAACAGGGGGAAATATTGAAAAGCAACAAGTCAGCAACGGAAAATAATTGAGAAGACGATTATAAACCATATACCGTTGACAGTAGACTTGGATGCCCAGTTAATCTTCAACACCCAACACATCTTCTTTAGACACTAAATAGCATAATAATAGAGCAGAGAAAATGACTAATTAAGTTCAGAAAACAAAAAATCCAAAACAGTTAAAAACAAAAACAAAAATTAAAATTAAAACAAGAAAGAACCAAGAGATCCAGAATCAACTTCCTTTCACTGTCAAATTAACTCTCTCACAAAACACCACCCTCATACCATTTCTCTAGTCCCATAACGAGTGCAGATACACATGTTGGACATCATTTATAATTCAAAATTAACTCTAACTCAGTAACCTTAAACACGCACAAGCACCATGAGAGAGAGAGAGAGAGAGAGAGAGAGAGAGAGAGAGAGAGAGAGAGAGAGAATTACCATCAGTATCAAAACACACAGAACGCGTTACCGTTCGTATAATCCAAAACCATGCTGCAAAATTCATATCCTCACTTTGTATAACACCATATTATTAAGGGCATATTAATTCTGAAGTACTAAGTTGCATTTATTTTAAGTTTGCAAGCAATTTAAAAAATCTAATACAACAAACTGAAACTAGTCAGTTGATGTACATGTGATGATACAAATACTTGCTGCAATGCTCACAGTTTTGAGCTTCAATAAGCAAAGAAAATAAAGACAGAAAGAAAAAAAGAAAAGAAAAGAGAAAACAAGAAGTCATCCTCATTTTGTTCCTCTATAGAGCTAAAAGAGCAACGGCATCATTACTCAATAAATAAAACAAATCGTTAAGATGGCAGGATCTGATCTGATCTGATCTGACACTATAACATATGAATACCCATCAAAAAATATAAACTATGAAAAGGGAGACTGAAGTAGTCTTTCCGGTACGACTCACATATTGAAAGAGAGAAGAAGTAGAAATTTTGCTTGAATAGCATAAAAGAGGCTAAAGACGCTGAAGGGATGAAAACCAACCGTCGTCATCATCTAACAATGCCACAGAGAATTGTACTTGGTGTTTACTTTTCATCAACGTAGACATCGAGCTTATGATAGTCTTCAGAGAAGGTGGTATATTCAGTTGAAGCAATACAATTTCATTCATTTTGAAGTTGTGAAAATTTCCCAATTGGATAATCCACTTTGTTTCTAATCCTTCTCAACCGAATAATCCTCTTTTGTTTCTAATCCTTCTCAACCTCAGTGCTAAAGTGCCGCAAAAGGAGTTCCTTTTGTGCCTTTAAGTTTTAACCACCAAGTCAACATAACATTGGTTGGATGAATTTTCCTTTCTAGTAATCAATGCAATTCATACTTGAAATACTGATAAAGCATTACCCAAATTAATTCCAGCGAAGCCCCCAGCCAAGAACGTGTATATTTGTTGAGCTCGCCCATGGGGTGCAATATCTCTGAGAAAAGTGAAAGAACAATAGCCTGGCACTCTATTTCTAAACTGGGCCATAACATATGTTAAGGTGTAAGCAGAAAATTTTCTGTAAAAAACCCCTCAACCAGATAAGGGGTTGTTTTGGAAGTCAATGAACCGGTGTGTGTTTCATAAGTATATCGGTACCATAAATATAAATTCAAGTGCTTAATGAATGTCCATATCTTGCACCAAGTTTGTGCCCAGCCTAATGATTCTCTTAAAACTGGTTCTTTGTCACACCAGATAAGAAGTGAGACTGGGACTGAAGTAGATCATACTTTTAAGCATTGCCAGATAGGCCCTTGGCTCTGTTCAAATTACTTAACCAGGATCTTCAGAATAAAACTGAACGAAGTCTTGCGTTAATCATATAATCCCCATCCTACTAATGAGAGTAACTAGCTCCTTCTCCCCACATTTTTTCAGCTGTTCAACGACACTGTCCACATAGGGAGCTTTGAGTTGGATTCCCCTCTCAACCATCCTCCTCGTGATTTTTTCAGCTTCTAACAAATGACTCTCTTGACAAAGTCCAGCTAAAAGAATGGAATAAATATCAGAATCAATAGAAGTTATGCATCGCAAGTCCTCAACTTCATAATATAAGTGAAAACCTTCAACGACCCGGCCCTCCAAACAAAGCCTCCTTATCAAAGTGCTAGAAGCCAGACCATCCGGCTTCAATGCACTAGATAACATCCTCCTAAAAAGCTGCTCTGCCTCCTCAAACCTTTTAACCTTTAACAAAGACAAAACAAGAGAGCTATAGCACTCGGACTTTGAAACACTACCTCCTGCAACAACTTTATCAATAAACTTATAACACTCGTCTACACAACCTTCTCTGCAAAGTCCTTTATTCAGAGCACTAATCGTGACACGATTTGGAGGACACCCAAAAGCCTCCATTCTGTCCAAAATGCTCAAAGCTTCCATTGAACGACCCTTTTCACAAAGACTTTGAATCAAAGACGTATAAGTAACAACATTTGGATGACAATCTCCACCCTCTTTCTCCATCTCACCCAACAATTCCAACGCCCTTTCCACACTTCCGGTCTTACACAACCCATCAAGAAGAGTCGAGTACGTAATTGCACTTGGCGAACACCCGTGCCCTCTCATAACCTTAAACAAACCACAACCATCTTCCACCCGACTAGTATCACAAAACCCCTTGATCAGTGCAACATAGGTAATCATATCAGGATAAAGATCGATCAAACCCATCTCTCTCATCAACCCAATTGCCACATCCATGTCTCCTTTCTCACAAAACAATCTTATAACAACATTGTACGCCGTCGTATCGGGTCGACAATTAAATTCCTTCATTTTCTTCAATACCCACAAACTTTCAACAGCTAGCTTAGCTTCTCTACATAAGTTCAAAACAACCTTAAACGTCTTAACACTCACCAAGCAGCCCTCCATTCTATAAGCTTCAATAACACCCGTAATGACTCGAGGGTTTCGATTAATTGCGAATAATTTACAAGTTTTGCCGTACATATATGAGCTGTGTCTATAGCTGGGTTGAAGGCCAGCCCAAATGAAAAACCTAAGACCCAGTAGAGATTGATTAGGGGCACATCTCTGTAACACCTCATCGACACATGAAGTGTCCAATTTAGCTCCTACGGAGTTTAGGGTTTTTCCTGGGTTTAAGCCATTTTTCTGCAAGTGGTTCCAAAACTTATCTGCAGATGAAACAGTGGAGAATGATAGTGAAAAATTGGGGCCTTTGAAGCGAATTGAGGTGAAGAAGAGTCGGTAAATGGAAGAAACTGCCATTGATTTGCAGAAAAATTAGGGTTTGAGGGGAAAATGAGAATAGCTAAATCCCTGATCCTAATATGGTGAGGCCAGCAAAAATATTGATGGGAAAAAAAATACCTTTGATCGTGGCCAGATTAGGGTGTGACTCCATTGCCGGCTGGGACAACTCGATACCGAGTTTGTAACTGAAGTACATAAAAAAAAGGCTGTGTTTTTTGGCTAAATTATGTAAACACCCCCTCACCTATAACCCGTTTTCACTAATACCCCTCAACTTATTTTTTGAACAAACTGACCCCTTAAGTATACCCGTTTGACACTAACACCCCCTCCGTTTCTATGGCCGTCAAAAACTTGACGATCTGGCTTCATGTGGCTTATAAAAGAGACCAGTATCTCCCTCTCTAATCTCTATAAAACAGTCTTCTCCCTCTCTACTTTCTCTCTTCAGATTATAGTACTCTCTCTCTCTCTCTCTCTCTCTCTCTCTCTCTCTCTCTCACAAAGAGAGCATCACAGATTCACAGATCTTTATATCTTCATCTCTCTCCACATAGTTGTTTCACAGGTACACCTACAACAAATGCACAAAATTCATAGATAAGTGGTTGAGTGTTTTTTTTTTTTATTAGCAAAAGGAAATGTGTTATTGATAGCCACATGACAATGGCCCCAAAAAAACAACAAAGAAAACCGGATCAGGAACATGCCTATAGCTTACCAAAACAGTCAAAACAAACCACATGAGAACTAGCCACATGACCAAAAACTAAAATCAAAGCCAAAATGAGAAATTATGAAGCCCCAAAATAGCCAAACAATATGAAACAACACAGTAGAGAATAGTAGCAGATTTGAAAAACTCCCAACAAATAGTAGAGAACTGCAGCATTTCACAATTCTTTTATGCATTTGGTTCCTTGAAGAAAAATTGGGAAAAACAAAACACAGCAATTCACAGATTCTTTTCAGTCCATACCAAACGCAATCAAACAGGGAATAATTAGTGTTATTGTACTACCAACAAAGAACTACCAAGTCCATATTATGCAAAAAGAACTAACAGTGGTAATTGTACCTGTTTTGGGGGAATAATTAGTGGAACTTTAGGCACTGCCAGGCCTCTCCCAAATATGACTGTGAGTGTGAATTAACAAACTACGTAAACAACCTAGGTGAAGAATACATCCCAAAAACCTTTCAGTTTGTTGATTTTGAAATCACAATACGGTTTCAGTTCAAAAATCCTTTCAATTGTTCACAACCTCAAAGCCCTAAAAATTTTCAGAATCATAAGGGAAAAGAGAAATTTATCAGAAGTTCATTGCTTTTAAAATTACACACACACACAAACAAAAAAAAAAACACCCCAAGTCATTTCGGAACGCAAAACCCTACACATTTTCGGAATCAAAACGGCAAGGGTAAATTTTCAGAACCTTTATTTTTGAAATCGCAAGAAGCAAAAACTTCGATTTTTTTTTTCTTTTACAATTTCGAAGCCCTAAAGATTTTCAGAATAGAAAAGGAACTTACAGAAAGATTTCAGATCGACTATTTCTTCAATCTTCAAGCTTTGGATCGACTCTATTTCTTCACCTTCAAGCCATCGGATCATCCACAACAACTTCAACCTTCATCTGTTGTATTCAATCTCTCTAAGAGCATCTGTAGTGGTGTTTAAAAAACTTAGCTAAACTTAAGCTAAGTTATTGTATATGTTTGGTGCGCAATGTAGTGGTGTAAATTGGGGACGGCACTCACAAAGCCGTGAGAATGGTAGACGGCAGAGTGTATGCCGTGAGGATGGTGGCCGGCACACACTGTGCCATGAAGTGTTCTCATACAAAAGTAGAAGGCACAATGTGTGCCGTGAGAATGGTACATAAAGAAGTAGAAAGCACAGTGTGTGCCGTGAGAAAGGTAGACGGCACAGTGTGTGCCGTGAGATGGTAGTCGGCACACATTGTGCCGTGAAGTTTGTTCATGAAATGGTAGACGGCACACATTGTGCCGTTTAGCTGAACTTAGTGGAACTTAAGCGTACCACAAAGTTAGGTTTCCTTAAGTTTAACTGATGTATACATTAGCTTTTTCTACACCATTGTGGAACAATATGGGGCAAAATCCTTAAGTTTAGTTAAGTTCAGTGGTGTTTTTAACCCCACTGTGGATGCTCTAAAGTGACAGTGGGGACTCTCAAGTAAGGGTGTGAACGGTTTGGTTTGGTTTTTGGCAAAATTGATCGGTTTCGGTTCGATTAAGAGTGTGTAAAATTTTGATTCGGTTTCAAATTTAGAGCAACTCTAATGGGGGATGCATATGGGTATTTAAATTCAAAAGATGTTAAAATAGATCCATTCATCTCAAAAAATACACTCCAATGAGGATCTAAAAGGGGATCCATTATGCAAACTCATGGTTTGAGTCTCCAAACTTATAGCTTTTGGAGAGAGAAAGTGAGGGGATGCATATTTGGTGGGATGATCTTAGCCATTGGTTTGAAAATAAAATAATATTTTTAGTGTATCTATGGTTGAGATACATCAAAATATATTAAACAATAAAATGGCTACTAATTTTGGTTACTATGGTTGGAGTGCATGAGACTTATTTGGTATGTAAAACACTATTCAAGTGACCAAATAGCATTTTGGATACCCAAATTTGATGACTAACCATGGAGTTACACTGCACAAAATAAATGAAAACCGACCGAATCGACAGTTCGATTCGGTGTGTCGGTTTGGTTCGGTTTTCTTTTACCCCTACTCTCAAGGCTATAAAGATAAAGCAGGGAAATGATGTAATTTCTCAAGTTCTGTTATGAAGGTTGGTTAGTATAGCCCTTCAAATACATGAGGGGTCAATTTGTTCAAAAAAAAATAGTTAAGGGGTATTAGTGAAAATCGATCATAGTTAAGGGTGTGTTTACAAAATTGACCCGTTTAGTTTTTATCTAAATTATTACGTGAGAACCAAAAGGTGAACTTGGTTTTTTGGCAAAGTTCACCTTAGCATTTGATACCAAATTTTATTATATTGATTCACATTTCAGCCCAATCCAATTTAGTGTAATAAATTTAAATTATAGTCAAATTCACCTAATATTTGACATCATACATAATAGCATATGTGATATTCTAGCCTAAAACTATCCTAATATTTGGCACCAAACCTTATTTATTAGTTATTCTCATTTTACATGTGACATTCTTGCCCCCCATGTTTGTTCTTCAGTCATTTGTTGGGCTTTGTTGTAGGCCATTGGGGTTGGGTTGGGTTGGGATTGGGGTGTGTGTGTGTGTCCAGCCATAATCTAGGTAAGTTTAAAAAAAAATTAAGGGCTCGCATGGTAACGTTGTGTTTTGATTTTCATTTTTTGTTTTCAGTTTTTGTATTGATCACAATCAACTCCCAATATAAAAAAACGAAAATAAAAACTGAAAACCAAAAACCACAACGTTATCATACGAGGCCTAAGTGTTCCAAACTTGGTTTAATATCATACCTTGTTGATTCAAATAGTCTTTTATTTATCTCATTTAACAAAAATGTATAAATAGACCCCCGCCAACCCCCCCCCCCCCCCCCCCCCCCCCCCCCCCCCCATGTATAACAAAAAAAATTTGGACCTATTCCTACATATTTTGTGTAGATAATATAGTGGGAGGAGGGGCTTCTATAATTAGCACAAAAACATGAGTTCAGTCCCTCATGTAAATCAAAAAATCAGACCCTAATTTCATCTATCTTAATTGCAACAATCAAAAGTTCAGTCCCTCATGTTAATAAAAAAATCATTCCCTAATTCAATGCTCAATTCAACAATCAAATAAAAAAATCAGCCCCTAATTTTCAACAATTAGCAACTCAACATTCTAACAATCAGCAACACAACATTCAACAAGTCAATAATTCAACAATAACATCAAGAAAGCCACAACTTGACAAATCAAACTTGAACATCATCATCAAGTCATCAACAATTCAACATTCAACCTCAACAGTTCAAAATGAACAACAGAACATTAAAAGGAAATAGTCCAAAAACATAAAACCTACCTCATTTTTCTTGCCCTTAGACACTGCTAGCACCAAGATTATGATGAAATTTTTGTGTCGTTGGTTGACAATCTGACCTGGTGGAGAACTGGAGATGAGAGAGAAGAGTGGAAATGGAAGATATTACAAAAACAATGAGAGAGAGAGAGAGAGAGAGAGGAAGCAAAGATGGGAAAATAGGTGTAAAAGCAAAGAAATCGAACCAAACCTTGGTGTTACTCTCTGGTCGCCGTCGCCACAGGTTATCGAACCAAACCTGGGTGTTACTCTCCGATCGCCGTCGCCACAGGTTGTCCTCGCCGTCGGCTCTCCCAACGGCGCAGTGGTCGTCGTCTACTCTCTGGTCGTCGGTGCCACTTGAGTAAAAGAGGTGAGAGTACAACCACTTGAGAGTCGAAGAGACAGAGAATGAAAAACGTGAAAATAAAAAAAAAAAAAAAACCCCCTAGTCAATCCTTTATAGGGAGGGCATTCTTTAGAGTATTTTTATAAATAGGGGGGCTTTTAGAATATTAGAGGGTGGCTTAACTGTAAAAGTTTTTTTTTTTTAAGGTCAGAATACAATTTTCAGAAAGTCTGGGGGGACTTGAGACCCCCTTTTACCCTCATTCTGTCCGCCGCTGCACACTCACTAAAAACTTGGATTTGTAAAATCTGTTTACTTATGAATAATAGAATCAATTCTTTGCTTTTTTAAAACGGCTTAGTGTTTCGGGCTGACCATTTTCAAACTCAAATCATAGTTAAATATCATTATTCAAGTTGTCAAGATACCTATTTGGTTTGAAGTTTTCATAACGTAGTGTTTGGTGCTGCTAAGTTCGATGCCAATTTAAGAAGCATAGTTGTGTGGAGTAGCGGCCTAGCCGAGAATTAATTTCAGTTGTGTCAATTAATAACCTAGGTTCAGTTTGATAAAATTAAAGATTACCACTTCTAGTTAGACTCTGTTTGTAAAAGATATAATGGAAATCCAAATTTGTGATTTCTTTTGCTAGTTTGAATAACTCTCACATCGCAAGTCTTTGATCTATAGTTGAAGCATTTGAACCCATAAAAAAAATGCTATTTTCAGAATTATATATAGACTACATTCAATGTAAAAAAAAATTATAGAATTTTTTAACTCAAAATTTTTAGCTGAATTTTTAGCTTCATTTTCACTGAAATGATATATTATTAAATGCACTAAACTAAATAAGTGCTGAAACTTTTTATTTTCAGTACTTAATTAGATTAACACTACACATTTAGTGTCATAACAAAAGATATTTTGTGGAGAATGGGTATAGTTTTAGTTTTTATTCAAGTCAAATGACACCCTTCTCTTTGTTGGCTTTTATTTCAGTGAGATTGTTGTAGCAAGCAAGACAATACATGTTGGATTATTTTAATAAAAATAGAAGTACTTTTAGCTATTTAAAATATATTGTAATAGTTATGTGGCTGTTAAAGCATTCTAGCCGTTGCCAAGACCCCTAGTGGTCAAGTGGCACGTCATCACTTCCCCAGAGGGGAGGTGGTGTGTTCGAATCTCTTTAGGAGATTCTTTGTTCTTGTCCCCCTGTATGTACTTCAGTCGGAATGAGTGGCCTTTGTTGGGCTTTGCTATGAGCCATTGAGGGGCTTGGGGTTGGGTTGGGCTGGGGTGTATGTGCGTGTGGAGTGTGTGCATATCCTGCTTGGATCCAGGTAAGGAAAAAAAAAAAAAAAAAGAAAAGCATTCTAGTCATTATGGCATACATATGGTCGGGGGGGTTTTTGTTTTGACCTTCAATGTGCATTGGAGTTAAAAGAAATAAAGAAGCTTTATGGGGGCATGCTTTTATCCAATGGGTAAAATGTTGTTTAGATGATTGTTTGTATGTCTAACGGTCACAAGAAGTTATGAGTGTCCTCATGTTAAACTCATTAAAGAAACCATCATCAATACTTACATATATACACATGCGCATATAGCTGTGAATGATATACTAGAGATTCAATCTCTCTTTTTCCCCTTATGTATAAGAATATTCTGTTTTGATCAGCCTTCATATAAGTGTGAATATATTATATAATCAAGAAAACAAACAAAGGGAAAAGAGAAAAGAGAGCTGGAGTTTCTCATAACACAAAAACTGAATGAATGAATACAATACAGAAGAAGAGACAATAATAGTATATCTAGGTATACAGTATTACCCTAATAGAAAGTAAAAGGCTAAATTACCCTAAAGCTAATAAAACTAATAATTCTAATAACTAACTCTAATACTCCCCCCCCCCCCCCCCTCAAACTCACGATGCTGCTGCTAGAAGCATAGAGAGTTTGCCAACTAAAAAACGAAAACGCTGAATCGGATGTGACTTTGTAAACAAATCAGTAATCTGCGTGAAATAAGAAACAAAAGCCAAAGTGATAGCTCCATGCTTAAGGTGATGACGAGTAATGTGACAATCAATCTCTATATGCTTGGTCCTCTCATGGAAAACTGAATTGTGAGCAATCTGAATAGCACTTTTATTATCACAATACATAGGTGAAGGGCGAGGAAAGGAGACACCCATATCTGTAAGTAGTCGGCGTAACCAAATAACCTCACGTGTAGTCGAAGCATAGCATAATACTCAGCTTCTGTGGAAGACACAACAACAACATCTTGCTTTTTGCTCTTCCAAGAAATAAGATAATCACCCAAAAATATACAATATCCAGTAACAGACTTGCGATCTGTAGGATCACCGGCCCAATCAGCATCAGAGTATGCACGCAGCCCCAAGGAAAAAGATGACGAAAGTAAAAGACTTTGAAACTGAGTACCTCTCAAGTACCTCAAAATACGATGAACAGCATCCCAATGAACTATAGTAGGGGAAGTAACAAACTGACTAACAACATGACAACATGAGCAATATCCGGATGAGTAATAGTAAGATAAACCAAGCTACCAACAATAATGCGATATAAGGTAGGATCAGGCAAAGGAACACCATCAGAAGGAGAAAGGCGAACACTAAGCTCCAAAGGGGTATCAACAATCTTATTATCAGTGAGGCGAGCACGCTCAAGAATGTCACCTGTATACTTAGACTGAGAAAGAAGATAACCTTTTGGAGAAGGTTACTTCAATCCCCAAAAAATAACGTAGTGGACCTAAGTCCTTCATTTCAAAACAACAAGCTAATTCAGACTTCAACACTGCAATCCCATTAACATCATCACCAGTAATAATCATGTCATCAACATACAAAGAAAGCACAATACGACCAGTAGTGGTACACCTGATAAAGAGAGCTGAATCATGCTCACTCGGAAAAAACCCAAATGAGGTAATCACAATGGAAAACTTCTCAAACCAAGCTCGAGGGGCTTGTTTAAGACCATATAAGGCTTTTTTAAGCCTGCAAACTTCACCAGGACCATGAGGAACACCCGGAGGAGGAACCATATAAACCTCCTCTTGGAGGTCTCCATTCAAGAAAGCATTTTTAACATCCATCTGAGTTATATACCATTGACGAACAGAAGTAACTGCAATAAGAGCACGAACAGTAGTCATTTTAGCAACGGGAGCAAAAGTCTCCTCGTAACCCATACAATATTATTGGGAAAAACCCTTGGCAACCAATCTTGCTTGGTATCTCTCAACAGACCCATCTGACTTGGTTTTGATTTTATAAGCCCAACGAGAACCAATAGCGCTCTTACCGGAAGGTAAGGGAACCAAACTCCAAGTGTCTATCTTATACAATGCAGAGAGTTCCTCTGCCATAGCCTACTGCCAAAGAGGATCAAGAGCTGCCACTTTATAGGATAGAGGCTCAGAGAGATCATGAACTGAAGCTAAAAAGGAAGCAAAAGAATTTGAATAACAAGAATAAACAAAATCAGGTGATTGAGTGGACTTACGAGTGCGAGTAGGATAGCGAGGAGGTTCCACAGCCTCATCAGGTGCTTGGGTGGCCTCTGGAAGGGAGGTAACATCAGGCGGCAAGGTACAAGTATCAGCAGAAGTAGAACCATGAGGTGAGACAATATCAGTGGTGCATGGGGCTCGAGAGGGCACACTATCAGTATCATCAGAGAATGGGTCTAGATGGATGAGATCGATTTAGTCAACTAATGATGATTATCAGGAATAGAAAAGAAGGGTATGTGGCGAGAGACATATAGTTTCTTAGTCACTGGGTCAAAGCAATGATATCCCTTTTGACCCTCACCATAACCTAGAAAAACACAAATAGCAGACTTTGGTGACAATTTAGTACGCTCTACACGAGGTCGAAGGACAAAACAAGTACAACCAAACACCTTTAAAGAAGAATAATCAGGAGCATGCCCATACAATTTTTCAAAAGGTGACAGACCTGAACAGTGAGAGAACGGAATTTTATTAATTAGATTGATAGTAGTAAGGACAGCCTCTCCCCAAAAATCACTAGGGACATATGTAGATAATAAAAGAGAGCGAGCGAGCAGTTTCAACAATATGCCTATGTTTCCTTTCAGCAACATCATTTTGCTCAGGAGTGTTTGTACAAGAGGACTGGTGAATACTTCCATCTAAAGCAAGCAACTCACAAAATTTATGATAGGTATACTCTCCACCTAAATCACATCTAAAACATTTGATAACAGCAGAATGTTGAGTTTTGACAAAAGCGCGAAAGGTATTGTAAATATTAAAGAAGTCTGAACGACGTTTCATAAGATAAACCCAACAGTAACGAGTGCAATCATCAATAAATAATACATAATATCGAGACCCCCCTCTTGTAGTAACAGGACAGGGTCCCCACACATCAGAATGAACTAAATCAAATGGTGCAAGAGAATAAGAAATACTTTTATTAAAAGGTAAAGCTGAAAATTTTGCCAGTTTACAACCACGACAATCAGAAATATCATGAGTTTGTAAATCTCCTAATTGTCCTGTAGAAGCTAAAAATTTTAAACGAGAGGCTGAAACATGACCAAGGCGAGAATGCCATAAATAAAAACTAGATGAAGATGAACTCAAACGAAAGGATGACAAGTCAACACTAGAAGCTGCAACCACTGGTACATTGAGCTTGTCCAAGATGTATAATCTCCCTTGCCTACGGTTTGTCCCAATCAGCGTCTGAGAGTGCGGATCCTGCACATGACAAAAAGTAGAAGAAAAAGAGACTAAATAACCTGCATCACAAAGCTGACCAACAGAAACAAGATTCATAGTAAGTTTGGGAATGTGGTAAACACTAGAGAGAGATATATGAGGTAAGACAACAGACCCAACACCTGTTAATGGCATGGGAGTACCATCAGCAGTCATAACAGGCAAAGAAGAAGCAGGACATAAGGATGCAAAAGACGACAAGTCAGGTGACATATGATTAGAAGCTCCATAGTCTAAGACCCAAACACCAGAGGACATACCTGAAGACATACCTAGTGAAGAGGTGGCCATAGCATGTGGCTGTGTGGCAAGGAACTTTTGAAATTGCTCAGTAAGGGAGGTCATGGACGGAGTGGATGGGGAAAGGGAACAGGGTCCAAATGAGTCTGATGGTGGTACAACTGCTGCAGTGTTAGGCCGTGGAGGCCTATACGAACGCTGCTCAGATTGGTTGTCTGATTTCCAAGGAGAAGATTGAGGTTGCTGTTGTTATGGTGGTCGACCATGTGAGGGCTGATTGCTGCTATTGGGCTGGTTTGCTCGACCCAACCTAGGACATTGAGCCATCCAATGACCCTTCTCCTTACAGTAGCTGCATACATCACTACCAACTCTCAAGTAAGGCTTATTGTGATTGTTGGATAGTGGTCGAAAAGGGGCTGCTAAAACAGACGGAGTAGAGTCGGGGAGAATTCCCTTTCCAGACTGAGTCTTAAGACGTATTTCCTCGGCTACTAACTCATGGACAATAGAATCAACTGACGGAAGTGGGCTACGATGGAGAATGGACCCACGAAGGCTCTCAAAATCATCACGTAGAGCCATCAAAAACTGAACCAGACATTCTTCCTCCCTACTAGCGATATATGGTGCAAACGCCCGCAATTCGGGTGACTACATAAGAGCCAACTGATCCCAAAAATCTGTCATTGTAGAATAGAACTCCTGAATACTCAATTTTTTTGGTTCAAGGGCACGAATATCATACTCTAATTGGTACTTTTTCGCAAAATTGGATTGTGTAAACAATTTATCCAAATGATCCCACACCTCCTTTGCATATTCAAACTTTGCCAATTGCATACCTATCGAGGGAGCAACGGAGTTGTTGATCCAAGTAATGATTTTTGAATTGTTTGTTTCGTAAACATCTAGCAATTCTACAAATTTATCAGCTTATTTATTCGTAGGTTTACTAAAATCTCCATTGATATAACCACACATCTTCTTCCCCTTCAGAAAATTTTTCATCACATAATTTCAATATGCAAAATTCTTTCCATCGAGTTTAACACTAATCGCTTGAATCGAATCATCGCGTTCAACAGCCATTATGAAAACGAAGCAATTAAATAACTCAAAACAAATGAACCAAAATCAAAGACAGATCCAAAAACACAAAACAAACGAACCAGAATCAGGGACAGATCCAAAAACGAACGCGAATCAGTGCAAGATCAATCCAAATATGAATCTGTATCAGCGAGAAATCCAGAAATGAACCAGAATCATCCGAGAAAAAAAAAATTCGGGGCTCCGCCCTGAACCCCGGCAAGGGCGCGCTACCCTCTGCAACCCCCAGCAACTCATCGCAGAGTTAGATCTGCGAAAATCGTAAACATGCTCTGATACCATGTAAATATATTATATAATCAAGAAAACAACAAAGGGAAAAGAGAAAAGAAAGCTAGAGTTTCTCATAACACAAAAACTGAATGAATGAATACAATACAAAAGAAGAAACAATAGTAATATATCTAGGTATACTGTATTACCCTAATAGAAATTAAAAGACTAAACTACCCTAAAGCTAGTAAAACTAATAATTCTAATAGCTAACTCTAATAATAAGCACACCATACATTATATGCCTTTTTCTTATATGCATACTTATTTGGGTAAAGAAGGCACTAGGGGCAAGCTTCTTGTTATATCATGTTGTGCAGACTTGATAGGCATACGGCAAGGGTGGTCGGGGTGTTGTATCCCGGAGACGGTGTGATATTTTCTTACTGCACCGGGTATTACCCATAGAAGGCGCGTATCGTCTCAAAAGAGCATTTCGAGCCTCATCCCAGTCACCTTCTTATTGGTTCTATGCAATGGTGGAATTGACGGTGTTTCTATTACGGTGGATTATTTGAAGGCTATTTTTGTATTATTCTCCAACAATTTGAGACAATACTTACGGAGGATAATGTGAGCGGTAAGAATTCAGTTTGTTATTTGCGGATACTATTCTCATGGATAAAGTACGTATGTTATTTAAATATATGTGTCGAGATATGTGACGAAAATAGTGGGTTATCACATTTTGATTATTCCAATATGCTTTTTACTCTTGTGAAAAAAAGCAAATTGGACTATGTGTTGCTAACCTAAAATTGGGATTTCAAATATTGTATGTGGTAATATAAAAAGTGGCTTGATAAATAAGTGTTACTAAAAAGGGCATGATAAATCTTTTTTAGAATGCCATAGCTGCTACGTGTATGTGAAATAGTTTTACAAAACTATTTATTTGTATTCGGACATCACAATGCTAAAAGTTACCATTGATTGGTCTAGAGGTAGTATTTGAAATATCATTGATATTAGTGGTAAAGTTTGTAAATGGTTGCAAGCAAAAGAAAATTGGAATATTTTCCTATGAGTTGGAGCTACTTACCTATTGAGCAAGATCATTGTTTATTTGATATATGCTTCATTCATTTGCTAAGACACCACATGTAGTCAACTTAAGAACAATGTTGAATATACCTGGTACACATTCTTCTCAAGATATCCAGTAAGGTTTGATTACATAGCTTGTCATCTTACTGTGCATGTTAATAAAGGTTTCTAAGGCTTAGACATTACACAAATATGTCATGAGCTTAGCCTACCGTGAATTTGACTTTTCGGACTTTCAAAATTTGGAGACACTCAAATTTTTTGTTCTTATTTGGAATATATGTAAATAGTGCAAAAAACCATTGAAGGAAACATTAGTTTAAACGAATGTGCTTATTTCGTTAATTTTTTAGAAGTTACACTACTTCAAAAAAAAGTCTCCTATTATTTTTTGTGATGATAAATTTCAGAGCTACAAAAAGAAAGATCTTGAGAGAGATTATGAGATTTTCGCAACTGTGCTTTTACAAGCTTTTGAGAACATATGGTCTTTAAAAAATAATCTCTATATTTCAAGAAATTTTGAGCTTGTGATCGGGTATAATTTTGAGAGCTTTAGAAGAATGGAAGAACGGGAAAAAAAAAAAAAAAAACAAAAAAGAAGAAGAAGAAGAAGAAGAAGAAATTATGGTAAATGTCTTCTTATTTGAAAAAAATTGTGATACTCAGAAAAATTATTTGAAATATATATTTGGGTTACTAGAACTTCAAGATATTCTGGAGGCACTAAAATTGTCTGGTTAAAGTGGAGATACGGGTAAGACTCTTTTCGCTCCAATATGAAATTTGTGTTTAATTTCATTGGTGAAATGAGTTATGTATTTTTCTGAATAGTGGGGGTTTTTAAGAATTTTTTTTTAAAAAATTGAGTTATCTGGTATAATTTTTTCTTGGAAAAAATTATATGGAAACTCCTTTTTAAAAATAATAATTAATGTGTATACCTTGGATTCAATCCAAGATGTTGGCATGTGATCCCTTAGATATTATCCAAGATGATTATTTTGTGATTGCCTTGGACATTCTCCAAGATGAATAATTTGGGTTAGTCTTGGTTTTAATCCAAGATTATTAAAATTGACATCTTTGGATATTTTCCAAAATGGCGTGATACCTTGAACTGATTCAAGATGACATGAGAAAGAAAACTTTAGATTATGGAATTCCTTAGAATTAACCAAGACGAAGTTTATGATACCTTGGGATTTCCATGATGATCACTAGTTGTTTGAATACCATTACTTGTGTAATGAGATACTTTAAGAAATTATTAGTTATGGTTTTCTTAATCAAAGGATTTTCACTGTACTAGAAAAGTATAGTGATGATACTTGGAACACCCTATGGTGATTAGTTGTATACCATTAGCTATATGTGTTCATATTGGGAGATGAAGTTATTTGTTGAAAGCCAATGAAGAAGCGGGTTGGCTCGTGATTTCTATATGAAAACGTCAATGTGGGAGAAAATCAATACCACATGTCTTGATCCATTGTAAAGTACTTTAATGTTGGAAGAGTATAAATAAGTACTACAATAGAAAAAATCAAATTTATGGAGATTAAAATTTATAAAGCTTTAGCTAAAGTTCATATTTGGATTGCATCGAGAAGGATAGGCCTAAAGCCTAAAGAAAGAAAAATCGCCTATGAGGATACCCTACCTAGGGACCAGAGATCCCGAGAACTAGGTTCAAAGGGAAGAACGAATCATAGAGTGGTTTGATAGACATGCACTAAATTGAGCACTAGCTCATTTGGCTATCCCTATGGTGTAGGTGCATGAATGTCATGACAGATATGAGGTTGAGTTGCTTACAACTCTTAATGAGTTCTATAGCCATTTTTGGTGGGATGTCAGAATCATGAGAGCATCCTTGATAGACTTACCTATTTGAGTGTGGAAGTGGGGCCGTTTTCTATGAGAATGAGGCTAATTCTCTAGAGCGCTCAAGAAGCCGGGATCTAGCACATGGCCATAAACGTGCTAGCTTGGAATACAGTGCTGAAAAATTATGTGTGTGATGCAATGTCTTGTTTCTCCAAAGCAGTCATAGTTCAAGACATTGTCACCATTGACTCTGGAACAAGATTTGTTGAGCACTAAGTGAAGGTTCAAGCAATTGGCACCCTTATTATGCATAATTTTTTTTTTTATTTTTTTTATTTTTTATCTTTACCTGATATGTGTATATTTTATTTTTATTAAAATAAGTGGGAGATTATTGGATTATGTTAATAAAAATAGAATTACTTTTAGTTATTTAAAATATATTGCACTAGTTATGTGATTGTTAAAGCATTCTAGCCGTTATGGCATACATATGGTCATAGGGGGTTTTGTTTTGACCTTCAATGTGCATTGGAGTTAAAAGAAATAAAGAAGCTTTAAGGGCACATTCTTTTATCCAACGGGTAAAATGTTGTTTAGATGATTGTTTGTATGTCTAACAGTCACAAGAAGTTGTGGGTGTCTTCATGTTAAACTCGTTAAAGAAACCATCATCAATATTAATATATATACACATGCATAGAGCTGTGAATGATATACTAGAGCTTTACTCTCTCTTTTTTCCTTATGTATAAGAATATTCTGTTTTGATCAGCCGGCATATAAGCACACCATGCATTATATGTATTTTTCTTATAAACATACTTATTGGGGTAAAGAAGGCACTAGGGGCAAGTTTCTTGTCATATCATGTTGTGCAGACTTGATCTGCGTACGACAAGGGTGGCCGGTCTGTTGTATTCCAGAGACGGCGTGTTATTTCCTACTGCACCGGGTATTACCCGTAGAGGGCGCATATCGTCTCAAGAGAGCGTTTCGCGCCTCATCCCAGTCAGTACCTTCTTATTGGTTCTATGCAATGGTGGAATTGACGATGTTTCTATTACAGTGGATTCTTTGAAGGCTATTTTTGCATTATTCTCTAACAATACATATAATGTAAAACTTTTAGCCCCCAAAGTCTAGGTGGATTCAAGCCTTAGCCCCACCATTGATGCGGGTGTTCTCATCTGCCACCACTTTTTGGACATGTGTCACATTCATGTCTTATTCAGTAAGTATTGATAAAACAGGAGTAAAACAGGGAGAAAGAACACGTGTCAAAAAAATGATGGCGGGTAAGTAATAGGTAAACAAAAATATGAGAGCAAAATAACTCTCAATTGTGCAGCTGTGCGTAGCTACGATGGTGTATATATGAAGGGCAGGTATGGAGAGTCGGATTTGTGCGAGCATTTAGTGTTAATTCGTTCACTAGTTAATGTAATTTATTGGAATAGTTGGATTTAAAAATAATAGCAATATGATGCATATGTTTTATATTTAATACATTTGTAAGAATAATGTTGTGATTTTTAAAATTTTATCCCAAATTAATTTGGATTCTAATTAAGATATTCGAGATAACCATTGCATCATATCATTGTGCTAAAACATGTTAGCATATTAATTATTTTCCTGTAATGCTATGGCTCCTAAGATATCCCAAATGCTATCAGTTATAGTATTCTGTTGTACCACAACTACTACCATAACATGCGATGCAACTATAAAAGCATTTGAAAATCAAATTAAGAATTTAAATTTCGAATCATATTCTGATCAACAGTTTTCCTTTCTGTCATGTCTACATAGGAACAATTTATTGCTTAACCTTTTATTTGTAAAGTTGAATGTAATATGGATGATGATGATGAGTGGTGTGTCACGCTGTTCAACACATGCTTTTCCTGTGAACAAACGGAGTCTTGAGCCCAAGGGCTTAGGGTTCCAATTTGCTACTCACCACAATTTAATCTAGTTTAACTTGAGTTAAAGTCTTGTTAATTGTATTAACTAATCCAAAGACCTACAAAGTTACAGTCATTGAAGTAAGTTACCAGCTCTCTCAAGCCCGTTTTAACTCCTACTCTTGAACTCCATGAACTTCTGGAACCATTATAATCATATTTGCACCTAAAACAAGATGACATGAGGAGAAAAAACTAGAAAGGTCAGAAGATAATCCCAAGATAGGGACTAACATTTCGTTTGAGTTAAGAGATATGGAGAGAAGAGAAAAAGAAAAGGGTATTGTTTTCTCTCATTTGGTAATTTAACTAGGGGAGAAGAGAAGAGAAAAGTGGAGAGAATAGAGCTCACTTTTATTTCTCTTCAAATCAAAGAGAATCCGAAGAGAAAATACGAGACACATAATTAATTAACACGGTGTAAGGTAAAGACCAATACAACCCAATATATTCTTATTTATTCTAACATATATCCCTAGCAGAGGATAAAATTAATGTAAATTGGTTATATGTACTTTCTTTTATGAAAGTTCACCAAACTAGAGAAAGTTGTTTTTTCTCTTCTTTCCTCTTTTCTTCTCTATTGCCTATCCAAACATGATGGAAAAAACTCAAAATTCTACTTCTTCTCTTATCTTCTCTTAATAAGTTTCTCTTCTCTTCTCTTCTCTCCACTTCTCTCAATTCAAGCGGAGTGTAAAAGAAATCTACTACCATTAAAAGAAAATTGAGGCTATGTTCGAATCATGGATTTTGTGAGGGAGAAAAAAATATATCAATGAAAATACTTTCCATTATTGGTTAATAAATAACACAGTAAAGAAAATAGGAAGGAAGTATGTAAACGACAAAAAAAAAATTAGAATTTTATGAGTCGTTTCTCTTCTTCTTTTCTCATGTTTATTGTTTGTTCTTTTTTGAAGAAAGTTCTTAAGTTTACACTAAAATGTGAAATTGTTTAATTTCTAATGTTCTATAAGCATATAAGAATACACTATCATGGAAACTATGGAGAAATTGATTCCTTATTGTATTCTTTTTTCTTTTATGTTTTCCTTTGATAAATCTACAAACCAAATAAAACCCTAAAAGAAATTGAAAGTCTCTTAAAACTTTTTACTGATGAATAGTTTAAGGAAGTCCAATCTCAAGATATATATATATGTGTGTGTGTCTAAGATTCTTAATAAGACTGATTATTCTCTCATTTAAAATTTTAAGGGTTCGTTTGTTTCAAGATTCAGTGAGGGAAAAGAAAGGAAAACATAAGCTCCGATCCATTTGTTTTGATGTAAAATGTTTTCTGGAAAATGCTTTCACTTTATAATTAGTACATGAAAGCATTTTCCGAAAAACATTTTACATCAAAACAAACGGAGCGATAGAGAAAAATATTTTCCTTTATTTGGTTAATAAGGAAAACTTTGAAAAAAAAATAGGAAAGAAAAGAGAATAAGTTGATAAACAAATTTAAAAATTTTCAATATTTTGAGTCATGCCCCTTTTTTTATTAATATATTGTAATTATATTTTAGAAATTTTTTATTTTCAAAATAACTTAAGCATGAAGGGAAACACAAAAAAAAAACACGAGGGAACTAGTTTTCCTTTCTAATTACGTTTTCCTATCCCTATTCTTTAAACCCAACAGAGCCTAAAAGATTGCTCGGATAAATTTCTTGAATGTTGACATAAGAGAGAAAGCAAGAGTAACCTATACACATATATTGCTTTCAAATTTTGGATTAAAGGGTGCCCCCTAAACACTCATTTCACTTGCAAATATCGAAAAGCAAGAGATCGAATCAGATCCATTGTTAACAAACCTTTCCGACATACTTTCGGCCACAAGCATGAGAAAAAGAAAGATACCCCCTAGTCATACCTTTGTCATCACCTACTTAGGCTTAGTTTGGCACCCAATTTGGTACTTCTCATTTTTTAAAAAGCACAAATTAATGTTAATTCATTTAGTAACTAGTTTATGAGCTTTTCAAAAATTGAACTTAGGACTTTTTTGGGGCTCTAGAATGGAGCTTTTAAAAGCTCAAGGTTACTTTTTGGTTCCATGATATCTTTTTGAAGAGTAGTGTGTCACTTGTATAAAATTATCAAACAACTTAGTAATAAATTTCATAAGCTCGTTTTAAAAAGCCACGTGGGAGCCAAACTAAGCATTAATCTAATGCGGATTATCTTCTTAATTATCTAACATTAATCTAAAAAGATTGGTTTTGTTAAGACCCTTCACATGGGTCATTAGGTGCTAACAAAAAGTTGTTCACATGTTCCAAATCTTGAAGGATTAGTGTTGTGTGTGTGTGTTTGTGTGTGACTCAGTATCGTTGTGGATGATGCAAGAAGATAAGGCAGAGCAGTGTATTGATAGTGATTAGTGAATCATCATACACATTTGATTTGAAGCTTGGGCAACCAATATTTAGTTGCTTCATATCATTTAAATGGCCTTAATTCTATATTTAGCTATGAACTGTTGAGTGAATGTTTAAAATAGATCTGGTTCATTCGTGTTCTCATTTTTTATCTGATTTTTACAAAAAAAAAAAAAACTGTACTTTGTTGGTTTTCCAGAGAACCAATTGTTAGAGAGATATTAGATTCGGCATGCACTTTCGTTTGATAAATGTACATTTATCAAACAATTCTTTCGTAGAACTAGCTCACTTATGAGTTATGAGCCACAGAACCCATTATTTGCCTTTCTAAACAGTCCATATATAAGGATGAAGGATGAAAGGAAATTCACATTTCTTAATGCTTTTCCTATGTTGCTAAAATTTGATGATAAAAGTAAATCCAAATCTAATTAAACAACTTTATATAGTTCCGTATAAACAAGCCTAGGGTAGCTCAACTGCGAGAAACTTTGCGCTAGCTGGTTCGAATGTTTGGGGGCCATTCCTAGTCGGCGTAAGCCCACATATGTGAAAACACTTTGTTATCGGTGAGATTGCTAATTTTCTTCTTGTGGAATTATTATTTATAATCCTTTTCATGTATGAGCACCTATTGAAAGAGCTACCCTTCTTTATTTTCAATTTCTACAATCGTCCACATATGCAGACTTTGGACACATAAAAAAAAGTTGTAGAGAGCCTTAAATTTCATGAAAATTTATCTAGTCAAATACCATTATTTAGCTTCAACAAGTTTTTAACTAAACTTCACCTTTCAAATTATCCTAAAAGCATATCATATAATAGATGCTTTAATTTTATAAGAGTAAAGATTTG
Organism: Hydrangea macrophylla; assembly: GCA_033977485.1. Lineage (NCBI taxonomy): Eukaryota > Viridiplantae > Streptophyta > Magnoliopsida > Cornales > Hydrangeaceae > Hydrangea > Hydrangea macrophylla. The sequence continues at coordinate 91,830,030 of CM066995.1, forward strand.
GGTACAAACACTCCCCACATAAATTACACTAACACCATTAATTGGAAAACTGTCATGTGACAGAGTTAATACATTTTTGTCCTTTTTTTATCCCCTGTGTGGCAGACAACTCTGCCACTTTACAGTCTCTCATTGGTGTTTGCAAGTGTAATTTATTTTTGGAGTGTTTTGTGCCCAAATCTTTACTCATTTTATAAATGCTACGAGACACTCTGCATTAGTTGCATTCACAACTATTCACTCCACATTTCTAAAGTAATTATAAAGTAAAGTAGTAAACAACCAAAAGTCACGACTCACAAGAATGAAGAAACAGAGATTTGACAGTAATTAACAAAATTTAGTAAATTCAAAAAAGATTGGCTGTCTGACTAGCTACTATGCTAAGAGAAAGAGAGAGAATTAAGCTAAAAATTTAAGAAAATTGAATTTGAGTTTCTTTGATAGTGGTAGAGTCTTAAGACTCAAGATTAGAGATGCTAGGGAAGTGAAAGGTAGAAAATACAATTTATTAATTTATTAATTTTATTTTTTATTTTTGTGATGAGATCAGAAATGAGGTGTAAAGTATATCTTTTGAGGCTAAGCAGATCAGTAGATGCTATAAGACTCATTCCATTTATCTCCACTCTTGGTTCTTCACGATACTCAACTTACCAGATCAATAATATACTCCCTCCCACACATCTATGTGTCCTCGTATAAATGCGCATGCAACTGCAATATGCATATATATATATATATATATATACAAAGATTCTCTAAAGAGGACCACCTCTCTTTATTAAAGAGAGGACCTCTGTTTTGGCCGTTGGATTGTGTTTAAAAGCAGTGAAATGACAAAACTGCCATTAATGAAAACACGATCCGACGGTCAAAACAGAGGTCCTCTCTTTAATAAAGAAAGTGCGTCATCTTTATAGCCGGACTGATATATATATATATATATATATATACCGTCCGGATCTTAAGCGGACCTTAAAAAACGGACCTAAGAGACGGACTATGTAAAGGCTAAGAAATTCTCACAAAAGACTGTGAAATTTCAAAGAGTGGGAATTTCTCAGTCTTTACACAGTTCATCTTTTACGTTCGTTTTTAAAGGCCTGCTTTAAGATCCGAGCTGTATATATATATATATATATATAGGGCTGAGTTAGATGTTGATTAGTTGGTAACCGGCTGAAACTTGGGAAGAAAATATTTCTACATGTAGTACTATAATGCTTTGAAAATTATTTAATTCTAACTTGACTCCATTAAAATAAAGAAACTAAGAGAGGGCTGTAAATTTGTAATTCGATGAGCTTCAAACGGGCAAAATTTATCCCACAGTCAATTCATATGTTCAACCAAATGGTTAATCAATGGATGAATATTTATTTTGTTGCACCTATTGAGAATATATATTTGATATCATAAGCAATACTCAACCTATCAATCAACATTTTCAAAATACAAAAAACCGTCAACACAACTGGGAAAAAGTTTCCTTAGGTCATTGGAGCATTTTATGTTTGAATTAATGATATTGAATTACTCAAAAAAAAAAAATAAACCTTTTATTTGTTATTTTAATATTTTTATAAGGTTTTCTTGTTAATGTTGATGAAGACAATTTAATATGTCAATTATCGAATTACTCCTCTGAAAAAACAAAATTCATACACGACTATCTATCTAGTAATATGTGGGTGTGAAATACTATACTTCATAATAATATTGTACCCATTCTGAAATGAATTATTAAGTCACTACTACCATAGTTATAAAGATGTCACACACATAATTCTCCTAAGGGCTAATATGAATTTGCTTTTTCTTTCCTCGTTATAAGATTACTTTAATGTCTTCACTTTATTAAAATGACATCCATTTCGTATTCCACTTTAATGTGAACATATGCGTACATATGGTGTATAACTTTTGTTGTTTATACTAAAGAGTAATATTGTACTTCTCAAATTTCTTAAATCTGGTTCTCAAATACTTACCAATTGTATCACGTGTAATGATATATTGTACCCACCAACCACTATCTTAGCAGGTAATGGATTTAAAATCAAAAAGCGTAACATAACTCTTATATCAAATGGTTGAGTAATCCAATTGCAAGGTGGGGGCCACAAACCAGTCTTCTCGTCCTTCAATTCTTTCTTTTATGTTTTATATAAAAGTTAATATTAGTATCGAATATCAATAATGTTAGATAGACACACTTTTGTACATATTATGTTTTAAATATATACATCTTGTGTTGTTTGAATTTTTCACACTTTTCTGTTCGTCACTTATACAGCACAAAATACATGTATTTAAAAATTGATATAAAAAATGTATATGCCTAACAGTGGTCATTGAATATTAAACCCATATCCAAAGTTACTGCGTGGTCCTAAAGAGCATCTAAAAATCATCCAAAAACATAAGAATTTTTGAAGAATGTGGAAGAGGGAAGATATAGAAGAAAAGCATAGCCCGCCAAAGTAGCAAACACAAACACAAATATTAAAAATAAAAAAAAAGAACCACAAACTAAAGCTAGCGTACGCAGTCCAAAAGGAGAATCCTGGACCTCGTCCACGCAACCTATTTGCTCCCCTTATAAATCTTTTCATTTCCCAAAATATCCCTCAATAGTCAATTCTACAAATTTATTGAAAATACTTTGACTCAAAAGATTTTTTCTAATTTAGCATTGATAATAAAAATTTGCTACGTCCTTGCTTGGGTTACCCTTTGACTATATATAATATTTTGATCGTGGATGACACAATAATATAAATAATTTAGCATAGTACGATGTAAAGAAGTGTTGTAAGCAGTTTTTTCCAATACTCTTTGTCAAATTTAGCCACATAAATAATATTTATATATGATCTCTATATGCTAGTTAAAATTAAATTTGAGCTCCAACCAGTGCTGAATAAGGAGAAGCTTAGATATATGCAAAATACAGTCTTACCCTACATGCAATGAAGCAATGAGACTATTTTGTGTTACAAATACTTTACACAGTTTTTATTTGTAAAAATGGTCCCATTTCTTTGACGAAGTAAAATTTCCATAGATAAAAACTCAAAACCATATGACCTAGAAGTTCATACTTTTGAGTGAAAAAATATTCATCATCATTTAAGACTATAGGTACCCATATTTTCAATGAAAACACACCCAATAAGAGTACGAGTAATATTTGAGACACAACCTTCATACAACTTTCATACAACCTCCCCAAAAGATGTGTCTATCTCTCTCCTGTGATGTCACTGGACCCCACAGTGACACAGGAAAGAGATAGACACATCTTTTGGGGAAGTTGTATGAAAGTTGTATGAAGGTTGTGCCCCAAGTATTACCCTAAGAGTACCATATGTGGAAAATCGAATGAAGGGAGGGGTATAAATGTCCATATATTGAAATGCTTAAAAGGAACTAAAGCAAAGCTTCAAATTAGCTCACTCCTCCCCAAAACTTTCCTCTCCACTCTCTGCTTTTGTCCACTTTTCCTTAGCCCCTAAGTCTTCTCTCCTTCATCTTCTCATCTTCCTCCACATTCTGCACCATTTAACAAACGTCCAAAAACACAGAGCTTCTCTCTGTTCTTCAATGGCAGATACAGATACAGAGTCCTACATCAACCCACAAAAATTTGGCTCAATAGTCCCACAAAACCAAACAAACCCAAGTAAGTTTTTCACTAATTTCCTCTACAAGTCCGTGATTGTCACAATTTTTCTTCTTTTGCTTCCACTTTTTCCTTCACAAGCCCCTGAATTCATTAACCAAACCAGAAGTTGGGAGCTTCTTCAGATAGTTTTCGTCGGCATCGCCGTCTCTTATGGCCTATTTAGTAAGAGAAGCGATGAAACAGAGAAAGATCATAACTCAAAATTTGATAATGCTCACTCCTATGTGTCTAGATTTCTTCAGGTTTCTTCTGTTTTCGATGAGGAGGCCGAAACCCAATCGGCTTTTGATGAAAATAAGGTCCAAACATGGAATTCTCAGTACTATAGAGGTGACCCACTAGTTGTAGTAGCTCCAGAAAGCTCTGTTCTTGAAGAACAGAGCAGTCCTGTTTCAAGAAACGGCGAAAAGCCATTGCTTTTGCCCATTCGGAGCTTGAAATCGCAAGTCGACGACTCTGATATTATTGAATCAACAATTGAATCCAATTCAAATATGGGTTCAAAGCGATTTTCAAGAAATTCTTCTAAAACTAGAAATGGTGATTTTGGAGGCTCAGATTTTCAGAATTTGGAGGCAAAAACAGAGGAAAATGTCGTTCTTCGATCTCCAATTCCATGGAGATCAAGATCGGGAAGGATGGAAATGAATGAAGATTTGGATTCTCCTCCTCTGTATTCTCTGCCTCCTTCAATGGCGGACTCTGAATTCAATCGGCTCGAATCTAAATCTTTCAGGTCTCAATCGTTCCGTTCATCGAAACCCAACTCCTCTTTTCCTTCCCCATCATTGAATTCCCCGGAAAATTTCTCAAATTCGCCTTCTTTTTCGTCCGGATCACAAGCCAAGAATATCGAAGATTCAGTGAGGAAGAAGACTAATCACATGTCATCACCTCCACCACCAGCCCCACCACCTCCTCCACCATTGATTCCAAAATCCCATCTCATGAAATCATATTCCACTGTAACAGATGATGTGGTGTTTGGAGAGAGAAAGTTGAACAGAAGTGTGAGAAGTGTCCCCAAGAATTCGAGTGGCAGTGGCAGAGAGGATGTGCCAAACAGGGGAATTTCAGTGTCAGAGTCAAAATCAAGAACCCAAGTTGAACCAATTCAAGGGGGCATGAAATCCACCGAATTTAAGAAAACAAGATTGATTAGTGAAAGTTCCAAATTGGGTTCAAAACAAACTTTCTACGAATACCCAAATGATGAGAATGAGGAAATTGTTGAAAAGGTGGTAGTTGAAACTGATGAAGATTCTGAAGAGAGTGAGGATGATGATAGTGTTCTCGAACGGAGCACGGAAATCGAGGAAGTTGCAGATAAAAATGTGTGTGATGGAGGACCAGATGTTGACAAGAAGGCTGATGAGTTCATAGCCAAATTTAGAGAGCAGATTAGGCTACAGAGGATTGAGTCTATTAAGAAATCAACTGGGCAGTTTGGGAAGAACTCTTCTAGGTGACATTTTTAGACTTGTACTTTGTTTTTAAAACTATCATTTTCTGTCAGTTTCATGTTTCAAATCACTTGGTATTAGAAGAAGTTCTTCTCTCTCTCTCTCTAAATTTACGGTTATGGACGGTGGACCTCTCGTGGTATTCATTGTAACAACTAACAGGGGATGAAGTGTTTGTGTTCTTTGGCTCTGCATGTTGTTTGGTTGAGTTTTTAGGCTTTTAAGTAAATATGTATATGGTTGGTGCTTCTGATGAAATAGGTAACGCTCTGAGATCTTTTCTGCATTAAATATTTTCCAAATACGCGTGGCATGCAATTAAAATAGGGGCGGACTCAGAAGTTTTGTTTGAGTCGGAAACTTATACAGTTGACCCCATTTTTTTTAGCTTAAAGTAATTTTTTAATTTTTTTTATAAAAAAAATTGAGGGGCAATTAAGGGGTAAAATGAATAAAGTATAAAATATGTAAAATAAAAGAATTATTTTGAAAAATTGAGGGGGCAATTAAGAGGCAAAAATGAATAAAGTATGAAATATATAAAATAAAAAAATTATTTTGAAAAATTTTGGAGCAATTAAGGGGAAAAATGAATAATGTGAGAAATTAATATGATAAAATAGTAATTTTGAAAAGTATACTAGATACAAAAATTTGAGAAATATAACATTTTTCTAAAAAGTATTGGTGATTAGTGTGTTTACTGACAATTTGATTTAGATGGAAATCATGTAAGTAGTGTGATATATTGAATCACGACTCAAATGAAAAATGCATAAGCTCAGTGATCATTTCATCATGATGTCCAGAAACTGACTTCCCAAATCAAATCAGTGGAATATAGCTTTCTTCTTTCCCTCTGCAGTATAGGGCCTAGTCGAAAACTGGTTCTGCCACTGGACAATAGAACCTATAAGTTCCATTTTTTCTCTTCAAAGAAAACATATTAAGGGTTATCGAGAAGGTAAAGAACCCGATTGGGGATCATAAGTGAACATTCGCTATAAATTCTAATGTTTGGTGAATGCTCATTCTTAAAGCTAGTTTTTTGTTAAACCAACAAAATTTTGGTTTTGTTTGCACCTAAAAAATACATTTTTTAAATTCAAAATTGCTAGAGGCCGATTGTAATATTTTTAATCAGACTCATGTGACCGATTGCAAAATTAATGACTGATTGGTTAAAAATTGATCGGACTAATCACTAGTTGATCGAGCTAGCTCCAGTACTTAATCGGGCTGATCATCATTATATCGGGCATCACTGAAATCGGACTTACTAAATTCAAGGCCGGCCTAGGCCTTGTTTGGCAGTTCGATGTAATCGGACTTCTACTATGTTTACTCTATCGAACTTCCAATGTGTATGATCGGGCTTGGTTTTTATTTCTTTTGATTCCTCTTTAACAAGTGCTTTGATGGGCCACCGTCATTATGGCCACCAATGACTTCAATTATCCAATAAAGCAAGTTTAATGCATTTGGCAGTGCATTCATTCGAACTCATGTTTGGTAAAGATTACTAGGCGTGTTATGAGGGAAAGAGGTTCTGTTGGTACCCAATTGGTAAAACTTACCATGCTGATTCAAACACTTATGGGAAGTGTATCACTCCTAACGTCTCTATGATTGATAATTATCAGTTATAATATTAGTGATATATACCATATTGTGATAGAGAGATAATATTTCAAGATATTATTATATTTTGGGATATTATCAACAAGTCATGGGATAATATCAACATATTATGGAAGTTATCTTTTACTTGGAAGCCAAGTCAGCCTAATCAAGCCACAAAAATGACCACATTCAAGATATATACACATGTATGTATATATATATATTCTCGCAGATATGGAAGGTTTCAAGATATAGCAGATTTTAGCAGTTTATGGAAATAAACTGGTATTTTTTTACCAGATAATGATTCATCAGTTATTTCTTACCTTATCTAGAAGACCTCTTGGGCCGCTATAAATCAACAGGCAGGCCAAGCATTCAGATCACTCCGTGACACTTCGACAAACCGCATCCAAAAAAGCATTCTAAAGCATCATTTAGCATTCTTAGGATTAGTTTTTATTTTCTTAGCTTTCAATTACTTCTTGTAATTTTCTTTTCTACAATTAAATAAAATCTATCTTTTATTTAATTTATTTATGGTTCTTCATCACTTGCTAGACTTGTGTGCTTCAACACTGTCTAGGGACCTTAGGTGAGGGTACTTTTCTACTCACCTTTCAAAATCGCCCGTTAGATGTCAGATTTTCAAACCTTGTGTATCACTCACACAAATGCTTTTAGGAAATTTTGTGTTATTAGTTTGGGTCTACCTAACAAGGCTCTGGCACGCCCGAACCATAATTACAACAAACAATTTGGCACGCCCAGTGGGACCGCCGAGTGATGAATCATGTTCACCGAAGCATGGTTGCAATTCTACTACAACCAAATTGGTTGGTGTAATGAATCAATCAGCCAACTTCAACAAAAAATTAATCGTCTCAAAACCGATAAATCTGCTACTTACAACGCTTTATGGGACAAGCCGTAGGATCCACAGTACCCAAATCGGCACGCCATTGTAGCCTATATGATTTTGCCATCCATGATCTTTACGAAAAGATCTGGTGTTTTGAGGTCGATGTTAAGTACTTTACCCAAGGTATCAGCCACATTCAAGCGAGTGGAGCTGACTGTCCACCCCCCAATGGAAACTCTTTCATGTCTCGGGATGAGTTGCTAGATGGTGGTTGGAAGCAAAAACCAATTGGCTTACCAGATTTGCAGGTTGAAGAACAAGACGAATCGGTTGAAGAACAAGACGAATCGGTTGCTGCTCGAGAAAGCCGTAGTGGTGTACTTAATGATATCGCTCTTCAACTTAAACTCCTAAAATCACAACGGCCCGAGAAGGCCGATGTTATCGCTTTAAATCAAGAGGCTGATGTCTCTGGTCATCTTGATTCCACGCTGTCCAAGCCGCTCGGGGGGCAAGACGGCGGAAAAATAAATAAAGAGCCGAATAATTTTATTTCGGCCATAGAGCTCCTCACTGACGTTGAAGAAGACGATGAAGCGCTCGGGGGGCAAATTCAAGACGAGCCTCAAAATTCTGTTGAGGCCGAATAGGAAAAGTGTGATAGGCTGAGTGATCTTGTATCGGCCATAGAGCCTCCTAGTGATGAGGAGGACGATGATGAAGACCCCCTTGATGGTGAAGAAGATGGCGATTTGGCGCTAGGGGGGCAAGTTGCACCAAGACCGATTGAAATTAATTCGGTCTATGAAGTTTTTGAACATATTCCTTTGAGGAAACTCAGCCTCAAGGAGTTGTTCAATTTTTTCGGTCTCCTTGTAGTGACAGATTATTATTTTTATTTTAAGCCAACTAATTATTTGGCTTGGGTTGATCTACATCCACGTTGGCTGTGTGGGGGTCACCAAAAATTGAATATTATTTTGTGGCTATTGTTGCAACAATGGTACTATCAAAGAAGGGAAATTACTGAAGACCGAACTGAATTAATTTAGTCAATAATATTTTCGAACTGAAACACCAGCCCGAGAAGAAGGAAAAAACAATATGGATGCACAGTGTTATGATTTGTTTAGTGAGTGTGAAAAGTGGAGTGCTAGTATTCAAGGTTATCATTACGGCAGTCAATATGCTCTTCGGGCTTAGATGCTAGACCGAAAGCAATGACACGTCCAGTTTAAGTGAAGATGATGCTTGTATATGGTGGGCCCAAAGAGATGTGGAAAGCAAGAAGAAAGAAATTTTTGTTTTAACTCAATGGCTATCATTCAGTCATTGTGCCATTCGGACTAAAGATCTAGGCCGGCTAGGAATTTTGTTTTCTGCTGAGTTCATCTCGTGTTATGATAATGGTGGGGTCCATGGGTTTTAGTCTTTACCATCCCAAGTGACAAATGGCACACCACTCTAAAGGCATTTATATGTTGGATACCATCGGTCTCTTGAACAAGGCCGATATCAGTCTAAGGTAATCGGGCTAGATAAAATTTGGCTATTCAAAATTCAAGTGTTTTCATTTAAAACAGCCAGGGGGGCAATTGTTTGCAACTAAAAAATACATTTTTTAAATTCAAAATTGCTAGAGGACGATTGTAATATTTTTAATCGGACTCATGTGACCGATTGCAAAATTAATGACTGATTGGTTAAAAGTTTATCGGACTAATCACTAGTTGATCGGGCTAGCTCCAGTACTTAATCGGGATGATCATCATTATATCGGGCATCACTGAAATCGAACTTACCAAATTCAAGGCCGGCCTAGGCCTTGTTTGGCAGTTCGATGTAATCGGATTTCTACTGTGTTTACTCTATCGGGCTTCCAATGTGTATGATCGGGCTTGGTTTTTATTTCTTTTGATTCCTCTTTAACAAGTACTTTGGTGGGCCACTGTCATTATGGCCACCAATGACTTCAATTATCCAATAAAGCAAGTTTAATGCATTTGGCAGTGCATTCATTCGAACTCATGTTTGGCAAGGATTACTAGGCGTGTTATGAGGGAAAGAGGTTCTGTTGGTACCCAATTGGTAAAACTTACCATGCTGATTCAAACACTTATGGGAAGTGTATCACTCCTAACGTCTCTATGATTGATAATTATCAGTTATAATATTAGTGATATATACCATATTGTGATAGAGAGATAATATTTCAAGATATTATTATATTTTGGGATATTATCAACAAGTCATGGGATAATATCAACATATTATGGAAGTTATCTTTTACTTGGAAGCCAAGTCAGCCTAATCAAGCCACAAAAATGACCACATTCAAGATATATACACATGTATGTATATATATATATATTCTCGCAGATATGGAAGGTTTCAAGATATAGCAGATTTTAGCAGTTTATGGAAATAAACTGGTATTTTTTTACCAGATAATGATTCATCAGTTATTTTTTACCTTATCTAGAAGACCTCTTGGGCCGCTATAAATCAACAGGCAGGCCAAGCATTCAGATCACTCCGTGACACTTCGACAAACCGCATCCAAAAAAGCATTCTAAAGCATCATTTAGCATTCTTAGGATTAGTTTTTATTTTCTTAGCTTTCAATTACTTCTTGTAATTTTCTTTTCTACAATTAAATAAAATCTATCTTTTATTTAATTTATTTATGGTTCTTCATCACTTGCTAGATTTGTGTGCTTCAACACTGTTTAGGGACCTTAGGTGAGGGTACTTTTCTACTCACCTTTCACAATCGCCCGTTAGATGTCAGATTTTCAAACCTTGTGTATCACTCACACAAGTGCTTTTAGGAAATTTTGTGTTATTAGTTTGGATCTACCTAACAAGGCTCTGGCACGCCCGAACCATAATTACAGCAAACAGGTTCCCATTAAAATTGGATAGAATTTGAGACTTGGACTGAACCAAATTATATTTTGAACATTCCCAAGCAATCCTTATGTCATTAAAACATTTTTATCCAAATAGCTTCCAAACAGGCCCTTACTATTTCTTCAATTCCTCTAATATGGGCTGTGATCATGGAAATATATTCAATGGCACGGTTATTTGGGTGATATGGTATTCCAATCTAATAAGACTCCTAGGTTGATTGATCTAGCCCCCTATTTCTTAGGGGAAATTCAGTCCAACTCGGCAAAAACTAAATCTGTATTAGTACCAATACTCACTCCTGTGATCACAGTACTCTCGAAACTGCCATTTTTTCCTTCCGGAATTGATACTGTCAATATCCAAAGTTTGGAGTTGTCTTTTATGGGGGATATAAATCAAAACTGCTTTTCGGAAATAACTGGAACCCAACACAGTTTGTGGGTTAAAATGTTGTTCAGAGCATCTCATTTATCCTTTTATAAGTTCAGAGTTCACACCTGACCGTTGCTGGGAATGTGAAGTTATTACACAATTTCTCTAGTATAGAGGACTATAAACTTCTTGATAGCATTATTCCAGGTTCTTGCATCTTGAACAAAGTACAGGTCTTCAACTAAAACCAATTTGGGCCCTCTAGTATGGATTAGGAATTCATTTCTCAGAGGCGCAGAAATATATATATATATATATATATATTTGTGCGTGTATTTATTTGTATTTACGCTGGGGTGGGGGTGAGTATTAGGACAAGGGGCACTACAGCCTAGTTCCCAACAAACCTGAGCTAAGCTGACCAACTTAGAGTATCCACAATGGGATGATCTGTACACTAAATTTAAGGATTGTTTGTTGTGGGACGTTTGTAAGAGCATCCACAGCAGGTATAATAAATTTAAGGTTCATGTTTGGTAAGTTTAGTGTACAAATGAAATACACTCGCAATGGGTATTTGTTCAAACGGCAAAGGGAGAGCCGTGTGTGATATCAAACGGCACACATTGTGCCGTGTGGGAGTAGACGGCACAATGTGTGCCGTATTAGATATCCAGGATTATTCTGTTTTTAGTTGTTTGTTATCTTTGTTAAGTGAGTTAACTCAATAATTAGGTAGTTGACTCAATTGTAAAGTAGGTTAACTCGTTTTGACAGTTTGATGACTCTGTATATAAATACAGAGTATTGTTCTTCCTTTTACATACTGAATAAACAGTTTCTTCAAATCTTCATTTAGATTTTAATATGGTATCAGAGCGCAAATCGCACATTTTCTTTCATTCCGCAAATTTTCTTTCACTTTCTCAGATCCCCTTTCTAACTTTCCTTCATTTTCTCGGAGCTCCATTCTAGCTTTCATCTCTTTGCCTTTCTGTCTTTGATTGTTAGATATCATTTGACAAATCCTTTGATGATTTTTTCCTTTGATTCCGATTGTTGAAGTTCTTCAGTAATTCATCAATTTTCGAGTTTTTAGGGTTTTTTTTCTTGTTCGCATTTTTCTTGTTCACACATTTTCTGAGTTACCAAACATCCCTGAAAGTTCTCAAAATTCTTCGATCTTCATAATTTGACATCATGCCTCCAGTAAATCAACATCCAGCAAATCAAAATCCATCAAATCAAACTCCTCTAGATCAATTTGATGATCCCTATTTTCTTCATCATGGAGATAGTCCTGGTTCTGTTTTGGTCACTCAGCCATTAATTGGGGATAATTACAACACATGGAGCCGATCTATGACCATGGCACTTACTGCGAAGAATAAATTAGGTTTTATCGATGGATCCATTGGTCAACCCCCTCCTAATTCTCAGAATTCGTCTTCTTGGACTCGTTGCAATAATATGGTTCTTTCTTGGTTGCTCAACTCGGTTTCTCGTGAAATTGCAGCAAGTGTGATCTACATAAACACTTCCAGAGAGATGTGGTTAGATCTCAAAGATCGCTTTTCTCGGAAAAATGGCCCAAGAATTTACCAATTGAAGAAGTCATTGTCTTCTTTAACTCAAGATCAACTTACAGTCAACTCATACTTTACCAAACTCAAAGGTCTTTGGGATGAACTTGCGAATTATGGCCATTGTACATGTGGAGCTCAACATGCTGAATATGTTATGCAATTTTTAATGGGACTAAATGATTCATTCTCTCACATCCGAAGTCAAATCCTCTTATTGGATCCTCTCCCTCCCATTAACAAGGTTTTTTCTCTAGTTGTTCAAGATGAAGAACAAAGGAACATTGGTAATATTCCTTCCTCAGTGCCTGATCAAGTCTCTTTTCTAGCCAAGTCTGATCATATCAGGCCAAATCATGGCTCTTTTGGATCAAAACCTCCTCATAAAGATAGACCTATGTGTACTCATTGTGGTAGAGTTGGTCACACTATGGATAAATGTTACAAGTTACATGGCTTTCCTCCTGGTTATAAGTTTAAAGGCAAAGCTCCCTCTCATCAGGCAAATCAAGTTGCCATTTCTCAACCAGATTGTAAAAATATTGTTTCTTCTACTGGTTCATTTCCCTTTGCATTGAATCAAGATCAATGTCAACAACTATTGTCTTACCTCAAATCACATGCCTCCTCAAGTGCAACATCTAATGCTGCACCAGTTCCTCCTCAACCATCCCCTTCAATTCTGTCAGGTATTACAGCCCCATTCACTTCTGCTGTTACCTTCTCACCTTCAATTTTGTCAGGTATTTCAACTGCCTTAACAACAGTCTCTGTATCATCTGACTATTGGATTATTGATACTGGTGCCACAGACCACATGACAAACAGTCTCTCAGCTTTTTCCTTCATTAATCCTGTATCCAATATATTTGTTCAGTTGCCTAATGGAGCCTCTGCACCTGTCACCCACATAGGCACTGTTAAGCTCACTGAATCTATTATCCTCACTGATGTTCTTTATATCCCTTCTTTCACCTTTAATTTGCTCTCAGTAAGTAAACTTACTTACTCTCAGCAATATTCTTTTGTCTTCTTACATGATCGTTGTTTTCTTCAGGACCTCACCCAATGGAAAGTGATTGGGATGGGTGAAAGAAGAGACAATCTTTACTTCCTCAAGGCCAGACATGCTGCTTCTACTGCACTTTCAAATACTTGTATGCCTTTTACTTTTCATGTACCTGTTGCTTGTACTTCTGTCCATAATAATGTCTGGCACTATAGATTGGGACATCCATCTCCTGCTCGGATGGATATTCTCAAAAATTTACTTCCTGATTTTCCTTCCTCATTTCAAAATAATATGCCTTGTCATGTTTGCCCCTTAGCTAAACAAAAAAGGCTGCCATTTCAGTGTAATAACCATTTGTCAACTGTTCCTTTCTCTTTAATTCACTGTGACATTTGGGGTCCTTTCACTGTGGATGATTCTCCATCTATTTTCAAGTATTTTCTTACTATTGTAGATGATTGTACTAGATGCACTTGGGTTTACCTTATGAAATCCAAATCTGAAGCAAAATCTCTGCTCATTTCTTTTTGTCAGTTTGTTGAAACACAATTTCATGGTAAGATCCAAATAGTTAGATCTGATAATGGTCTTGAATTTGCTTTACTTGATTTTTTCAATTCTAAAGGAGTTATTCATCAGCTTAGTTGTGTTGAAACTCCACAACAGAATTCAGTTGTTGAAAGGAAACATCAACATATTCTCAATGTTGCTAGAGCCCTACTTTTTCAGTCCAATTTGCCTTTAAAATTTTGGGGAGATGCCGTCCTTACATCTGTTTACCTTATAAATCGCATACCCACCCCTTTGTTGTCCAATAAATCCCCATATGAGTTACTTTTCCACAAAGCCTCTTCTTATTCTCATCTGAAGGTTTTTGGTTGTCTCTGTTATGCTTCTACTTTGACAAGGAATAGGCATAAATTTTCTCCTAGAGCTAGAAAGTGTGTTTTTCTTGGATATCCCTTTGGTTTTAAAGGTTACAAATTGTTGGATCTTATCACTCATACTACTTTTGTATCTAGAGATGTTGTCTTTCATGAACATTCTTTTCCATATATTACTCCTGATAATTCCTCACAGTCCTCTATTGTTCTTCCTCTTCCTTCACTTGATGTTTCTTCTCCTCAGTCTTCACCTGTTTCTGATGTTTCCTCACAGTCTCTAGAGACCATTTTCCAATCTTCTATTTCTCTTCCTTCTGATGTTCATTCCACATCACATCATGTCCCACCTCGAAAGTCTAATCGATCCACCAAAGCTCCTTCTTATCTTCAAGACTATCATTGCCATTTAGTCACCAATTCTCCTCTTGTTTCTTCTTCTTATCCTCATGACATTTCCCACTTTCTCTCCTATGCTCGGTTGTCTCCCACTCACAGGCATTTTGCCTTGTCAATTTCTACTCACTATGAACCAGAATTCTATCATCAGGCTGTCAAATATCCTTATTGGAGAGAGGCCATGGCAGCTGAAATTTCAGCTCTTGAAGAAAATGCTACTTGGGTAGTTACTTCTTTACCCCCTGGTAAACACCCTATAGGATGTAAATGGGTTTATAAAGTAAAGCTTAAACCTGATGGGTCCGTCGAAAGGTATAAGGCTAGACTGGTTGCTAAAGGATATACTCAGCAAGAAGGAGTTGATTATTTAGAAACTTTTTCTCCAGTAGCCAAATTGGTCTCTATTAAATGCCTTCTTGCTCTAGCCGCAATTCACAATTGGCATCTTGTTCAATTAGATGTCAATAATGCATTCCTGCATGGTGATCTTTCTGAAGAGGTATATATGCAATTCCCTCCTGGTTTTCATAACAAAGGAGACAACTTAGTTTGTAAACTTACCAAATCCCTCTATGGCTTAAAATAAGCCTCTCGGCAGTGGTTTTCTAAGTTTTCTTCTGCTCTCTTAAACCAAGGTTTTCACCAATCCAAGTCTGATTACTCTCTATTCACCAAAAACACTGGGTCTTCCTTCATAGCTCTTCTTGTCTATGTGGATGACATCATCCTTGCTGGTAATGATCTCACAGCCATTAATACTCTTAAAGCCAGTCTTCATCACCAATTCAAACTTAAAGATATTGGTACTTTGAAATATTTTTTGGGTTTGGAAGTGGCTAGGAATTCTTCTGGTATCACCATCTCCCAAAGGCATTATGCCCTTCAACTACTTCATGAATCAGGTTTTTTGGGTTCTAAGCCTGTTAACACCCCAATGGAACAAAATTGCAAGTTGAATAGTTCTGATGGTGAACTTCTATCTGATCCCTCAATGTATCGACGCTTAATTGGCAAGCTATTATATCTTACCATCACTAGACCGGATCTTTCTTACTCAGTTCATAGACTTAGCCAATTCCTTGCTGAGCCTAGACTTCCACACCTTCATGCTGCTCACAGAATCCTCCAGTATGTTAAATCAACTCCTGGACAAGGTTTATTTTATAGTACTCAATCCAAATTGCAAATTCAAGCCTTTACTGATTCTGATTGGGCTGGTTGTCCTGATTCAAGAAGATCTATCACTGGTTTTTGTGTTTTTATTGGTGACTCTTTGGTTTCCTAGAAATCAAAGAAACAGCATACTGTCTCTCGTTCATCAGCAGAATCTGAGTATAGGTCAATGGCTGCCACAGTTTGTGAACTCACTTGGTTGTTGGCCCTTCTCAAAGATCTTAATATTCCTCATCCTCAACCAGCTTTACTTTTCTGTGACAGTCAAGCAGCCCTCCATATTGCAGCTAACCCAGTTTTTCACGAACGCACCAAGCATATCGAAATAGACTGTCATCTAGTAAGAGATAAAATCCAGGAAGGCTGTGTTAAAACCTTACATGTCAAAACTCAGCATCAACTAGCAGACATTTTTACTAAACCACTTGGTGCTACTCAGTTTTCTACATTGCTTCAGAAATTGGGAACTCTTAACATTCATAGTTCATCTCAGGCCAAGATGTGTTCATCTTGAGGGGGACTATTAGATATCCAGGATTATTCTGTTTTTAGTTGTTTGTTATCTTTGTTAAGTGAGTTAACTCAATAATTAGGTAGTTGACTCAATTGTAAAGTAGGTTAACTCGTTTTGACAGTTTGATGACTCTGTATATAAATACAGAGTATTGTTCTTCCTTTTACATACTGAATAAACAGTTTCTTCAAATCTTCATTTAGATTTTAATATGCCGTGTGGGAGTAGGCGGCACAATGTGTGCCGTGTGAAACATTACAGTTTCCCGTTTAATATTACGGCCGTTGGGGACATACGGCACACATTTAGCCGTTGGGGACATACAATGGCACACATTTAGCCGTGAGAAACATTACCACTTCACACGACACACATTGTGCCGTGTGATATCACACACACGGTTCAATGTGTGCCGTTTGGAGTCACACGGCTCTCATTGTGCCGTCAGCCTTGTACAATAGCTGAACTTAGCGGTACATTAAACTTAAGTTTCCTTAAGTTTCAGTGTTGTACGCTGTTGTACCATCGACCCATTGCAAGTGTCTCACATCCAAACTATGCTTAAGTTTATTGTACAAGCAACCCACAGTGGATGCTCTAATGGGTTGGTGTGTACAACAGCGTAAAATATCTGAACTTAGCGAAACTTAAGTTTAGTGTACAACTAAGAGGGATACAGCACAGAGTGTGTCGTGAGAGAGTCCACGGCACACACAAAGTCGTGCCACTCCCAAACGGCACGCACTGTGCTGTGTGACACACAATTATCCCCCAAACGGCACATGTTGTGCCGTGCCGCTTCCAAACGGCACAGTGTGCTGTATGACCTTTTCTTTTCTTTTTGTTTGTTTCTTATGGTGCAATACTTGCACATTTTTGTGTGTGCCGTTTGAGTTTTGTGCGACATTGTGTGTGCCGTGTAACTCTATGCGACATTATATGTTCCGTTTAGACAACTTACCCATTATTAGTGTATTCCTTCTGTATACTAAACTTACCAAATTCTAACCTTGAGTTTGTGGTATGCGTTATGGATGCTCTAGAAACTTAGACAAATGACATGATGCCAATTGCAAAAATCAAAAGTTAGCAAACTATGTGGAATTGGAACATGGTAGTAATTCTTTAAAAAAAAACGGCTTCAAATTCGACAAGTAAATTAGAGTCATTAGACTTCATTTGATTGAACCCAAAATAAAAAATAAAAAAATTTACAGGAGACAAAGTGACCCTAATTTCTGCAATAAATCAAATTTAATATGTATAAAATAAGAAGCCAAACAAACAATCTTCCCTAAAAACGTTATATGAGTCCCCACCAAATCCAAAGCTACAATAGATACAAGTATATACATACAATTATACCTCAAAAATACAAAGGGACACATTCCTTTTTCTAATCATAATTGATGCAGCTTCATTAGTCAATAAATAACTAGACACAGCAATTTACATCCAAGTCCTCTTCCCCACCATTTAATTTTCCTTTCGCTTTTTTCTTTTTTTTTTTTTTTTTTTTTTCTTTTTGCTCCTATTGAAAGGAGGAGTAATTAGTAGTACTAAAGACTAAACTAAATAGTCACTTAAAACAAGATGGGTCAATTAAAAACAAACATAATCGAGACCCATCATATATCACAAATTCTAATCACCATATCTTAGACCATACAACACATTACAGTACTGCAATATTCTTCTTCATTTTCTTACAGATCCCAAGGTTTTTCTAAAGATTAGAGAGAGAATATTTTCAGATGACAGTAATGCCCTTGATGGATTTTAGATAATTACGATCTAGGTTGGAGAGCATTGAACAGGGGCCTGTGAGGGATTGGGGTGGTTGTGGCGGCCCATGGGTTAAGTGGGATGGGCCGGTGGTGGGTGGGACCCATTTGGTGGGACCGATGGTCGGCCGGTGCTGGTGGTGGCACCGCGGAGGACGATGATGGTGGGACTCCAACGCGCTCACATGAAGGGCACATTGTGAGAGTGGTGGGAGGGGTCATTTGCATATAGAACTGTGGGGAAAGTTTCAGTGCTCTCAGCTCCTGAACTTCCTTCTGCAACCGCCTGTTCTCCTCCGTCAGATTCTCACAGCACCTCTTCAAGAACTCACAGTCAACCTCAGTTTGCTTCAATTTTGTCCTGTAACATTTACACAACCCGATTAATTAAACAATTCAATCCAGAAGGTTATAAGCACCAAATTATCATAATAATTTGCACCCAACATAAGATATTGCAGGATTTCAGAGGTTGTATTGGACAAAAAGAGAACTGATTCTAATAATTTTGGTGTTTGTGTAGCTATTTTTTTTTTTTTTTTTGGGGGGGGTTATGCAATTGATTTTGGTGACAGAGATCTTTATCAACAAGACCTTTTTTCACAAGGGGCTGCTTGGGAGGACGAGAACCGATTCTGTGGGTCACAAGTGAACTAGTTCTACAAAAAGATTTGCAAGTGAACTGGTTCTACTAAAGTGGTTTCGTAGAGACCTTTAGTGTGGGTGAGGCTGTACTTGATTTAAAATCACTAGTAAAACTGATTCTTTTTACTGAATCAATGTGATGTTGGTAGAGACCTCGCCTCTTGCTTTTTTTTTTTTTTTTTTTTTTTTTGGCATCCCAAACAGATCCTTGTTTTCTGATAAAATACCAAAAATACCCTTGAACCAGAAGCAAAATATCTCACCTTGCCCTCCTGTTCTGAAACCACACCTCCACTTGGCGAGGTCTGAGGCCAAGACGCTTAGCTAAAGCCAGCTTTTGCTTCTGCAAAACCAAATAAAAAACCCAATTTGTCATTAAAATGACCATAATACCCCTCAATCTTCATCTTCTTCATTGTATAACCGTACTTTTATGTACTTACAGGGTTGAGAGTGTTGTGCTCTTTGAAGCTCTCTTCGAGAATCGCCGATTGATCTTTCGATAACCTGAGCTTCTTCCTCGATGCCTCGTCATCTTCGTCGCTGATACCTCCTCGAGAGCAAGCCCTCTCCGTCTCGGTCTCGTGATCGTGATCGTCGCCGTTAGGTTCTCTCTCGCTCCTCTTTCCGCTCACGCTCGAGATCGTGCTGTTCGGCGACGAAACTCCGGCTTCGTCCTCGCAATCGGCCGTCGACGGTGACCGGTTCACGTCGATTCCTCTGAGGAACGATCTGGTCTCCACTCTGTTTGTCTCTGAGTTCCGATCTGTTTGTACGGACACCAATCAGAATTAAGTTCTCTTAAAATGGTTTAAATTAGGTTTAATCAGTTAGATCTGTGTGATTTTAATTGAGAAATTCGTTGAAATGTGTACACTAGAGTCACGGATCTAACAAATTAGGGGTAAAATTGAGAGATTTCAAGGAGTTAATGTTCTTATTACTTAAAATTCCCCAAATCCGCCATTAATGAAACTTTGATAGAAGTAAATACACACATAAATATGGATATAGTATTCATTTATCAAACATATATGTGAATGCATAGATATGTATATGTAGGCCAGGAATCTATGTATGAGAAACGATCGATGAAAGTATCCGTACATTTCATCGAACATGAAAAAGGCAAGAGAAAATCACTTTATAATTCATGAATTTTTTTTTTCAAAAAATGTAAAAACATTTAATCGGAAAGGATTAAAAGTCGAAAAAAAAAATTAGAAGAAAAAAGAATAAAGCACTTTTATGTTTATCATCAGAGAAAAATCAAAAATGTGTAGAAGCAAAAGGAGATCAGAAACTTTCACACACAAAAGATGAAGATTGAGGGGTATATATATATATCAAATGCAGATCCAAAACAATACCTGATGAAGCGAAGGTCTCGTTCCACGAGCTCTTCTGAAGATTAAACGGCGACGGAGAAGACGAAGGCATCAGATTCAGTTGTAGTGAGTTCCGATTCTCCGGAAAGCTCAAGCTCAGGCTCAAACCGTAGTCCTCTTTCCCAACCATTATGTGTTCTTCAAAATCTCCCAAATCGTTAGCAAGCGGCCGCTAGGGTTAGGGTTGTGGTGGTGAATTTCTAGAGAGAGAGAGAGAGAGAAAGAGAGAGAGAAGGTGAGTGGGAAGTCTAGAGAGAGAAACAGATGCAGTGGTGCATATTGGAGTTTATGATGTGGGGGTTATATAGAAAGAGAGAGACTATGATGCATATAGTACTGTTAAGTTTCAATCATGACATGGTGTGTCATAGTGTCAGGGGGGCTGGTTGGTTTCCATATTTTTCCCAATTATCTTCAATCATATGCTTTTCCTCCCCCAAATATTTACCCAACTTATTGTTTGTTTGGGACCCCAGCCTCTCTCTCTCTCTCTAGTCAGTAGACTTGGTTCTTTTTAACCATGGTAAAAAGAGGGGTGGAATTGAGTTGAACCCTTTCCATTGTACATTGTGTACTGTAGCCAGCAAGTACTGTTTGGCTTTGAGTGAGCCAAGCGGCTTAACCGTATGACTTTATTCTGACTAAACTTGCATGTACTAATGTACCCCTTTTTTGTTGACTGTTGACTGTACCCACAAAAGAGAGAATTTTTTGTCTATATTTCAAATATACTCCTATGCTTATTAGTAGTTTATTCTTAATCCTTCTATGAAGTACATAAACCATTGAACTTGGAAAACAAAAGTGATGATTTTAATTGAAAATTAAGATTTCTCAAAAAAAAAAAAAGCAAAAAGAAAATACCCAGGATAGTATAAATTATAAATGTGGGAAAATATTCTTTAGCTCTATTGTTTTCTAATATTAGTGAAGGAAAAGATTTCTGATGTAGATTAAATCATATACTAATAGTTTTCAATATACCAAAGATTCTAGTTAAGGGTGCAATTTTGAATAAAAATTCCAATTCTGACCGATTTCGAACTGAAAATTTTCAATTTTGACTACTAAAAATAATTTCCAAATTCCAAAATTTTTTCAATTCCGAAAATTTTCAAAAATTTTGTAACGGAATTAGAATTATATTTAGAATTCCGAAATTCCGTTCCAAAAATTCCGATCCGAAAAATTCTGAAATTCCGTTTTGAAAATTTTGAAATTACTCAGAATTACTTTCGAATTAATTCCAATTTATATATATATTATATACATATACATACAAATAAACTGAGTTACATAGACTTAGGGGTCTTAAGCGTAATTTGTCAAGAGTTTTGTACTTACAATATTTCCAAAATATTTGCATACACTGTGATACACACACATTAGGTTTAGACGTTTAGTAGACCCAAAATAGGGTTTCTCCTCCACAGCTGCAGCCACCAAGAGATATATATATAGAGGGAGAGAAGAAAAAAAAAAGAAGAAGAAGAAGAAGACATACTCATGGTGGTAGAGGAGGTTGATTTGGAGGTCGAAATGGAAACTCACAAGGAAGATCTTACTTCTACCATATCAAACTTCCTATAATACCCTATATATTTGTAATGTATTATATGAATAAAACCTTGTATTCTTCTTTTAAATACTTATATGAGTTTAGCTTTACCTTTGGTGTAATCTATATTCCAATCGATTGGACTTGTTTCCCATTCGATTGCCTTATCTTGGAAGCCAATCGATTGTCATCATAGACCAATCGATTGGATGAATTAAGGCCTAATTGCACCTTACCCCCTTGTACTATACACATGTTTTAAATTGGGTACATGAACTTTTTTTTTTTTTTTTCGCAATTGGCCCCTTGAACTTTCAGCACATTTTCAATCCCATACATTCGCTAACACCGTTAGTTTAAAACTAACGGAATTGCCCAAAAATATTTTTATTTTTTTCAATTGGCCCAAGTGTCCTTCCCCCAAAAATGGCTAACGGCGTGAGATTTTGTTGGATAGAATTTGCCCAATTGTCCTTACCCCAAAAATGGTTAAATCAGAACCTCTTTTTTTTTTTTCATTTTATCTGTCAAAACAGATGTTTTTATCTGTTAACAAACAGATAATATTGAGCTAAACAATCCTAATTTTCTTATCTTTTGGAATGATTTTTTTTATTTCAAGCATTTGTTCGAGATCAACGCAATGGGCCTCGAAATTTCACAAAAAAAATATACATTGCAGTCTTATTTGTTTTGACATAATAAATCATCTATTTTGACATATCAAATCAAAAAATGTGGTTCCAGCGGGGGGTTTTTCTCTTCTTTTGGTGTCAAAAAGTAGTAAAGGGGTTTATAAAAAATGGTCAAACTTTAGCGAATAGGTCTCATTGGAAAGGAGATGAAAGATCAAGGGGCAAATTGCAACAAAAAAATATTCTTGGGCAATTTTGTTAGTTTTAAACTAATAGCTCTAGCGAATGTATGGGATTGAAAAGGGGCTAAAAGTTCAAGGGGGCAATTGTAAAAAAAAAAAGAGTTCATGTACCCAATTGAAAATACGTGCATAGTACGAGGGGTTAAAGTGCAATTAGGCCATCAATTAATACCTAACCCCAATCAATTTCCCCCTTGCCAATCCATTGGAAGTAGCTGTTTTGATTCCTTTACTTTGACTGAGGATTGGCCACGTGAACGCTTATCCTTTATATATATGGACTCATTTTGGACGTGGTTGGGGTTCCAGAAATCAGTTTCTAGACAGAGAGAGAGTGTTTGTGTATTTAAATATATATATATATACACTCATATATTTATACACATATATACATCCATACATACACACGCACACACACACACACACTCTCTCTCTCTCTCATGGACTGAAGAAAGAGAAGGAGACTAGAAAGAGAAGGAAGAAAAGGAAGAGAGAGAGTGAGAGGAAGGGTCATTGAAGTTTCCAAAGCTTCAATACACACACTCTTAACACTTAATGTCAGAACCCATCCCACTACGCACAAAAATAGGACACGTGGCATGCCACCGAGGCTCATCTAATATATTTAAAGATTATAGCAGCGGAATGAAATAAGTAGAATCCATCATTTTCAAAGTTATAAAAAGTTGTCCCATTTGGAAACACTTAAAGAAACAATTTATTTTGAAAACAGCAAACCAGTCGACTGTAGCAGGGTCCCAGTCGACTGCTTTGGAAATCACAGAGGCCTCACAGGTCAACAACCCAGTCCAGTCGACAATGTAGGGGACCCAGTCACTGGGGTCTCAAATTCTCAGTCGACTGGTACCTGTCCGGTCGACTGGACTAGATCCAGCAGAATGTCATATATTGAAACACGTTTCAGTCGACTATTTTTCATCATCTAGTCGACTATTTTCTTTGAAGATCTAAAATATATTTTGTTAAAACAAGGGTCATCTCGACTGCGTCGGGGACCCAGTCGACTAATTTCCCAGAATTCTGCACATTCTGTAGAATTTCAAAGCTATGATTCTCCAACCCAATTCCAACATAATCATAAGATTCATAACTATATTTCAACATTCCAAAACATAATTACAGGAGTTTTACTACAGGTTACAATACTATGAATCCACCCCAAGATTTCTAAGTACATTGTTTTAACTCCTCAAAATTCTAATTACAACATTTAGAATGGAAACAAAAAAATACAAGAGATGTCCCTAACATCTCGTCGGCCTCACTCTTCTCGGCTCTTCTTGTTCTTCCTCTTATCACCTGCAATAGAGTAAGTTTCCACAGCTCAACTATATGCTGAATGCACAATTCTAAACATATGCATATATATGAGGCAACTCATGCTTTAAACATCTAAAATAAATCAATCAGTCTCTAGGGAGAGAGATACGCATTCATCTGGTATATCGGCAAGTCTTAAATCTTAAACCGCGATGTTAATGGCCAGCCAAAGTCATTCAACCATTGCATCCAACTACTCTGGCTGGGTCGGTTCCCAAACCAAGTAAGTTGTCACAACCCATCCCGCTATGGGCAGAAATAGAATATGTGGCACGCCATCAAGGCTTATCCAGTTCCATTAAAGTAAATAGCAGCAGAAACCATAAGTGAAATCTATGAAAATCATAGTTATAAAAAGTTAGGCGCATTTGAAAACACTCAAAGGACACACAATGTGAAAACCAGCAATCCAGTCGACTGATCTCAGGTCCGGTCGACTGGAAATGCAAGATACAAAGAGCTTGAAAATTTCAGAAGTTGTCCAATCGACTGTGTCGAGGACCCAGTCGATTGGGGTCTCAAATTTCCACTCGACTGATTCATCTAGTCGACGAAAACAAAAAAAAACATTTTTAAAACCAAAATCCAGTCAACTGTGGCCCCCCACCCAGTCGACTGTTTCTTTCACAGAGCCAAAACAACAAATCCAACAATAATCCAATCGACTGTGTCAGGGACCCATTCAAGTGTTTTTCAATATTTCGGGGCAGTGGTTAGATCAAAACATGCCTCCAGTCGACTGTTTTCATAAACCAATCGATTGGTTTACCTTAGCTAAAGGCATTTTGCAGATTTTAATCTATGATTAGTCCAAACTCCAATACCACACCTTCGCGATTAAAATTTTACGATCCGAAACTTAATAATTGAAGTTCTACTACAGTTTTACCAACTACTAATCCATTTCAAGGTTCCAAGTTATACAAAACAAAATTCTAGTTCATTTCATTCTTATTACAACTTTGGAAATAGAAACCAAAACATATACGAGAGATGCTCCCCGGTACTCCCACGGCCTCACTCCTCACGCCTCTTCTTGTTCTTCGTCTTATCACCTGCAATGGAGGAAGTCTCCACTACTTAGCTATATCCTATGTGTGTAATTCTAAACAAATGCATATAAGGCAATTCATGCTTTAAACATCTAAATCACATAATTTAGCCTATAGGGAGAGAGATACACATTCATCCGCTATATCTGCAAGTCTTAAATCTTAAACCGTGATGCCAATGGCTAGCCAAAATCTCTTAACCTTTGCATCCAACTGCTCTGGCTGGGCCGGTTCCCAAACCAAGCAAGTAGTCGTCACTACTGTAACTCTCAAACATCGAGAGGCATGCCCTGGCATGAAATTATACCAAACTCCCCTTTGACCCACATAATCATTTAGCATGCTCATATAACCATATCACCATGCTTTTCAACACATACTCGCTAAAATTAATGGGCCTAATTTAACACATAGATTTTGCCCGGATCACAATTTCCATACATAATATTCAAAATATCCAAAATTGTATATATAACACAAGTTCAGAATTCATACCTCAAGCTACGGTCCTATAACTTTAGAAGAAGTACTGGTAGCATGATTAACCGTCGGATCTTCGATCTTAAAGGATTCTACAAGTATTAACATGTTTTTCCCCAATTCCTAAAATTTCATTAATCGTAAAAGTTTGACAAACATGGCC
This sequence comes from Hydrangea macrophylla, assembly GCA_033977485.1. Taxonomy (NCBI): domain Eukaryota; kingdom Viridiplantae; phylum Streptophyta; class Magnoliopsida; order Cornales; family Hydrangeaceae; genus Hydrangea; species Hydrangea macrophylla. Next base: position 91,855,807 of record CM066995.1, read on the forward strand.
TAAGAGATATCAAAATGTTGCTCTTACTTCGGGCAATCCGAATATGAAATCTGACTGAAAATTGACGATCAGAAGTTCATCGTTTGGCGTTGTGAAACTCGAAGCCCAAAATTCTCCTTTTTCTTTCTCTTGGTTGGTGAGATATTTGAAAATATCTTATCCACATCTATATATAGGTACAACTCTTGGAAATTACGCTTACCTTCCCGTAAATTCTCAAAACTTCTAATTATGTCGTGAAACGACACACACGCCCATTTTATTACTACACAAGTGAAAACTAAAAATTATAAAAGTCTTCGTCTAAGTTCCGTTTGGATTCGTAATTATGCCCGAAAACTAAATTATGTGGAATCTCTTGATAACCTACCTTTTATGCAACGTATCACTCACGTTCTCACCACAGTATTCAAAACAATCTAAAACCAGATCAAAACTACTAGAAATTATACAAAACAAGTATAACTATTCACAAAATACCAAAAACATCAAATAACATTTAACCCATATAAATGTCATTTATTCATGTTGATGCTACACGATTCTCCTACTACCGTGTCCTTGCTCGACACCCCACCATTGACCTCCAGTCAACCCCATTCACAATTATCAAATCAATAACATGGATATTTCACAAAATTTCATTTATGCATTTTAAACAATGGCTTTCCTCAGAACGAGTGTGACACAAGTAGTCGTCACTACTAAAACTCTCAAACATTGAGAGGCATGCCCTGGCAAGAAATTATACTGAACTCCCCTTTGACCCACACAATCATTTAGCACGCTTACATAGTCAAACAAACATGTTTTCCATACGTACTCGCTAAAATTAACGGACCGAAATTAACCCGAGAGTTTTGCTCGGATCTTAATTTATACACAATATCTAAAACATCCAAAATTTCTTATATATCATAAGTCAAGAATTCATACCTCGAGCTACAGTCCTATAAATTCAGGGGAAGTACTAGTAGCTTGATTAACGTCAAATCTCCGATCTCAAGCGATTCCTACAAGTATTAACATGATTTTCCTAAAATTTTAAAATTAGAATTTTTTTAAAAGGCTTGCCAAACGTGGCCTAAGAGGTATCAAAACGTAGCTATTACCTCGAGGATTCCACATATGAAATTTGGAAGAAAACAAATGGGCAGAAGTCCGTCGAATTGTGTCTTGAAGCTCTAAGCACTCAAAACCCCAAAATCTCCCAAGCTCTCACTATTTGATTTTGGATATTTATGGAAAATATCTCAAGGTTTCTATATATAGGCACAACACTCGAGAATTACGTTTATCTCTCCATGAGTTCTCAAAACTTCTAATTATCCCCCAAAACGGCTTACATGTCCAAATTATTACTTCATCAGTGAAAACTATAAATTATAAAAGTTTCCGACTAAGTTCCGTTTGTCGCCGTAATTACGTTCCGAACACTCCGAACACTAATTTCGTGGAATTTCTACACAACCTACCTTTTATGCAACGTATTACCTACGTTCTCATTATAACATTCAAAGTGATCTAAGTCGAGATCAAAATTATCAGAAAACATACTAAACAAATATAATTCACTATTCACATATACCAGAAAATATCAAATAACATTTAAGTTATATAAATGTCATTTATTCGTGTTGATGCCACACGATTCTCCGATTACCGTATCCTCGATTGACACCTCACAGTTGACATATGTTAACTCCATTCACAATTATCAAATGACATTGATAATTTTCAAAATCGACTTATGCATTTTAAAACAATGATTTTTTCGGGACGGGTGTGACACCTAAGGTGAGTTTTAAACTCACTGAGTATCTGTAGACACCCCAATTTTGACCGAACTATTAAACTTAGGGGGATTTACCTCTAGAGATCAATGATGAATATGTCTCGACGGAATCAAGACTCTTACAAGCAATCTGACTCTCTTCCTAGAAGAATCTCGGTTCAAAATCACCATTTTCAGCCAAAAGACCAAAATTCTCATCTACTCGTCACCTTGTAGACCATGAGTTTTGGACACGTATAGGAATACGGCAATGTTCTCGGAGCATCTCAAAATCATTTTCAAAAAAGAGAGTAATTCAGCAAGAACCCCGAAAGAAAAAGTCAACAGTTGACCCAGTGAAAAGTCAACGGGTCAAAAGGGAGTCAATCGTAAAATTTTCGAATTTCAAGATGAAAAGTCCCGGTAATTGTTCATTGGGTCTCCCTTATGCTAGAAATGTTTTTTTAGAATTTTTAAATGAAAGGAATCATGGTGAAATTGAAAGGCTTTTAAGAAGAATCGTGCAGAAAATCGAAATTTTGCCTTCGGAGGGAGAGTTGACTTTTTTTCCTTAAGGATTTTGATTTTCTAGATATTTTTATTGAATCCAAATGGGGGGTATTTCCTTAATTACATTTAATGTCTTAAGTAAATACATAAATTAAACGACATTTACTTAAATGACATGAAATGAAATTAAGGTGCTGAATTGCTGTGAATAGTGCTGGATTGCTGTGCAGCGGCACTCAAAGTGCCCGAACGGCAGTCAGTGAATGCCGCTGCGGCACTCACTGAGTGCCGTCCGGCATTCAGCGAGTGCCGCGCGGCACTCAGAGAGTGCCGTTTCATCTCATCGAGTGCCGGCCTGGGCTGATTTGCATTTTTAAGTCAAAATTCTTTTTCAATCTTTGATCAAATGAATGCACCAAACGATGCCGTTTTTTGTATACGTGTTTACTACTCCTAGGTCATGCAAACTATGCCCCCACCATCCCTAATTGACCTATCTACCCTTATCTTAGCCCCTAAGATAATGAAAGTCTATAAAACCCCCATTTTCTCTCATTTTGGGGGGGTTGGAGACTTGAATCTTGAGAGAGAGACTTGAATCTAAAAGAGAAAGGCTGAATTTTGAAGATAGAGTTTGTTCTTAGAGAAATATAGAGAGAGAAACCCAAAGACCCCATAGAAATCTTACCCAATTCATCCAAATTCCTCAAATCTCCATTGAAGAACCTTGAAGCTTCAAGGAAGAAGAAGAAGAGCATTGCTTGTAAGGCTTGGATCTCTCCAAATCAATCAAATCCTGAGAAGATCTAGAGGTTAAATCCTTATCCCTATACTTATTATATGTAATTCAATCACAATTCATAGATCTAGGACTTTTACACATTTTCAAAACCTCTCTTCCCACCTCATTTCATCACACACCACATAGAATTGTGATTGAATTCCTACTTGCTTTCATTGATTTGGATCTTAATAAGAGCCTTAGGTTTAAAATAAAACTAGTTTGTGAAGGGATCTTCACTTGGTTTTCTTCAAGTAAACTTTGATTCTATTTCTCTTTGTCTCTATTTTCCTTTTGAGATCCATGAGATCTTTAATATCTCATTGGATCCTCTTGAGTTTGATCCTCTAGTCTCCTATGATCCTATGATTTATATGGAGACTAAGGTTGATCATGGTCATATCTACCCATAGTTGGTGAGATACAAGTCTTAACTCATGGCTAGGGGATCTCACTATGAATCTTATGGAACTCACTCCATGTTCCATAGAGGTTTATGTAAATCATAGTCTCATTTAATCTCCAAGGACCATTGATTTGGGAGGAGAGTATGATTTCATGGTTATAATCTCCTCAAGGACCATATGTTTGGGAGAGGATTTGAGTGTAAGCTTTCATAGTTTGATGAAATCTATGGAACTTGAATGTTTAAAAGTCTATTAGATTGAGTAAAACCTTGGGTATTCTTACTAGGACTCTATATTTGGAGATCTAAGTATGAGGTTCTCCAAGGATAAGTCTATGGATCATTTTATATTTCATTATTCATTTTAATGGTCATAATCATACTTGATTCTAGCTCTCTCTAGAGTCATGGATTAAGTTTGATTTGAAATGTGAATGTAACTTCAATATTGGTGCAGTGAATTCTTAAACCCTCTGTGATCAAAGATTTTTAGTTTGAAATCCGACCGTTGGAATCGAATGAAACCAACGGGAAAATGTTCATAACACATTGTTTTACCACTGTGATTTTTATTTTAGCAAGATCTTGTGATTAGAAGGGTTTGATCATGGTTTTTGTGAGCTAATCATAATCTGTCCAGAGTTCTAGAATACTTTCAGAATAATAAGTCCGTTTTGAAATTAATAAATCAGGACCCTAATAAAGTTTTTGGGATCTCAAATAATTTTTTATAAGTACCTTAATGTGTTAGGAAAGTACCCTAAAAAGATCTAAGTGTTTCTCATTTTTTACTATTTTTAGAAAATCATACGAGATCTCTGGACAGAGAGTTGCAGAATCCTGAGTGAGGTCTAGTATTTTCAGTATTCCCGGAGATCTAACCGTTGAAACCTCGATTTTCTTTTTGGGTTAGAAACTAGACTCACAGAGGCATAACATATCCAAAAATCATTAAGATCCAACCATCAAAAGTATTTTATTTCTATTTTTGAACGTCTGGTCTGCTCTCTATAAATCACAAAAAACTGCTACTGTTTTCATCTCATCTTATTTATTTTAACTCAAATGGTCTCCTAATGTCTTGAGACCCAAATCATGTTTTGAATAATGATAATTTAGATTAAATCCAGAGGCTTAGTGATCCAAATTGGTGAATAAATTCATGTCTCACCCTTGTTCATAATCATTCATTCATTCATGTACATTGATGCTTATAGTTAGAACTAGTTCTTGGATGAAGTTGGACTTAGTTGAATTTAATTGAACATGACCTATGATTAATTACCTTTTGATATTATATCTTGTCTAAGGCATGTGTACTAACCTTTGTTTTGTAGCGCTTTGAGGTACAATTTCTCAACCCTTCTCTAGTTTAATCTATTTTATTGATTTTAATTGATTTTTCGACCCCATGTGCGACACCTTAGCTTAGGTTTTGCCTTATGTGTATATATGTGTTAGAGACCTTTCTTAGGTTTATTTTGCATGCATTGCACGTTTGATATTCGCGGCTGGATCCCGGGTATGTTTTCTAGTTCTCTATTGCATATCATGTTGTTTGCTAGTTGAATTATGTGACTTATGAATGATATTTTACCGTTAGCAATTTTGCACCCTTTCAACATGCTTGTGTTATGTATACCTACATATATGTATTAATTGAGGGCATGCTTAGATTATTAATTTGATTAAAAAGGATGTTGAGTAGAGGCCTATCGTGAGATAGGATGAAAGGGGGTGTTTTAGTCCGCCGGGCTCCTTCCCCTTTCATTCCATAATCCCCGGACCCAGTTTATCTTTGGTTTCGCAAAAGATCAGTTTGCTTTTAAAATGGTTTCTTAATTTTTCCTTTTAAAAATTAAGTGGCGACTCTTTGAAAATTGAAAATATTTGTTTTAAAAGTGGGTAAAATTTGAAAACCTGCGATATCCACAATCTGGCGACTCTGCTGGGGATCGAACCCAGAATCTCTGGTTTCGCAGACCAGAATTCTGATTTTGGGTTCACTCGAGGATTAGACTTGAAAGCATCCTTTTTAATTGAATTGATTAATCTTTGTGTGCCCGTTGCATTGCACTTGCATGTCTCGCCAGTCGATTGCACGGAACTATGACCTTGGAGGCTCGGGGCAACCCGGTCGGTCAAGTCATCATGGGACCGTGTGATCACCCTTGATCTCGTACCATATTTTGGTATATGAAGCATCCTATCGGGTGTGTGTCAAGGGTCCTGTATTTGACCAAAACCCGGCCTTTGCATAGTAGTTTCCATAGAACCTTTCAAAATTAGGGAGTCCATTCTTGATTAGGGTTATGTGCTAGGGAGTTTTGTATGCCCGAAAGGGATTACTTGAGATGATGACGATGCTTACTTGATAAAAGATAAGTAACCTCTTAATCACTTTTGGGCAATTCCTTTTCATGTCCTATGACATTTAAGAATAAGCCGAATCTTGATTATAAGATTACATCTCTTGTATCATGTTTAGCTAAGCATCATTGACCTTGTATGCATCCGAATTCATGAAAAGTGCGATGATTATCTAATCGTGTAATGCTCCTACCCAAGAATCCAAAGTTCATGGTTTATGAAAATTTTTGATTAATCATCATCTTTTATCCAAAAGAAGAATAAATTGTTTTGAAAATTTTTTACCCTTTCAAAGAAAAAAAAATGTTTAAGGTTCATTTTTCAAGTAAAACCCAAATCATTTTTCTTATTGAGAAATATTTTCATATCCTCTTTTTTTTAATAAAAGGTTCAAAATCCTTGAGAATTGTTTTTGAAAGATCTCTCCAATTAAAGAAATGCTTTTCAAATGAATTTTAAAGCGAAGTTTCAACCCAATCATCTTTTGTTCAGAAATGTTGCCTTCAAAGGAAAATTCCTTAAGAATTTGAAAGAGCCCATCATCTAGGGGAAATACCTGTCAAATGGATTTCAAAAATTCTAGAATTTTCAAACCTTGAAGGGGTAATGAGGATCACGATGAAAGGAGAAGTTAAGCGCACTTGACATGGATGAGGATTTTATGTGCTTATATGTTATATGTGCTAGGACTAGAATTTTCCTTTCTTTTGCATATAGAATAGGCACACACACATTTGCATTTCATCCGTGTGCCATGTGTACGGTGCATGCATTTAGCCGCATCAAATCATCAAAGCATGAACATTTTGTCATTGCATGCATGCGTAGCATACAAATTCACAACATCTTCTCTCCAATCAAGATCAAAATAGTTCTTCAAAATTCCTTGCCTTCTGAAAATCAATTCTGCTTGCGGCCCCTATTTATGTCATGAACCTGAGGAAGATGCTAGTGAGGTGATAGTGTTTAGAAATACGGCTGCTAAAGCAAATATGGATGCTCCTGGGGACCCAATAATTTGAAAGTCGTCTGTGACACTCCAGTTGAGACCAAGTCGAGTCCAGTCTGTAGTCGAGTTATGTTAAGTAGGAGTTAAGTGTCAAGTCCAGTCGAGTCTTTGAGTCAGTCGGTTATCGAGTTTCTTTTTTTTAAGTTTCTTTTTATCGAGTCAAGTGATGTAATCCTTTTTCCCTACTAGTTGAATAAAATCTCATTCTGTTTGATTCAGTGTGCCAAGTCGTGAATGTCTGGATCATTAAGCCAAGAAAAAAAAGAGGAAGAAAAAAAAAATTTCTTTTTCAAATGATCATGGAAAATACTATTGTTAATAAATCTTTGCATTGAAAAGGATCCCCAAGTGATCAAAGCAAATTCTGTGCCAAAACCACGGAGGAGTAGAGAATTGATTTGCTTTACTTTAAGAATTTAAAGATGCTCTTGCTTAATCTTGAAAAGATGAACTTGGAACTTGAAGCTTGCTCACCATCTCTTTTTTTTTAAATACCAAACCTAAAAGATGAGCCCAACCAGTCCAAAGTCATAACTTGATCCTTGATGGTAGCCAAATGTTTTAAATGAACTTCTTCTTTCAAAAAAAAAAAAGAGAAAAAAAGAAGAAAAGAAAGAGCTCGCTAGGATGAAAACCCAAAAGGGCGCCTAGGCAAAAGTGAGAGCACGAAAAAAAAGAGAAATTAAAAAAAAAAAGAAAAAGAAAAAAATGAAGATGAAGGAGCTCGCTAGGATGAAAACCCGAAAGGGCGCCTAGGCAAAAGTTAGAGCAAAAATAAGATGCGTGTTGATTTCAAAATCCGAATCCTAGCCAGTCAAAATCATGAAGAGAATATGAGATAGTGAGGTAGAGAAAAGAAAGGAAAGAGAAAAAAAAAGAATAAATAAGATTGAGAATTCTTGAGCACTTCAAAGTATATCATTGGTACATGAAGGCTTTGTGTTGTTCTGAACAAAGAAAAGAAATTGGAAATGAAAAGAGAGATTTAAAAGTATCAATTAGTATCAAAATTTTGTGAGAGGCTCAATGGCTAAGTGGGCCTAAAACAATACAAAGGTATCTTTGAGAAAAATAAAGAGTGATTTGGAGGGCTGTTATTGCTTTATGAGTATGGTAGAGTATGATTCAAACACGATGTGTTATGATGGTTGTAAAGATTGACTGGCTAGTGAAAAGGTGAAAAGAATCAACCGCCAAAAAAAAAAAAAAAAAAAAAAAAGAAAAAAATAATAAAAGGGAGACGTAGTTCATGTTCTCATCATTTTGTTCAAAAGCTACCACAAGGAATCTGTTTTAAAAAATTTGCCCAGAAAAAAGCACTCATTGGACTCAAATGAAAACATGGCTCGAAAAGCCCATAATTCTTGAAGCCTTATTCTTTCAAGACCTCCAGAATCGATGAACTACGTTTTTGACCTGATTCCCACTCGGGGATACGTAGGCAGCCTATCCGGTTCGGTCACCGCCCTTGCTATGATCTGGCACTTTCTTTCAGGCCTTAGCCGAACTACTTTGGACCTGATTCCCGTTCAGGAATAAGTAGGTGAACCTTCCAAGGTTCTCGGTCCATAACCATCCTTGAACCATAGCATCACCCTTTGCGCCTTTGGTTTCCTTCTTTCAAGAGGGCAAACTTGCGTAAGTTTTCTTGGAGCCACATATATATCGCCAAACCAGGGGCAAACTTTGTTTGCTGAACACCCCATTTAATCCCAGAAGCAATGCCTCCAAGTCCTATGCAAACTAGGGGCAAACTTCGTTTGCCAAAATCCCTCCATGTCAGAGACAAGTTCTCAAGTAATCAAGTTTGTTTTGAATGGATTGAAATAGAATGTCTTTTATTCTCTAAGCTAAAGCAGTAATTTGAAGCGCACTCTGGTTAGGCAAAGAATCAGCTAGCTTGAAAAGAGAACCTTCAAAGTTTAGATGTGTCGGTAAAGTACTACCATTGTAAGATGATGAATAAATGAAAGGAAGATGATACATTATTCACGATGAAAGCACATTGATTCATATTAATACAGGGTTTGAGTCAGTCGCTTGTATAATCACTTTGCCAAGATTGTCCCCCTTTGATGAGTCAATAATGGTCTCAATTGTGTGGGTTTAGGATGATGAATAAAGATTTGAAGAGTCTCCATGAGTCTCCCAAGAGAAATGCAAGCAGGATTTTTAAACACTATCATAACACAATGCTAAAGTGGAAATATGAAGGGTCCAAGACTAGGGGCATAGGTGGCTTCCCTCTTTCTTCTTATTTATTTCAAGGGTCCGCAGATGCAGGAAAGCATTTTCTCCAAAGCCCACTTTCGTGGTGGCCACCATTATAAGCCCACTTTTGTGGCGACCCCATCATAAGCCCATTCATATGGCACCCTCTCATCAAAAGCCCACTTTCGTGGTGACCACCATTATAAGCCCACTTTTGTGGCGACCCCATCATAAGCCCATTCATATGGCACCCTCTCATCAAAAGCCCACTTTCGTGGTGACCACCATTATAAGCCCACTTTTGTGGCGATCCCATCATAAGCCCATTCATATGGCACTCTCTCATCAAAAGCCCACTTTCGTGGTGACCACCATTATAAGCCCACTTTTGTGGCGACCCCATCATAAGCCCATTCATATGGCACCCTCTCATCAAAAGCCCACTTTCGTGGTGACCACCATTATAAGCCCACTTTTGTGGCGACCCCATCATAAGCCCATTCATATGGCACCCTCTCATCAAAAGCCCACTTTCGTGGTGACCACCATTATAAGCCCACTTTTGTGGCGACCCCATCATAAGCCCATTCATATGGCACCCTCTCATCAAAAGCCCACTTTCGTGGTGACCACCATTATAAGCCCACTTTTGTGGCGACCCCATCATAAGCCCATTTATGTGGCAGCTTCATTCATGAAAGCCCACCCCGGTGGCACTCTTTTGGCCAAACCAACGCTCATGACAAGTCCATGCACATAAGCCCACTTCGTGGCAAACATGCCTCATAAGCCCACTTTCGTGGCAAATCCACACTCGTGACAAGCTCATTTCAGTGCTAAAAGCTCCTCGTCAGTCTAGCATCATCATTATCATCATCATCATCATCATTAATCAATCAAGTACTTGAGCCTTATTCGGCTCCTTTGATTCTTTGAGTCTTCATGACTTTGATTTTGCAAAAGTTCATAATTCTTCAAGTCTGCGTGACTTCGTGTTGTAAAGTATGAATTTTTGAGTCCGCATGACTCTGTCTTTGTGAATATATGAAATTTTGAGTCTGCATGACTCCGTTTATGTAAAATATGAATTTTCGAGTCCGCGTGACTCCGTTTGTGTAAAATATGAATTTGTTGAGTCCGTGTGACTTCATTTGAATAAAGAAATGAAATTTCGAGTCCGCATATTTTGCAAAAGTTCATAATTCTTCAAGTCTGCGTGACTTCGTGTTGTAAAGTATGAATTTTTGAGTCCGCATGACTCTGTCTTTGTGAATATATGAAATTTTGAGTCTGCATGACTCCGTTTATGTAAAATATGAATTTTCGAGTCCGCGTGACTCCGTTTGTGTAAAATATGAATATTTTTGAGTCCGTGTGACTTCATTTGAATAAAGAAATGAAATTTCGAGTCCGCATGACATCGACTTTGTGAAATATGAAATTTTGAGTATGATTGACTCCAATTTTGTGAAGCATAAATTCTTGGAGTCTAATTGACTTTTGAATTGGTGAAATAGAAACTATTTAAGTCTGATTGAATTCCAATTTTAGAATATGGAACTGAAATGAGTCTAATTGACTCCAGATTTTGAAAAATTGAATTGAATTGAGCCTAATTGACTCCCGATTCTGAAAGTTGAATTGAATTGAATTGAATCTGACTAACTTCTGATTTTAGAATTTGAATAAAACTGAGTTTGAATGACTCTGATGAACTGAATTGAATTAAATTGAGTCTAATTTGACTCCTGATTTTGGGAATTAAAATAAGTTGAGTCTGATGTAACTCCTGATTTTGAAAATTGGAATTTTTTTTTTGTTGAGTCAAAATTGACTCTGATTAAGAAATTTTGAAATGTTAAAAATTAACCCTCGATTTTGAAATAGGAAATTCTTTGAGTCCGTGTGACTCCATTTGTATAAAAAGTGAATTCGTTGAGTCTATGTGACTCCATTTATATATATATATATATATACACATTTGTTGAGTCCGTATGACTCCATTTGTATGAAATGTGAGTTTGATTAAGTCTGTGTGATTCCATTTGTATAAGAAGTGAATTTTTGTTGAGTTCGTGTAACTCCGTGAATTTCGTTGAGACCGAGTGACTCTGTTGTTGTAAAATGCAAATTTTGAGCCCAAATGACTCTGTGGTTGTAAAATGCGAGTTTTCGAGTCCTAGTAACTCTGTTGTTATGGAAATGCGGGTCCATGGATCCGAATGACTCTTTTGTTTCAAAATGTGAATTTATTGACTCCTTGTGTAAGAAAATTGAATTTTTGGATCCACGTGACTCCCTTTGAATTTGTGAGTCTGATCGGTGTTGTGAAATAGAATCTGATTCGAGTGCAATTGACTCCTGTTCTAGGAATTTGAAATTATTTTGAGTCTGTTTGACTCCGATTTTGAAATTAAAAATTCTTTTGAGTATGATTGACTCATAATTTGGAATTGGGAATTCTTTTGAGTCTGATTGGTTCATGTTTTTGGAAGTTAGAAATTCTTTTGAGTCTGAATGGCTCATGTTTTTTAAAATTAGAAATTCTTTTGGGTCTGGATGACTCCCAATCTTGTGAAATAGAAATTCTTTGAGTTCGATTGACTCCCAATTTTGTAAAAATTCTTTTGTGAAATAGAAATTCTTTAAGCCCAGTTTTATGAATTTAAATTTCTTTGAGTCCGATTGACTCCTAGTTTTGTCTGATTTTGCGAATTAAGAAATTGAATCAAGTCTGATTGACTCATGATTTAAGATTTGAATTTGAAGTTGAATTTGATTTGAGTCAAATTGACTCCGGACTTGGTGAAATTGAATTTGTTTGAGTTTGACTGACTCCTGATTTCAGAAAATGAATTAAAAGAGTCTGAATGACTCCGATTTTGAAAAAAAAACATGAATTGGCTTGAGTCTGATTGACTCTTGATTTTCGAAAAATGAATTGAATTGAGTTTAGTTGATTTTAAGAATCTAAGTTGATTTGAGTCTCATTGACTCCTGATTCTCGAAGAATGAATTGATTTGAGCTTGGTTGATTTTAAGAATCTAAGTTGATTTGAGTCTCATTGACTCCTGATTTTAAAAGAATGAATCGATTTGAGTTTGGTTGATTTTGAGAATCTAAGATGATTTGAGTCTAGTTGACTCCTGGTTTTAGAAGAATGAATTGATTCGAGTCTGAATGACTCTGATTTTGAAAAACATGAATTGACTTGAGTCTGATTGACTCCTGATTTTTGAAAAATGAATTGATTTGAGTTTGATTGATTTTAAGAATCTAAATTGATTGGAGTCTGATTGACTCCTGATTTTGAAAAGTTGATTTGATTAAGAGTCTAATTGACTCCGAACTTTGAAGCCTGATTGGCTCCAATTCTTTGAAAATTTGATTCGATTTGAGCCTGATTGGCTCTGATTCTTTGAAGTTGATTTGACTTGAGCCTGATTGGCTCCGATTCTCTGCGTGCTACCTGATTCGGCTTAGCCGATCAGATGATTTTAGGGATTTTGAGCATAGAGCTGCTCAATCTCTCTGCGTGCTACCTGATTCGGCTTAGCCGATCAGATGATTTTAGGGATTTTGAGCATAGAGCTGCTCAATCTCTCTGCGTGCTACCTGATTCGGCTTAGCCGATCGGATGATTTTAGGGATTTTGAGCATAGAGCTGCTCAATCTCTCTGCGTGCTACCTGATTCGGCTTAGCCGATCAGATGATTTTAGGGATTTTGAGCATAGAGCTGCTCAATCTCTCTGCGTGCTACCTGATTCGGCTTAGCCGATCGGATGATTTTAGGGATTTTGAGCATAGAGCTGCTCAATCTCTCTGCGTGCTACCTGATTCGGCTTAGCCGATCAGATGATTTTGGGGATTTTGAGCATAGAGCTGCTCAATCTCTCTGCGTGCTACCTGATTCGGCTTAGCCGATCAGATGATTTTGGGGATTTTGAGCATAGAGCTGCTCAATCTCTCTGCGTGCTACCTGATTTGGCTTAGCCGATCAGATGATTTTGGGGATTTTGAGCATAGAGCTGCTCAATCTCTCTGCGTGCTACCTGATTTGGCTTAGCCGATCAGATGATTTTGGGGATTTTGAGCATAGTGCGGCTCAATCTTTCAGCGTGCTACCTGATTCGGCTTAGCCGATCAGATGATTTTAGGGATTTTGAGCATAGAGCTGCTCAATCTCTCTGCGTGCTACCTGATTCGGCTTAGCCGATCAGATGATTTTAGGGATTTTGAGCATAGAGCTGCTCAATTTCTCTGCGTGCTACCTGATTCGGCTTAGCCGATCAGATGATTTTAGGGATTTTGAGCATAGAGCTGCTCAATCTCTCTGCGTGCTACCTGATTCGGCTTAGCCGATCAGATGATTTTAGGGATTTTGAGCATAGAGCTGCTCAATCTCTCTGCGTGCTACCTGATTCGGCTTAGCCGATCGGATGATTTTAGGGATTTTGAGCATAGAGCTGCTCAATCTCTCTGCGTGCTACCTGATTCGGCTTAGCCGATCGGATGATTTTAGGGATTTTGAGCATAGAGCTGCTCAATCTCTCTGCGTGCTACCTGATTCGGCTTAGCCGATCGGATGATTTTAGGGATTTTGAGCATAGAGCTGCTCAATCTCTCTGCGTGCTACCTGATTCGGCTTAGCCGATCGGATGATTTTGGGGATTTTGAGCATAGAGCTGCTCAATCTCTCTGCGTGCTACCTGATTCGGCTTAGCCGATCGGATGATTTTTGGGGATTTTGAGCATAGAGCTGCTCAATCTCTCTGCGTGCTACCTGATTCGGCTTAGCCGATCGGATGATTTTGGGGATTTTGAGCATAGAGCTGCTCAATCTCTCTGCGTGCTACCTGATTCGGCTTAGCCGATCGGATGATTTTTGGGGATTTTGAGCATAGAGCTGCTCAATCTCTCTGCGTGCTACCTGATTCGGCTTAGCCGATCGGATGATTTTGGGGATTTTGAGCATAGAGCTGCTCAATCTCTCTGCGTGCTACCTGATTCGGCTTAGCCGATCGGATGATTTTGGGGATTTTGAGCATAGAGCTGCTCAATCTCTCTGCGTGCTACCTGATTCGGCTTAGCCGATCGGATGATTTTTGGGGATTTTGAGCATAGAGCTGCTCAATCTCTCTGCATGCTACCTGATTCGGCTTAGCCGATCGGATGATTTTGGGGATTTTGAGCATAGAGCTGCTCAATCTCTCTGCGTGCTACCTGATTCGGCTTAGCCGATCGGATGATTTTTGGGGATTTTGAGCATAGAGCTGCTCAAATCTTTCTGCGTGCTACCTGATTCGGCTTAGCCGATCAGATGATTTTGAGAGATTTTTGAGCATAGAGCGGCTCAATCTTTCAGCGTGCTACCTGATTCGACTTAGTCGATCAGATGATTTTGGAAGATTATGGAGCGTAAGGTGTAGAGCGGCTCAATCTTTCAGCGTGCTACCTGATTCGACTATGGAGCGTAAGACATAAAGCGGCTCAGTCAAATCAAACGATTCTCAAAACTCGCATAGAGCATGCACGCGTTCACAGAATAGGACGATGTCATAATAGGAAAGCTTGAGGTATTAGTGCATTTCTGATGCTAGAGAGGAGCATAGTTCTGTACCATCACATTTAGGAGCATGGGACACCGATTTGCATGAGCATGTGCATCACGATAAGATAAGAGCATTCATCCGTGTGATTATTTGCATTTGTGTGTTATCCCTTACCCGAACTACGTCCTGGTCTGATTCCCGTTGGGATACGTAGGCAGCTCACCATTGAGCACGACCAGCACCGACCGTCTCTGCAAATGTTTTTGCAACGCGTTTTGTTTTTACCTAAGTTCAATAGCCCGGTCAAAGGCTTGTCTTCACACAGGCTTCGACATTCACTTGTGATACGCGTTGCTTCACAAGCTCTGCCGAAGAGGGGCAAACTGTAGACACCCCAATTTTGACCGAACTATTAAACTTAGGGGGATTTACCTCTAGAGATCAATGATGAATATGTCTCGACGGAATCAAGACTCTTACAAGCAATCTGACTCTCTTCCTAGAAGAATCTCGGTTCAAAATCACCATTTTCAGCCAAAAGACCAAAATTCTCATCTACTCGTCACCTTGTAGACCATGAGTTTTGGACACGTATAGGAATACGGCAATGTTCTCGGAGCATCTCAAAATCATTTTCAAAAAAGAGAGTAATTCAGCAAGAACCCCGAAAGAAAAAGTCAACAGTTGACCCAGTGAAAAGTCAACGGGTCAAAAGGGAGTCAATCGTAAAATTTTCGAATTTCAAGATGAAAAGTCCCGGTAATTGTTCATTGGGTCTCCCTTATGCTAGAAATGTTTTTTTAGAATTTTTAAATGAAAGGAATCATGGTGAAATTGAAAGGCTTTTAAGAAGAATCGTGCAGAAAATCGAAATTTTGCCTTCGGAGGGAGAGTTGACTTTTTTTCCTTAAGGATTTTGATTTTCTAGATATTTTTATTGAATCCAAATGGGGGGTATTTCCTTAATTACATTTAATGTCTTAAGTAAATACATAAATTAAACGACATTTACTTAAATGACATGAAATGAAATTAAGGTGCTGAATTGCTGTGAATAGTGCTGGATTGCTGTGCAGCGGCACTCAAAGTGCCCGAACGGCAGTCAGTGAATGCCGCTGCGGCACTCACTGAGTGCCGTCCGGCATTCAGCGAGTGCCGCGCGGCACTCAGAGAGTGCCGTTTCATCTCATCGAGTGCCGGCCTGGGCTGATTTGCATTTTTAAGTCAAAATTCTTTTTCAATCTTTGATCAAATGAATGCACCAAACGATGCCGTTTTTTGTATACGTGTTTACTACTCCTAGGTCATGCAAACTATGCCCCCACCATCCCTAATTGACCTATCTACCCTTATCTTAGCCCCTAAGATAATGAAAGTCTATAAAACCCCCATTTTCTCTCATTTTGGGGGGGTTGGAGACTTGAATCTTGAGAGAGAGACTTGAATCTAAAAGAGAAAGGCTGAATTTTGAAGATAGAGTTTGTTCTTAGAGAAATATAGAGAGAGAAACCCAAAGACCCCATAGAAATCTTACCCAATTCATCCAAATTCCTCAAATCTCCATTGAAGAACCTTGAAGCTTCAAGGAAGAAGAAGAAGAGCATTGCTTGTAAGGCTTGGATCTCTCCAAATCAATCAAATCCTGAGAAGATCTAGAGGTTAAATCCTTATCCCTATACTTATTATATGTAATTCAATCACAATTCATAGATCTAGGACTTTTACACATTTTCAAAACCTCTCTTCCCACCTCATTTCATCACACACCACATAGAATTGTGATTGAATTCCTACTTGCTTTCATTGATTTGGATCTTAATAAGAGCCTTAGGTTTAAAATAAAACTAGTTTGTGAAGGGATCTTCACTTGGTTTTCTTCAAGTAAACTTTGATTCTATTTCTCTTTGTCTCTATTTTCCTTTTGAGATCCATGAGATCTTTAATATCTCATTGGATCCTCTTGAGTTTGATCCTCTAGTCTCCTATGATCCTATGATTTATATGGAGACTAAGGTTGATCATGGTCATATCTACCCATAGTTGGTGAGATACAAGTCTTAACTCATGGCTAGGGGATCTCACTATGAATCTTATGGAACTCACTCCATGTTCCATAGAGGTTTATGTAAATCATAGTCTCATTTAATCTCCAAGGACCATTGATTTGGGAGGAGAGTATGATTTCATGGTTATAATCTCCTCAAGGACCATATGTTTGGGAGAGGATTTGAGTGTAAGCTTTCATAGTTTGATGAAATCTATGGAACTTGAATGTTTAAAAGTCTATTAGATTGAGTAAAACCTTGGGTATTCTTACTAGGACTCTATATTTGGAGATCTAAGTATGAGGTTCTCCAAGGATAAGTCTATGGATCATTTTATATTTCATTATTCATTTTAATGGTCATAATCATACTTGATTCTAGCTCTCTCTAGAGTCATGGATTAAGTTTGATTTGAAATGTGAATGTAACTTCAATATTGGTGCAGTGAATTCTTAAACCCTCTGTGATCAAAGATTTTTAGTTTGAAATCCGACCGTTGGAATCGAATGAAACCAACGGGAAAATGTTCATAACACATTGTTTTACCACTGTGATTTTTATTTTAGCAAGATCTTGTGATTAGAAGGGTTTGATCATGATTTTTGTGAGCTAATCATAATCTGTCCAGAGTTCTAGAATACTTTCAGAATAATAAGTCCGTTTTGAAATTAATAAATCAGGACCCTAATAAAGTTTTTGGGATCTCAAATAATTTTTTATAAGTACCTTAATGTGTTAGGAAAGTACCCTAAAAAGATCTAAGTGTTTCTCATTTTTTACTATTTTTAGAAAATCATACGAGATCTCTGGACAGAGAGTTGCAGAATCCTGAGTGAGGTCTAGTATTTTCAGTATTCCCGGAGATCTAACCGTTGAAACCTCGATTTTCTTTTTGGGTTAGAAACTAGACTCACAGAGGCATAACATATCCAAAAATCATTAAGATCCAACCATCAAAAGTATTTTATTTCTATTTTTGAACGTCTGGTCTGCTCTCTATAAATCACAAAAAACTGCTACTGTTTTCATCTCATCTTATTTATTTTAACTCAAATGGTCTCCTAATGTCTTGAGACCCAAACCATGTTTTGAATAATGATAATTTAGATTAAATCCAGAGGCTTAGTGATCCAAATTGGTGAATAAATTCATGTCTCACCCTTGTTCATAATCATTCATTCATTCATGTACATTGATGCTTATAGTTAGAACTAGTTCTTGGATGAAGTTGGACTTAGTTGAATTTAATTGAACATGACCTATGATTAATTACCTTTTGATATTATATCTTGTCTAAGGCATGTGTACTAACCTTTGTTTTGTAGCGCTTTGAGGTACAATTTCTCAACCCTTCTCTAGTTTAATCTATTTTATTGATTTTAATTGATTTTTCGACCCCATGTGCGACACCTTAGCTTAGGTTTTGCCTTATGTGTATATATGTGTTAGAGACCTTTCTTAGGTTTATTTTGCATGCATTGCACGTTTGATATTCGCGGCTGGATCCCGGGTATGTTTTCTAGTTCTCTATTGCATATCATGTTGTTTGCTAGTTGAATTATGTGACTTATGAATGATATTTTACCGTTAGCAATTTTGCACCCTTTCAACATGCTTGTGTTATGTATACCTACATATATGTATTAATTGAGGGCATGCTTAGATTATTAATTTGATTAAAAAGGATGTTGAGTAGAGGCCTATCGTGAGATAGGATGAAAGGGGGTGTTTTAGTCCGCCGGGCTCCTTCCCCTTTCATTCCATAATCCCCGGACCCAGTTTATCTTTGGTTTCGCAAAAGATCAGTTTGCTTTTAAAATGGTTTCTTAATTTTTCCTTTTAAAAATTAAGTGGCGACTCTTTGAAAATTGAAAATATTTGTTTTAAAAGTGGGTAAAATTTGAAAACCTGCGATATCCACAGTATCCCTATATTGATGTCAGGACCTGATTAAATGAATAAAAGAAACATGGATCATATTTTGCCCATTTTTATATGTTGGACTATCTTCACTGTGAAGAAGACGAAGTCCCAATCGATTGAGACTTTTCCCAATCGATTGCCATGTTATAAAATCGATTGGCATGGATTGTGATCCAATCAATTGGACTTTTTTTCCATCGATTGTTACTAAGTTAATAGAAACTCTCACAGTATCATAGGCATAAAATCCTTACCAGTAATATATAATATAAAGTAGTGATACTAATAATATCTTTTCCTCTTTTATTCATACCCATTATTATATGATTCTTATCGTCTTCCAACTCTAAGACTGACTGTACCAACCCCGACTGACTACCATGAACTGATTATATTATCACGATATACTGGTGTTCTTGTTCACTCTTTTAAGGACTCTTAGTGTCCATCGATTTTAAGAACTCTTGTGAACACTATACACCGCTCTCATATAACGACTAGTCTATGGACGTACCATTACTATTGTTCACCACTTTTAAGAACACTTGCAAGTACTGTACACCTGTAGCTCCCACGATCCTGGTCAAATCCTTATTACTCACTTATCGTCTTGAGTTCATAAGATTGAGTAAGTCCTTAAGACACATCTCTATATTCTCTCATGAGGTCTATGTTGGGATTCACTCAAGGCTAAGTCCATGAATTTCCTTTTGATAATTTGGTGTTATTATGGTGATTATAGTCATACTTAATCTAAATTCTCCATAGAATTATAGATCAAGTTTGGTTTGAATCATGGACATTAATTCATCTATGGTGCAGTGATTTCAATGACAATCTGTGATCAAGGATTTATAATTAAATCGTGATCCGTTGGATTTGAATGAGACTAATTGAATTGTGTCCATAACACAAAGATCTACCACTACATTTTCTATTTTGTCTTAAATATGTGGTTAGGTTGGTTTGATCATTGGATTTGTGAACTAGTCACTCTATGTCCAGAATTTTAGAACAGTGAATTCGTTTTAAATTGATTAGATAAAAGCCTTAAACAAGCATTTTGAGCTTCAAATAATTTTTTCTATGACGTTAAATATTTACTAAGATTTCCTAAAAATATTGAAGTCATTCATATTCGTTTACTATTTTTAGAAAATCAAACAAAATCTCTAGATAGAGAGATGGTTAATTCTGAGCAGTGTCTGGTCATGGTCCAATTCCCATAGATTGGACCATTTCATCATTGATTTTCCATTTGGGTTAGAAATTAGACTTACATAGAACATTGTGTCTAAAAAATTATTGAAATCAAGCCATGGGAGCTATGCTTTTTTCTATTTTTTTTAATCTCAGGTTTCTTCTCTGTAAATTTTGGAAACCTGAGTTAGATTTGGTAAATCTTGCTAACTTTGATCCAAATGGCTTTCTAATGCCTTAAGGCTTGAAATGTGTTTTGATTATGATTAATTAAGGTTAAATCCAGAGGCTAAATGATCCAAAACAATGAATGATTCTCAGCTTGTCCATATTCATGCATTTATTATCATTACATGTGTATTGATTCTTGAAATATGTTTTGATTATGATTAATTAAGGTTAAATCCAGAGGCTAAATGATCCAAAACAATGAATGATTCTCAGCATGTCCATATTCATGAATTTATTATCATCACATGTGTATTGATTCTTGTAATTTAGGATATTGTCTTGTATTATGATAAGCCATAATTGGTTGAGTTTATTCATAGATTCCTTTTAATCACGTTAAGATTGTATCATCTCTATATGGATATTACATTGGCTCCTAGTTGAGACTTGTATATCTATAGAGGAGTTGTAATTTCAACAAATTGGTAGGAATTCATGATTTTGTCAACTTTTCCCATGTTTGTTAGATTTTGAGCTAGGAGTTTGGTACAATATTTAGTATTTGATATTATATTTTGTTCAAGGCATGTTGACTAATCTTTGTTTTGAAGCGCTATTGAGGCATGATTTCTCAACTTTGCACTTATTCATTTCATTTCTTGATTTTATTGATTTTCGACTCCATGCTCGACACCTTATACTAGGTCTTGCCTTATGTGTATTTATGAATTAGTGACTCATTTTTTACGTTTTTGTTATTTGTATGCATTGCACATTTCCCATTCGTGGTTGGATCCCAGGTAAGTTTTTTTGTTCCCTATTGTATATCATTAGCCTACTAGATGAATCTGCTTGTTGTTGTATGTCTCTTATAGTTAGCAATCTTGTACCCCTTTCGTCATGCTTTTGAAATGTATATATACGTATATATATTAGTTGAGGGCATGCTTAGATTAATAATTCGATTAAAAATGATGTTGAGTAAAGACCTATCACGAGATAGGATGAGAGGGGGTGTTTTAGTCCGTCGGACTCCTTCCCCTCTCATTTCATAATCTTCGGACCTAGAAATCTCTTGTTTCCAAAAAAACTGTTCCTTTTTAAAAATGATTTCTTAATTTTTCTTTTAAGAATTAAGTGATAACTTGTATTTGAATTTGAAAAAGTTAAAACGTGACTAGCCTGCGATATCCACAATTAATGAAATAATAAAAAAAACACTAATTTGTTCCAGACAAAGCATAAGTTGGAATATATAAACAAAAGAAAACTCTATTTCTTCAATTCTCTCTGCTATTTGAAGATGAACTGCATTTACAATACTTTTCAAGTAAACACAGTAACATTTTTATCAAAAATTAAATGTTTTTACAAAGATCGTACTCCCTCAGTCCCTTTTTTTGAGTCCCATATTTCAGTTTGGGATATCCCAAAATTAGTGTCCACTTTCCTAAATGAAGATACTTTTGCTCACCCAAAAAATGGTACACCAATGTTCACCCAAGCATCCCATGTATTTAATCATGGGTCCCACTGCATTGGCCAATGGGATGCTTGGGTGAGCATTGGTGTACCATTTTTTGGGTGAGCAAAAATGCTCTCTTTTTTGTTGTAAAAAGTTACCAAATTAGGGCCATTTAGTAGATGTTACCGTCTTTAAAAACTATCCTCATGCAAAAAACAGTAACATACCATTAAATATTAGCAACATGGTATTAAACAAATTAGGAAACAGTAACATATCGTCTACAATAACATTTCTTCAATTTGACCTAGTAATTGCAAAATTATGGCCAATCTTAAGATGTTACTGTCCAGTTAAAGACAGTAACATATCATCAAATGCCAAAAAAAAATAAAAATGTTTCAAAGGTAGTATCATGTCACTGTTGCAAAAGAGATAGTAACATTACGTTATAATGGTCCGACAATAACACGAAATTTTTTTTTATGACAGGCGTTGTGGTTTGAAATTTATGACTTTTTAAAGTTAAAAAAAAAAAATCCACCTTCCTTAAAGAACATGATGAAGTGGCAAAACAGCAACAAACGGGTGACGGGGGCAAATATGCCAATATTCTTATTTTCAATTTAAAAATAGACTCATGGCCATATAATTACTAATTGAAAAATAACTATTCTTAAATCCAAACCACTTGTAATTAACTTCTATTTCCTTTTGAAGTAGAGACTTTTATTTAATTTTTCCTTAAAAAATAAAAGTGGGAGTATATTTGATTTCTTTTTCCTGTATAACTTACTCCTATCAATGACCCAGAATTTTGATTTTTAAAATGAGTAACTTTTTTGAAGATAGAAAAAAAAAAAAAAAAAGGCAATTGCTATGTACACCAAAATTCTTTTATTTTAATTATTTTTCTTCTAAAAATTCTCATTTTTATAAAGATGAGCGGTGTACATAGTAAACTTTGTGATCTACCTAACAATTTCCAAAAAAAAAAATACTCCCTCCGTCCCTTTTTTTGAGTCCTATATTCCATTTTGGTATGTCCCAAAATTAGTGTCCACTTTCCTAAATTGGCATACAATTTTTACTTACTTACCAAAACTACCCTTTCTTGAAATCTACACCAAGACAAAACTAAAAAAGTTATTACAATGATTAGGGGTAATTGTGGAAAGTAGGTGTAAATTGTTTTTATCCCCTTAATAAGTTGAGTTCCCAAAAGTGAACTAAAAAAAAAGGGACGGAGGGAGTAGCATTTGTACGTGTAATAAATGTAGCCTAATCATGAATCTTGAGAATACAAACACTGGGCCAACCCCCAAGAATGAAACAGCTATTTCACGGTCAGATCATGAATTAATGACCCAACGACTAAGATTGCTCAAATATAAAGTGGGGTCCACTGTTCCCCTCTTTAAATTCCTTAGTACGCCAGTTAAGCTTTGGAGACAACAATCAAATCAATGAGTGGATGGTTATGATTGGAAGAAACAGCTAAACTTTATTGCACCATCACACACTTGACCCCACCTTCTCTCTCTTATCTTTTTTTTTTTTTTTTTTTATATGTAAAATCTTTTTTTCTAATCGATCACCACGAGGGGTTTCCCGACAAAACAATCACTTTCTTAAGCCCTTTTCTGTTTTGGAAAGTGTACATTTGCGATTCTCTTTAAACGCACCACAGCACGTTTTGTTCACGTTTGCAGAGTTTTTTATTGAAGAAATCGGAGCGTTTAAACGACGCGAACATGTGGTGCGTTTGGAAAGAAATAGTGACCTAATAATTGTTCAGTAGTCACTAGTCAGTTATGATAGCATGTGGTTCAGGCTACCGTCTTTATCATGTAGTATATAATTGTACCCAGCTTCCGGTACAGGGGAAGGTGACAATGGGAGAGCACTTTAGTGCAGTGCACTCAGTACTGTTTTAGACAGTTTAACAGTAAAATTATGTACTCCTTCCGTCCCATAAGTGTCCACTTTTATAAATTGGTATATAGCTTTTACTTACTTTCCAAAACTACATTTATAATAAAGACAAAGAAATATTTATTTGTGGTCCCAAAACAAGCAAAAAAGTCAAACACTCATCACATCTAAGGGTAAAATTACCCATCACATCTAAGGGGAAAATTGGAAAGTGACTCATTAATGAATCAAAAAAATTAATATAATACAACTTTCTTAAACATTGTGCAAAATATAAGTGGACACTTATTATGGGACGGAGGGAGTAGTTTTAAAAGAGTATTGTTAGATACACAAAAAAAAATGCACAACTAAATGCACAACCTGTTTAAAATTGTTGGACCTTGTGCTGAAAAAGCTGTACACCTCTTTTTTTTGTTGTCTTTTTGTGTGTACAACTTTTTCAACACGAGGTCCAACACTTTTAAGCAGATTGTGTATTTAGTTGTACATTTTTTTTGTGCATCTAGCAATACTCGTTTTAAAAAACTACTTTAACACAAAAAATTTGCTGTTTGAAACAGTTTTAGCAGCACTGAGTGCACTGCACTGGAGTGCTTTCCGTGACAATGGACACAAGAAATTAAATGAAAAATACGAAAAATAGATAAATGTTGTGTAAAGAAACAAAGATGTTTTGGATTGAAAAACTCGGAAACAGTCTAGCTATTTGCTAAGTCGAGTCGAGCTCATTGTGTTTGATATAATTTGTTTTTTATACATACTAGAAATTCAGGCTTGATTTGACTTATTTCTTAAATGAGCTGAGTCTGAGTTGAGTTCATCTATATTTGAGCTTAATTTCTTTTTTAAATTAGCCTGCCATTTAAGCTAGATCTTAACTCGTATAAATTATAGTTTTGTAGGGGTAGAAACTATAGTCATTTTTATAACCTTTATCCATGCATGTCGTATAAACGAGTAGAGCTCATGCGTTCTCTAAAACTACATGATTTAATAATAATACGAGTGTATATATATACAAGTTAGTTTAAAAGCTCATAATTATCAATCATATTCACGAGCGTAGTTTATTCAACCGTGTTCACGAATTTTATTGAACCGAACTCATGTGTGTTTGAGATTCACTCATTTATTAAACTTGTGGAATCTAGGATTGAGTTTGGTTTATTTATTATACAATCCGATATTATAGATCATGTTCACAAGGGCTTGTTGACGGCTCGTATTGTATACACTTGCCGCCACCACCTTCAATTGCCATTTTTTTAGGCTAATTTGTGTAATGTTTAACAGATTTGGCAATCTATATGATAAATCGCATCCCTTGATGTGAAATTTGTCTTTTGCACAATTGAAAATGACACCCCTATCTCTCTCTATATATATCTCTCTCTCCTATTTTATCTTTTAAGAATTCAAAATGACATCCCCTATCTCTCTATATATCTCTCTTTGCTATTTTCTCTCTTTACTATTTTCACTTTCAATCTCTCACCTCTCACTCTCAAAAGCTCAAAGACACGTTGAAAACAGTGAATAGTAGTATGATGTGACATTTGTCTTCACCCAATAAACTCCTTCATTTTTCATTCAACGTCATTTCAATTTATTTTATTTATAAAAAAAACACTATAGCTATCAGCTGATTGTGAAGTGCCAAAGGCATGCTGTTTGGTAATGTAATTTACTGGAAAGTGCTGAAGGCACGTTAAGTTTGTTATTGATTAAATACCAGTATCGTTGAAATTATTTCATAGTGCACTTAGACACCAAACATACCCCTAGAAGATAATAAGGGGGAATTGATAGATGGTTGAGAGATATGAAATTGAATGGTAGGACTCCATAGTTTGACTAGAATAAAAGGATAATGAGAGACTAGGTGAAGCACTTTCAAGTCCAAATTAATGAGCTCAGGTAGTCAAATGGCATAATATAATGCTCTTTTCTTTTTATTAGTTGGGGCTCACTCATTCTGTGAGTGGGGTGAGAATGAAATAAGATAATAGAGGAAGTTAAAAGTAGTTTCTTGGGTATCGTTATAACAGTTTGCCCTTATATGTGAGTTTTTTCTCTAAAAGATATCATATTGGTATTTTTGTAAATATATTTTTTAGATAAAATATTTGTGATACCACTACTTCTCCTTTTATATAGGGATTTTAGGTTATAGGTCTTTTAAAATATGTGTTTTAGCCAAGAACTCACATTTTTTGCAATTTTGTGAAAAGCCCGTCGCTACTTTTTGTATTTGGTGAAAAGCCCCTCTGCTTGTAGATAATATTATCACACTAAACCACCATAACTCACTCGGTTTTTTGGCCTTTTTTTTTTTGGATATCATTTTTTTTTTCAAGATCTACGCACTGGGCTTGAAAATTGTGCAAAAAAAAAAAAAAAAAAAGCAATTTGGAACTTCGTTTTTTATCTTTCAGACAGATAATATTATCTGTTGATACTGATAGATAATAGTATTTGTCAACTTTGAACCACTATAACTTTCTCAATTCTTGGGCCTTTTGGGTGATTTATTTATTTTTTTATTTCATGTATTTCTTTGAGATATGCGCAACGGGCTTGGAAATTTTACAACAAAAAAAAGTTAAGTTGCAGCCTGATTTTGAGGTTTTATCTATCTTACATATAATATTATATGTTATCTGTGTGTGTAGTAACAGATAAATAATCTGTCAGCTATAAACTACCATAACTTTTCAATTCTTGGGTTTTTTGGGTGATTTTTTTATTTATTTCATGTATTTTTTTTCAAGATCTATGCATCTATGGTGCCAATTGTACGAAAGAAATATATTTTTATTATGGGTAATGCTAGGTCCACACCCAAATCTCACACACATTCATCCACACCCTGATATGGACCAATGGGGAGAGGAGAGAGACTGTGGAATCCATTGTGGTTCACACCACTTTAAAATCTCTCTCCTCTCCTCATTGGTCCACATCAGGGTGTGGATGGATGGGTGTGAGATTTGGGTGTGGGTCTAGCATTACCCTTTTATTATGTATGTGAAAAAAATGCAATTTTTCATATTTGTTTGATGTTTAGGTTTTTTTCCCCCAATATTTTATGGTCATTATTGAATTCGTTTGATAGATCTCATTTTGCTGATTTCAAAGCATCAAATTTTACGAAAGACGGACTTGTATAACAAAAGTTATAGCAATTTGAGTTTAAAAAGAGCCTAATCAGGTAAAGAAAAGTAGAATGTATTTTAGCTTTGAAGAGTTTTATTTGAGGGGCTATGGCTGAAGCTCCCTTTTATATATTAGTATAGATTTAAACACAGTTCATAGCCCATTGGGCTAGCTTGTGAGCTTGACTATCTCTCTTAGTGAGATTCCTCCCTTTGTTTTTTAGGAAAATCTTCAAAGGGGCTAGTGCCTTGTAGTTGCTTTTCTTCTTTGAAATTCCCTTTCTCAGCAAAAAGTATAGATTTAAACAAGGGGCGGTTGGCTATAGGTTTCCATGTTGGACCATAAGGGATAGATCACCACGTTTTTTTTTATGCCAAATATCCCTGTGATTTTCAGTGGACGAAAATACCCACTTTTTTTTTTTTTTTTTTTTTTTTTATGT
The DNA here is from genome assembly GCA_033977485.1 of Hydrangea macrophylla. Taxonomy (NCBI): domain Eukaryota; kingdom Viridiplantae; phylum Streptophyta; class Magnoliopsida; order Cornales; family Hydrangeaceae; genus Hydrangea; species Hydrangea macrophylla. The sequence continues at coordinate 91,882,762 of CM066995.1, forward strand.
TCAACAATTACATTGCACATATGCCACCTCAGCCCATAATTAAAGGAAGTTAGTTATTATTTGTTTTTCAAACTTTAAATTGCCATAATTTCTAAACTACAAATTATTTTTTCATAAGAATTATATAATCGTAAGCTACAAACAAGATTTATCAAACAAGATCCATAGTGCCTACAAAAATTCTTAAAATTAAAAATTAAAAAATTCGATGTTTTTAAGTGCTGCCCAGGTAAAAACAATAACATGAGACAGTAACATGATACTATCGACAGTAACATTTCTTCAAATTGACCAAATAATTGCAAAATTATGGCCATTTCATCAAATGATACTGCCTTTTACAATACTTTTCAAGTAAATGCAGTAACATATTATAAAATAAAATAAAAAAACTAAGTGTTTTTACAAAGATAGTAATATCATTATTGTAAAAAGATGCAAAGTTAGGGTCATTTAGTAGATGTTACTGTCTTGAAAAACTATCCACATACAAAAAATAGTAACATACCATTAAAAATGAGCAACATGGTATTGAACAAAGAAATAGTAACATGTCGTCAACAATAATATTGATTCAAATTGACCTAATAATCGCAAAATTATGGCAAATTCTCAGATGTTACTGTCCAGTTAAAGACAGTAACATATCATCAAATACAAAAAAAAATGATAGTATCATGTCACTGTCGCAAAAGAGACAGTGACATTACGATATAGTGGTCCAAAGTAACATGAATATATATATATATATATACATTTTTTCATAGTCACTATGGATCTTGTTTGATAGATCTTTCCTTCTAAATTACAAATGTATAAATTTTATTCAAAATAGAGTTGTGGTTTGAAAGTTATGGCATTTTAAAGTTTAAAAGACAAAAAAAAAAAAACATTTCTTTGAAAAACGTGATGAGGTGGCAAAACAGCAACATATGGGTGACGGGGGCAAATCAGTCAATATCCTTATTTTTAGTTTAAAATTGGACTTATGGCCATGTAATTCAAAAATGATTGTCCTTATCCCCTTAAATCCAAACCACTTGTATTTATCCTTTATTTTCTTCCAAAGTAGGGACTTCTATTTAATTTTCCCTTTAAAGAAACTAAAAGATAACTCTTCAATTCAAACCTTTTTTTTCCTTCTTTCACTTTTTATTTCTTCTTACGAGACCGCGTGTAAATTCAAAGTGAAAATTTTAAAGTAGAAATTAGTAAAAGAATTAAGAAGCACTCGAATAATGTACATATAGTGTTACGAGGGGCAGAGCCAAGATTTTATTATGGGAGACACACACATACATAAATATATATATATATATATATATAGTGAGGTTTCGAGGACAACGCCTGCCCCCGATTCTTTTTTTTTTTTTTACAGAGATGTTATAATTTTGGGATGAAGAGTAAACATATAATTAGTCAAAGACAAACTAATCTCTCCGTAATATTTTCAAGAAACAAAAATTGTACATTTGCTTAATTTTTTTGATCTTTTTTACTAGTTTCACTAATAAAACAGATAATCTTTAATATATTCAGAAGGGATATCTATTAGGGTGTAAATACTTCATGTTAATTGAGTAAATATGAACTTAATTTTGGTGGCAGTTAGATAAATGTAAAGATCAAAGTGGAGTTTCTGACTTTAAAAGAGGTAAATTAAAAATTTAGTAAAGGCACAAATGCATGTAATCTTAAATACATAAGTTAAAAAATAAATTCAAAAATTGAGGGGCAAGTGACCCGTTCTTATGTAGAGTTCGCCAGTGAGTGTTACCACGACCAAATATTTCATAGGATAATGATTTATCCTTTTCTTTTAAGAATAGGTGATAGGAATTAAGAGAAATTACAAAAGACTTTGACTTGTGTAAAGTTTTTTGGAACCTTTTCATTAGGTTTCTCTCACAGTTTTTAAAATTATTATTGAATTTTTTTTTTTTTTTGAAAATTGTGCCTTCATTGTGGGAGGAACCTAATGAAACTTTACACAAATCTTGTCCAATAACAAAATTAATGTTTAACTGTCTTTTTCAGAAAGTAAATTTATCTTTATAGAAAAGTGTAGGTGCATACTTTTTGAATGATAAAAATCAAAGCACAACATTGGGAGTACTTTACCCTAATGAAAATTTCAATTGGAAGACTGAAAATTTGTTTTGGTAAGCGATTGATCAAGTTAGTGGAGGGAAAATTCTATGATAGGAACGGTCGTATTATACAATCACCTTTATGTTTTGGAAAATAATTTTTGTTATTTGAAGAATAGCATTTTATTATCTTGAGCACCAAATTTTAGTCACATTTTGAGTAACAAATTTTTGTACCTGAGAAACAAAATTTTGTTATATTTGGTACAAATCTTAGTTACTCAAAATGTGACTAAAATTTACTATCAAATTTGTGTAGGGTTATTTGCAAAAACACCCCCTCAACTATGACCCATTTTTTAGCACATTTTTTAGCACACCTCCTGATTTAAAAAAGTGAACAATTTTATCCCCTCAACTATCAATATTTATTTAGTCTCTAACGCCGTTAACGGAAGTAATAAAATGTCGCATATACCTTTGGTCTGAATTGCAAAAACATCCCCTCAACTATGACTCATTTTCGAGTACACCCCCTGATCTAAAAAAAGTGAACAACTTCACCCCATTCCCTCCCCTCTGTGTGTGTGTGTATGTGTGTGTGTGTGTGTGTGTGTAAATCAACAACATCAACTACACATCTATAACTCAATCTCCAAACCCCTTCTCCTTGGAGACTGTTTATCAGGGTGAGTTTCATAAAGGGGGAGTACTCTAGAAGTCGAGTTTACTACGATCACTTGAGAGAAAATTTGAAGAAAAGATTGAGAATTGCAAAAATCCGGTGTTCGGTGGTGGTGATTTGGTGATGATTTTGGGTATGGGTGGTGGTGATTGGATGGTGTGGTGATAATTTGGTGATGATTTTGGGTGTGGGTGGTGGTGATTGACTAGTCATTGGGTGGGGCAATGGTAGTCATGGTGTAACACCCGTACCCGGAAAAGAAGATTAATATACTAGTAGTATGTGTTAATTAATGAGAATTAATGCATAAAACGAATTAAGGTGGGGTTGTGAACCCACATGTGAAAAGGTGTTCAAATGCGGACACAGATGAAAGTCCTGTGAAAGGCGGGACTGGTATAAAAGTGGGGCCCAACGAGGGTCTAATTCGAATAATTACATTTTGATGTCATTATATGTTTATGAGCATATTTATTTAAATGCTTAAAGTTATTATTATGTCTTATGATAGATAAGGGGACCAGTTTTGGTACTCGTGTGAGGGCGTATTTGAATAGAATTCATAATTTGTAGGTTTAATAGCAACCTCATGAATTATGTGGGACCACTTTTGGGACCCACGTGATACTTAGATTAAATCCTTTTAGAAAAGATGGGCAGTTAACGTAAATAACAAGGGGGTTTCATAATAAAGCTTAAGAAAGATTGGGGGGTGTAAATGGAAATATGGATAAGAGGTGTCAACACACATGCAAGTATAGCATATGTGTTGCACTCTCACAATTCACAGCTGGAAATTAGAAGCTTGGAGAGAACGAGAGCTCCCGAGTCGGCAACGAAAATTCTCGACGACGTTTCTTGCCGTTCCTTCGCCGTCCGGCGTCGGATTTACGATCCGAGACCACTTTTGAACTCGTGGAAGTAAGAGGATCACATGCATGTAATTTATTTTTGTTTTCGACAACGTTTTTACGGCAACCGTCTTTGAAAAATGATGTTCTTGGTACCAAACTTGTGTAGGATTATCACCAACTAGGAATTGAGCTAAACTTGGGAAAGAATTGGGGAAATCTAAGCTTAGTTGTGTATAAATCAAAGAGGTGAGTGTCCTAATCTTTCAATTGGATGTTTAGTTATGTTAGTGTGATAATTGTTGTTCATAGTTGCTAAACTCATGCTCATGTATGTATATGTTGTTGAATTTGGGCAAAAAGCATGCCAATAAGGTGAAATTGTGATGCTTATGTGCTAAGTTGCTTAAATGTTTATATGGATCAAATGGAAGTCAAGTAGTGGTCACCATTTATAGGTCCCATATGTAAGGGATAGGAAGTCCTCAATGAGTAGGACGTGGTGACGACCACAATGAAATGCCGGTGACGCCTTCGGGGTCACAAGAGAGTGTGTGTTGCGCTATATGCGCCAAAAGTAAGAAAGATCCGGGGTGAGAAAGACCCGGGGGTGGTGGCTGGAATGACTTGACTTTTCGGAGATCAATTTGTTGTCATTTATAATGATTGTTGCATTTACATACTTTGCATTCCAATGGCATGATTAGTTCCCTCACTAAGCGAAAGCTTAAACGAAATATATTTTCTGTTGTGGTTATTGAATAACCATCGCATGTACCAAACGAGACGAGGAGAGGAAATGATCCGCACGACGGGTTGGGCTTGGGAGTTGTCCTTGTGTATATGTATTCATATGCCTAGCTAGTTTATGCTTAGAATGTATCTTTTGTTGGCAATGTAAATGTAGCTTGGGTTTGTTTTTGGAGACTTGTCATATGTAAAGTTGGGTATGGTTGGTTGTTTATGTTCCAAACCATGAGTTGTACTTGCAAGTTATGTATTTTGGGAGTGAAGTTAGGAAGAGTTAGTAGCTTTGGTTGTGAAACTATCTTAGTTTCTCCTTATATGTAAATATTTGTGTGTGTGTTGGAAGAACATGGTTTTGAATGTAAAATTAAGGTTCCTAGTGGGAATTCTATGGATTATGTATGTTTAAACTACTTTTAAAATGTTTGGAAATGGTTTGGAAGCCTTTTATGATGCTTGGGTGAAGTTTTGAGCTACTTGAGAGTGCTTTCCAAGTGGATTTGGTTGTATTTAAAGAGATTGTTATGTTAGCCAAGTTTTTGACAGAATTTTGATCATGTTTAGTTATATGTTGGGGAGAGATGGAAGCTTGTATTATCAACTTGAGTTGTCATTAAACTTAGTTTTCTTTGGTTGAGAAGTTATACAAATATTGAGTTAAATATGTGGGTTTTGATGTAAGTTCTTGATCCTAAGGATTAGCTTGTGTGTGTTTTGATTGCCAATTCATGTTTGGAGATATTGTGTTGAGGTTTAGAAACATTTGGAAAAGTTTGGAGAATGATTTTGGATGTTTCCTCTAAGTTTGGGAAAGTTTAGTAGTGTTTTGAACTTAAAATCTGGTGTTTTTAGCAGCAGGAAACTCATCTGCAGGAATCGGATCGATCCGGGCCAAGTGCGGATCGATCCGGGGCATCTGGAACTGCAGAAAATGACGTTCTGTTAAATCCGGATCGATCCGGATTTGGGGCGGATCGATCCGCTTGTCCAGTTTCAGCCTCGACGACTTTTACGGAAACGCGCATAACTCTCTCTAGAAAACTAGGATTCGCGCACCGTTTTTTGCGTTGGAACCGGGACTCAAAGAGCTATCTTTTCATATAAAATTTGCTATACTTTATTAATGACCATTTTGCCCTTGGGTCTATTTTGTATCAACGGAGCTGTTTTATGAGGTCTAATTCATATGTTTCTTAATGAATTAAGGGTGTTTTGAACGTGTGGGCTTGTTACACGTGTCCCAACTTGCCCGAGGCGGGTTGGGGTGTGACAATTTTTGGTATCAGAGCTATAGGTTAGAGCCTTTGGGGACGAGTGACGATTACGACACGTAATAATATCAATGATTAAAAGATGTATAGTTCATGCATACACGTTTACTTAGCATGTTGAATGATGTTGAGCATGCATTGAAAAGTATAAAAGTAACGTGTATATGAATATGTATTGTGAATGCCAGAGAGAAAATATCTGGTGAAAGATCGACACCGCCTACGCAAATGGAAAGAATGGAAAGAGTTGTAGCCGGTTTAGTACAAGTTGTTGAAACTCATGCAATAGAGAGGAGGCACGATCAACCGAATCCTAATCCAAGGGAGGAGGTGACCACAATTTCACAATTTTACAAACAGAAACCGACACTATTCAAAGGGGAGACTGATCCAATGAGAGCCGATTTTTGGTTGTCTGATATGGAGAGGATATTCAGTTCTTCCGTGTTCCGAGGCTCAGCAGATTTTATTTGCCGCCTATACGTTAAAAGAAGAAGCACAGTACTGGTGGCGTACAAAATTGGGACCCGATAGGCCGAACACTTGGGGGGAGTTCGTAGTACTCTTCAAGAAGCAATACTTTCCAAAATCGTTTGAAGATTTAAAAGCTCAAGAGTTTATGGAATTGAAATAAGGAGGGATGAAAGTTCGGGAGTATTCCGCTAAATTTACAAGTTTGGCACGATTTGCTGAGAATATAGTACCAAATGAAGGGGATCGAGCTGGAAAGTTTGTAACGGGGCTTAGAGACGAGATTCGACGTCAAGTATCAGTGCAACGGTTGGACAAAGTAGCAGAGGCATTGGATGTGGCTTCAATTGCTGAGAGAGATATGGGGTATCAACAAGGTTCGCAAGCACCGGTAACTCAACAATATAAACGACCGGGTTCAAGTCAATATAGTGGTCAAGGGAGTTCGAAAAGACAAAGCTTTGGAGGTTACTCAGGTGGTAGAAGTAATAAGCCGCGGTGCAACACGTGTGGTAAGTTTCATTGGGGTATGTGCAATCTACCGACAACACTGTGCAATAATTATCGACAAATGGGGCATGTAGCAAAGAATTGTCCGGGAGTGAGGCCAAATACTTACACTCCGATGAGGCGTACCGACGATAGTGGGATGGTTTGCCATAACTGTGGGGAGCTTGGACATCGAATGCGCAATTGTCCTAAGCCGAGGCAAGGAGGCTCCAATGCAACCGTGAGTAGTGCACCAACACCGCGACCACCTCAACAACAACAATCACAAGGAAGAGAACAACGACAGGGTCGTTATTTCCAGCTTAATCCAGGGGAGACCACCGTTGCTAACAAGGTTGTATCAAGTAAAGTTTCTATCTGTTCAACACCTGCTAATGTATTAATGGATTCGGGTTCTACACACTCGTCTGTATCACATCAATTCGCTAGGAACATGAATGTACCCTTAGAACTTCTCGAATATGATTTGTCTGTCGATGTTCCGTTAGGGAGATCTTTGGTGAGTTCGGGGGTTTATAGAAATTGTGAAGTTAACATTAATGATGAAGTGTTAACAGCGAATCTAGTATCGTTAGTAATCCAACATTTTGATGTCATATTGGGGATGGATTGGTTGTCAGTTAATCACGCGGTTATTGATTGTGAAAACAAAAGGGTAGAATTCCAAGCACCGACTCATAGGGTCTTTTATTTTCAAGGGACAGGTGTTGTGTCACCACCTTATCTTGTATCCGCCATCAAGGCTTGTCGTTTATTGAGAAAGGGGTGTAAAGGTTTCCTTGTAGTATATTGGATACTAGAGGCACTGAACAAAAATTAGAGGATATACCAGTTGTTAGGGAATTTCCTGATGTATTCCCAGAAGATTTGCTGAGTGTGTTATTGAGAGGGAGGTTGAATTTGGTATAGATGTGATACTGGGAACACAACCCATTTCGCGGGCACCATATAGAATGGCTCCGGTAGAGTTAAAAGAGTTGAAGACTCAGTTACAAGAGTTGTTAGACAAAGGATTCATTCGACCAAGTGTATCACCCTGGGGTGCACCGGTCCTTTTTGTGAAAAAGAAAGACGGAACGATGGGGATGTGTATTGATTATCGTGAGATTAACAAGGTAACTATTAAAAACAAGTACCCATTGCCACGGATCGATGATTTATTTGATCAACTACAAGGAGCTCAGGTGTTTTCAAATATTGATTTGAGGTCGGGGTATCATCAACTAAAGGTAAAAGCTGAGGATGTTGAAAAGACAGCCTTCAGAACTCGATACGGCCACTACGAGTTTCTTGTAATGCCATTTGGGGTAACCAATGCACCAGCTGCGTTCATGGACTTAATGAATAGGGTCTTTAAAACGTATTTAGATGAATTTGTTATCGTTTTTATTGATGATATACTTATTTACTCAAAGAGTCCGGAAGAACATGATAGACATTTGAGATTGGCGTTGCAACGTCTTCGAGAAAAGCAATTGTTTGGAAAACTGAAGAAAAGTGAGTTTTGGTTATCAAATGTTACCTTTCTTGGCCATGTGATTTCTAAAGAAGGTGTGTCAGTCGATCCACAGAAAATAGAAGCCGTTATGAATTGGGCGAGACCAACCAATGTGTCAGAAATTCGTAGCTTTCTGGGATTGGCTGGGTATTATAGAAGGTTTGTTCGAGATTTCTCAAAGATTGCGACTCCAATGACAACATTGATGAGAAAGGATGTTCCTTTTGAATGGGGAAAAGAATGTGAAGAATGTTTTCAGACATTGAAGAGTAAGTTGACTACTGCTCCGATTCTTGCAATTCCGACAGGCACCGGGGGATTTAGTATTTACAGCGATGCTTCTCATCAAGGTTTGGGATGTGTCCTTATGCAAGAGGACAAGGTGATAAAGTATGCTTCGAGGCAATTGAGAACTCATGAGAAGAATTATCCAACTCACGATTTGGAACTTGCCGCGGTAATCTTTGCTATAAAAATTTGGCGACATTATTTGTACGGGGAAACTTGTGAAATTTCCACTGACCATAAAAGCTTGAAGTACTTATTTACCCAGAGGGACTTAAACATGCGCCAACGAAGATGGTTGGAGTTAATGAAGGACTACGATCTGAAAATTCAATATCATCCGGGTAAGGCGAATGTGGTCGCCGATGCCTTGAGTCGAAAATCATTAGAAAGTTTAGCATGTGTTTTGACGGCACGAGAAGAATTAGTGAAAGAGTTGAACGACTAGAATTGGAAGTTATTCCTAGAATTGAAGGAGGGTTAATGGCTGCAATCATAGCACAACCTGATTTGATTGGAGAAATTAAAATGAGTCAACTTTTGGATTCAAACTTGAAAAAGGTTGTGGATGAACTACCTGAGGGTAAGTGACCAGAGTTCAGTTTGCACGATGGGGTATTATGGTACATCAATCGGTTATGCGTTCCTAATGTTGGTAATTTAAAAGAAAGAATTTTGGAAGAAGCTCATGGTACTCGGTATTCTGTGCATCCGGGTAGTACAAAAATGTATAGAGATTTGAGGGAAGTTTATTGGTGGAGTGGTATGAAACGTGAAGTTGCTGAATATGTAGCTAAATGCATGACATGTCAATTAGTAAAGCTTGAACATCAACGACCCGCGGGGGAGATACAACCATTGGAAATACCGGAATGGAAATGGGAGCACATTATAATGGATTTTGTGTCTGGATTGCCGAGGTCTCCTAGATCTAATGATAGCATTTGGGTAATCGTTGACAGGTTGACTAAGTCAGCCCACTTCTTGCCGATTAAGACCACAGAACAGACAAAGGTAGCGGAACTTTATGTTAAAGAGATTGTAAGATTACACGGGGCACCGGTATCTACAGTGTCAGATCGTGATACACGTTTTGTATCCAGATTTTGGGAAGGGCTACAAAGAGCAATGGGAACAACTTTGCATTTTAGCACAGTGTTTCATCCGCAAACTGACGGCCAGTCGAAACGGGTTATTCAGATTCTCGAGGATATGCTTAGAGTTTGTGTTATGGATTTCAAGGCTGACTGGGAAACTCACTTGTCGTTAATAGAGTTTTCTTATAACAATAGTTTCTAGACAAGCATTGGAATGGCGCCTTTTGAGGCATTGCATGGTAGGAAATGTAGATCGCTTGTGTGTTGGACAGAGGTTGAGGAAAAGCAGCTTCTAGGACCGGAAATTGTTCAAATTACCACCGACAAAGTTAAGCTGATTAAGCAACGGTTACAAGTCGCACAAAGTCGCTACAAAAGTTATGCTGATACGGGTAGAAGACCGTTAGAATTTGAAGTTGGTGACTATGTATTCTTAAAGGTTTCGCCTTCAAAAGGTATAACACGGTTTGGTAAGAAGGGTAAGTTAAGTCCAAGATATGTTGGACCTTTTCTGATTTGAGTAAGGTGGGACCGGTAGCTTACAAATTGGAGTTGTCACAAGAATTGGCACATGTTCATAACATGTTCCACGTATCTATGCTCAGACGTTACGTGTCAGATCCGAGTCATATCCTTGAACCAGAGCCGTTGGAAGTCCGAGAAGATATGACATATGTTGAACATCCGGTACGGATTCTGGATAGGAAAGATCAAGTATTGAGAACAAAGACAATTCTGTTGGTCATGGTCCTCTGGCGTAATCATAGCGTTGAAGAGGCAACTTGGGAGCGAGAAGATGAGATCAGGGAGAAGTACCCACACTTGTTCGACTGATGAGGTAAGAATAAGTTAGAGGACAAACTTCTTAAAAGAGAGGGAGAAATGTAACACCCGTACCCAGAAAAGAAGATTAATATACTAGTAGTATGTGTTAATTAATGAGAATTAATGCATAAAACGAATTAAGGTGGGGTTGTGAACCCACATGTGAAAAGGTGTTCAAATGCGGACACAGATGAAAGTCCTGTGAAAGGCGGGACTGGTATAAAAGTGGGGCCCAACGAGGGTCTAATTCGAATAATTACATTTTGATGTCATTATATGTTTATGTGCATATTTATTTAAATGCTTAAAGTTATTATTATGTCTTATGATAGATAAGGGGACCAGTTTTGGTACTCGTGTGAGGGCGTATTTGAATAGAATTCATAATTTGTAGGTTTAATAGCAACCTCATGAATTATGTGGGACCACTTTTGGGACCCACGTGATACTTAGATTAAATCCTTTTAGAAAAGATGGGCAGTTAACGTAAATAACAAGGGGGTTTCATAATAAAGCTTAAGAAAGATTGGGGGGTGTAAATGGAAATATGGATAAGAGGTGTCAACACACATGCAAGTATAGCATATGCGTTGCACTCTCACAATTCACAGCTGGAAATTAGAAGCTTGGAGAGAACGAGAGCTCCCGAGTCGGCAACGAAAATTCTCGACGACGTTTCTTGCCGTTCCTTCGCCGTCCGGCGTCGGATTTACGATCCGAGACCACTTTTGAACTCGTGGAAGTAAGAGGATCACATGCATGTAATTTATTTTTGTTTTCGACAACGTTTTTACGGCAACCGTCTTTGAAAAATGATGTTCTTGGTACCAAACTTGTGTAGGATTATCACCAACTAGGAATTGAGCTAAACTTGGGAAAGAATTGGGGAAATCTAAGCTTAGTTGTGTATAAATCAAAGAGGTGAGTGTCCTAATCTTTCAATTGGATGTTTAGTTATGTTAGTGTGATAATTGTTGTTCATAGTTGCTAAACTCATGCTCATGTATGTATATGTTGTTGAATTTGGGCAAAAAGCATGCCAATAAGGTGAAATTGTGATGCTTATGTGCTAAGTTGCTTAAATGTTTATATGGATCAAATGGAAGTCAAGTAGTGGTCACCATTTATAGGTCCCATATGTAAGGGATAGGAAGTCCTCAATGAGTAGGACGTGGTGACGACCACAATGAAATGCCGGTGACGCCTTCGGGGTCACAAGAGAGTGTGTGTTGCGCTATATGCGCCAAAAGTAAGAAAGATCCGGGGTGAGAAAGACCCGGGGGTGGTGGCTGGAATGACTTGACTTTTCGGAGATCAATTTGTTGTCATTTATAATGATTGTTGCATTTACATACTTTGCATTCCAATGGCATGATTAGTTCCCTCACTAAGCGAAAGCTTAAACGAAATATATTTTCTGTTGTGGTTATTGAATAACCATCGCATGTACCAAACGAGACGAGGAGAGGAAATGATCCGCACGACGGGTTGGGCTTGGGAGTTGTCCTTGTGTATATGTATTCATATGCCTAGCTAGTTTATGCTTAGAATGTATCTTTTGTTGGCAATGTAAATGTAGCTTGGGTTTGTTTTTGGAGACTTGTCATATGTAAAGTTGTGACGCCCCGCAAAAATAAGCGTATTTCCATTGAAAAATTAAATAAATCACACTTGATTCTTTAAAATAAAAATACAAAATTTCTTTAAAACTCCCAGCAGGTCCATATTCTCCACGGATCTCCTATATCATCCTTAACCTTATCTCCCTTCTAGGCTTCGGTTACCGGCACTGCCTGCATCTAAAAACCATACCGGGAAGTATACAATATGACATGAATAATAAAGGCTCAAAAGGATAATGACAATCAAATACATAGAACGACATCAAATCAATTGACCAGTCTCACAACCCAACTGCTCACACTAGCCAAACGCTCATACCAATAGCATCATACCAGGTTCCTCTTGATCACATAGCAAGAGACACCTCACCTCACCTCACCCGTCTCCAGTACGTCGGTCCCTGAGGCCTGTTGGACTGTTGGTAGGTGCTCCTTGCTCATGACCCTTTAGTCCCATAGCACTTAGCAATAAACACATACTCATTGATTCCAAATGAAAACACAACATAACTGCAAAAAGAGTACAAGTAGAGATAACAAAGAAATACTCCGGAGAATTTAGAAAGCATATTGTACACAACCCGGTACCTATAAATGATGTTGAGCAACTCCCAAACACTTCTCTTCTTCTTCTTCTTCTTCTTCTAACTCGAGGTGTATGTATATCTATAATTGTGTATATATATATAAATCTCTCTCTATGTGTGACTCTTTCAAGCTCTCTATGCTAGAAGTGTAGAATGTGTGTGTTTGAGAGAGTATGTGAGTGTATAAATAGCCAAGCTTCCACTTAGAGACAATGGCCTAACAATCTAATTATTAACCACTAACTTCTAATTAATTGGTAGTTTATAATGAATATGCAAGATGATGTAAACATACACTAATGCACATATAACTCCACTAGAGACATTGGCCTAACAATCCACTAACTTCTAATTAATTGGTAGTTTATAAGGAATATGCAAGATGATGTAAACATACACTAATGCACATATAACTCCACTAATATTAATGTATAAATAACCAAACATAATGGCCTAACAATCTAATTATTAAAAGAGAAAATATTAGATTTAATTTCTAATATACTTTCTCATAAAAAAACTGCTACTGTAATTCTCGTTTTCTGCCCAAACGGTGCAGAATCTGAGAAAATTGTATTAGACGAAAAGTGTGCAGAATCGAGTTTTGCTTGGGACAATGCGGGCAGAACCTTAAATTTCCTTCGTTTTCCTAACAAAAATCTGAAAACAAAATTCTGCTACTGTTAAAATTAAAAGAGAAAATATTAGATTTAATATGACTCGAAAAAATCTTAACTTCCAACACGAATACCAAATCATTTAATCTCACGCAACTTTTCCCAAAAAAATATATTTTTAGTTCATGACTTATAAAATTGAAAAAATGACCAAAATACCCCTGTGACCAATTTTCGCTAAAATCGCACACGAAGTCTAAATCGTCAATTTAAACATGAAAACACGGGTTACTACAATCTACCCTCCTTAATAGAGATTTCGTCCCGAAATCTAGAGATAAAAGCATTTGGTAAATAACTTCATAAATTTCTTAAAATAATGTTTAAAACAAATATAGCATATTTTGTTTTATAAAATAACAAAATTTTTTTTTTTTTTTTTTTTCAACCTTCTCTGACTCCTCCCAGGCGATGTAGACTATCTAACCTTGACTTAGTCCTACATTTCCGGCTGGGGACAGGCTCTGATACCATTTGTGACGCCCCGCAAAAATAAGCGTATTTCCATTGAAAAATTAAATAAATCACACTTGATTCTTTAAAATAAAAATACAAAATTTCTTTAAAACTCCCAGCAGGTCCATATTCTCCACGGATCTCCTATATCATCCTTAACCTTATCTCCCTTCTAGGCTTCGGTTACCGGCACTGCCTGCATCTAAAAACCATACCGGGAAGTATACAATATGACATGAATAATAAAGGCTCAAAAGGATAATGACAATCAAATACATAGAACGACATCAAATCAATTGACCAGTCTCACAACCCAACTGCTCACACTAGCCAAACGCTCATACCAATAGCATCATACCAGGTTCCTCTTGATCACATAGCAAGAGACACCTCACCTCACCTCACCCGTCTCCAGTACGTCGGTCCCTGAGGCCTGTTGGACTGTTGGTAGGTGCTCCTTGCTCATGACCCTTTAGTCCCATAGCACTTAGCAATAAACACATACTCATTGATTCCAAATGAAAACACAACATAACTGCAAAAAGAGTACAAGTAGAGATAACAAAGAAATACTCCGGAGAATTTAGAAAGCATATTGTACACAACCCGGTACCTATAAATGATGTTGAGCAACTCCCAAACACTTCTCTTCTTCTTCTTCTTCTTCTTCTAACTCGAGGTGTATGTATATCTATAATTGTGTATATATATATAAATCTCTCTCTATGTGTGACTCTTTCAAGCTCTCTATGCTAGAAGTGTAGAATGTGTGTGTTTGAGAGAGTATGTGAGTGTATAAATAGCCAAGCTTCCACTTAGAGACAATGGCCTAACAATCTAATTATTAACCACTAACTTCTAATTAATTGGTAGTTTATAATGAATATGCAAGATGATGTAAACATACACTAATGCACATATAACTCCACTAGAGACATTGGCCTAACAATCCACTAACTTCTAATTAATTGGTAGTTTATAAGGAATATGCAAGATGATGTAAACATACACTAATGCACATATAACTCCACTAATATTAATGTATAAATAACCAAACATAATGGCCTAACAATCTAATTATTAAAAGAGAAAATATTAGATTTAATTTCTAATATACTTTCTCATAAAAAAACTGCTACTGTAATTCTCGTTTTCTGCCCAAACGGTGCAGAATCTGAGAAAATTGTATTAGACGAAAAGTGTGCAGAATCGAGTTTTGCTTGGGACAATGCGGGCAGAACCTTAAATTTCCTTCGTTTTCCTAACAAAAATCTGAAAACAAAATTCTGCTACTGTTAAAATTAAAAGAGAAAATATTAGATTTAATATGACTCGAAAAAATCTTAACTTCCAACACGAATACCAAATCATTTAATCTCACGCAACTTTTCCCAAAAAAATATATTTTTAGTTCATGACTTATAAAATTGAAAAAATGACCAAAATACCCCTGTGACCAATTTTCGCTAAAATCGCACACGAAGTCTAAATCGTCAATTTAAACATGAAAACACGGGTTACTACAAAAGTTGGGTATGGTTGGTTGTTTATGTTCCAAACCATGAGTTGTACTTGCAAGTTATGTATTCTGGGAGTGAAGTTGGGAAGAGTTAGTAGCTTTGGTTGTGAAACTATCTTAGTTTCTCCTTATATGTAAATATTTGTGTGTGTGTTGGAAGAACATGGTTTTGAATGTAAAATTAAGGTTCCTAGTGGGAATTCTATGGATTATGTATGTTTAAACTACTTTTAAAATGTTTGGAAATGGTTTGGAAGCCTTTTATGATGCTTGGGTGAAGTTTTGAGCTACTTGAGAGTGCTTTCCAAATGGATTGGTTGTATTTAAAGGGATTGTTATGTTAGCCAAGTTTTTGACAGAATTTTGATCATGTTTAGTTATATGTTGGGGAGAGATGGAAGCTTGTATTATCAACTTGAGTTGTCATTGAACTTAGTTTTCTTTGGTTGAGAAGTTATACAAATATTGAGTTAAATATGTGGGTTTTGATGTAAGTTCTTGATCCTAAGGATTAGCTTGTGTGTGTTTTGATTGCCAATTCATGTTTGGAGATATTGTGTTGAGGTTTAGAAACATTTGGAAAAATTTGGAGAATGATTTTGGATGTTTCCTCTAAGTTTGGGAAAGTTTAGTAGTGTTTTGAACTTAAAATCTGGTGTTTTTAGCAGCAGGAAACTCATCTGCAGGAATCGGATCGATCCGGGCCAAGTGCGGATCGATCCGGGGCATCTGGAACTGCAGAAAATGACGTTCTGTTAAATCCGGATTGATCCGGATTTGGGGCGGATCGATCCGCTTGTCCAGTTTCAGCCTCGACGACTTTTACGGAAACGCGCATAACTCTTTCTACAAAACTCGGATTCGCGCACCGTTTTTTGCGTTGGAACCGGGACTCAAAGAGCTATATTTTCATATAAAATTTGCTATACTTTATTAATGACCATTTTGCCCTTGGGTCTATTTTGTATCAACGGAGCTGTTTTATGAGGTCTAATTCATGTGTTTCTTAATGAATTAAGGGTGTTTTGAATGTGTGGGCTTGTTACAACTTACACGTGTCCCAACTTGCCCGAGGCGGGTTGGGGTGTGACACATGGCCGGCCCAAAAGGGGGATAAAAGGGGCAACCGCCCCGGCCACCAAAGTTCTAAAAATTTTGAGGGCCTCCATGAAATTTTCATAGTTACATTTTTATCTTGAGATATTTTAGTATTTTACATTTAGGCCTTCTCATGGCCCAATTTAGTGCCACCAACTACATATATATTGATATAGATGTATATAAAACTCAAAAGTAAATGCCCCTAGAATTTTGAAAATTACACGTTTAGTGTAAGAATTTTTTGAGTTTTAGAAATATGCCCCTTTAGAATTTTAAAAGACACCATGCAATGTTTAAGTTTTACATACAGACTCATATTATAAGTAGACCAAAAAAAAAAACGTCAATTATGTATAAGTAGACTCCCAAAAAAACCACCTCGGGGGCGCTGCCCCCGAACCCCCATATAAGAGCCTCCATTTTAATAATTCGTCCCGATCTTCCAAATACTTGGGACCGGCCCTGATGATAGTGACTAAATGGTGTGATGGTTATTGGTGGTGTCCGGTGGTTGTTGGTGGTTGTCGTGGTGGTGTGGGGCAAGGGAATGAGAGAGAGAGAGAGAGAGAGAGAGAGAGAGAGAGGGGAGAGTGAGAAATCAGGGTAGAGAGAGAGAGATCAAACTCATTTTGGGCACAAAAGGGTAAACGTGTCCATTTTTGCTCTCAGGTCACATGCCTATTTTCTTTTGCAAACAAACAGAGGGGGTCAACTTGTCGAATAATACAAACGAAAGGGGTCAATTTTTTTTAAAAAAAATAGTTCAGAGGAGCGAGTTAAAAACGAATCATAATTGAGAGAGTGTTTTTGAAATAAACCCATTTGTGTATCCATGATAACAAAATGTTATTCTTTCAAATAAGAAAATTTGTTTTCGCAAAAAGTAAAAATAGGTCGTAACATATGACGGTGGAATCATAGTACATTAGCTCCTTTAATTGTTATGCTTTTTGTTGTTTTTTGTATTTATATGTTTGGTTAATTTCAATGAATGTTAGATTGAGCAACACAACAAAAAAAAAAAAAAGTAGAGAATACAATGCTAAGCTAAGTTAATGTGAGCTAAGCTAGGTAAGCCAAGAGATGAGAGAGGGAGAGGGGTTTACAAAGTGGAGAAGTTATCCGATGAGCCAGTCACACCATGTGACGGCCCATAAGCTAATTTCTCCTACAAGTGGGGCCAGGAGAAGGGTGAAAGGAGACAAGGTAGAGTGGAGTTCACGTGGGAGGAGAAAATGATGGGTAAGCGTGGAAGTAAAACCCCCCTCCATTGTCCCCATAGGCCATAACTCACGTGAACAAACATGTCTTGCTGGTAGACACGTGGGTCTCAGATTTCTATGGTGTAAATACAAATACTAAAAAAAATACAGGGAAAAAAAAAAATCTTTAAGATTGTTTGCGTTTATTGGACCCCACACAGCCGTGCGTGTCAACTTGTCCCACAGTTGGCCGACACCCTCTCTTCCTACAATCATTTGAACTTACTCCTCAATCACGAAAAAAAAACATTGGATATAAGGTGATAAGAATGATGTGGTATGCCAACTGAAATAAATTTATTTATTTAAATTTTTGGCCTGAAATTTAGTTGAATTTCTTTTTATATTAGCTCAAACTACAAGTATACATCCACATAAGTTTAGAATTTACTTGTTCAGCAAAAAAAGTTTAAAATTTATTTTTTCTGTTTTATTTTTTGAGTTTTATGTTTCATTTTAGGATGTCTTAAAATTAGTGTTCATTTTCTAAATTGATATATGATTTTTACTTACTTTCCAAAACTACTTTTCCTTGAAATCTATACCAAGACAAAACTAAAATTTTTTATTGTTTTGATTAAGGGTAATTGTGGAAGGTATGTATAGATTCTTTTTGTCCCCTTAATAAGTTGAGTTCTTAAAGGTGGACTCAAAAAATTAAATGGGACGAATTGAGTATCATTTATTACACACATTACAAATTCCCACGTGGTATTACCGTGATACCCAATATTTAGGTTTATGTGGTTACTTTCTACTAAGCCATTTAAATAAGGGTTCTATTAACATGTTAATGAGTTAAAAATAGCCAGAAATATAATAACTGAGTGAAATTCACACCTAACTTTTCATCAGTGTGAATTCCCCATGTATTTTTACTACTTTAAGCTTGGCACATGTTAACATTTTCCTTTAAATAATAGTCATGTGTTAATATGACTCCACCACTTTGTAATCGACATTCACCACTAAATGATAATTTTTCTAATTCTTTATAACCGCGCGCTATGGTATATGTGGTAGATCATTAGAGTAGTTTTCCTTTCATTTGCCAATTTCATGCCATATCTCACGTGGCCATGTGCTAAATGTGTAACTTCCACTAAGACTGCCAACTTTGTGCATTTGTGTTACAAATACCATCATGTAGGCCCTTGCCACAACATCTCAATGTCCATTATTAGGCATTTTTAAAATAAGATAATTTTGTGGTGCAAACAATCAATTATACCCACAAATGTTTTTGGAAATTCTGTAGTGGGGCAAGTGGTTTCTCTCTACCTAGGGCAAAATCACTGTCCGCGTATCACATATGGATTGGAGGAAAAAAGAAAAGTTTGCGTAATTATTGCTCTATCGGTTGGACTCTTCTTAGGTTAGTTTGGACGTTTCATAGCAATATTTGTACCTTTCTTAACAAAGTTTGTACATTGATTAGCTTAGTTTGGTCCTTTCTTAGGTTAGTTTGGACCTTGATAAAGGTTGAGCAAAAGGAGGAAAAAATTTATGTGCAATTAATGCTTTTTGTGTTGGACTTTTCTTACCTTTTTTAGTTTTGTTTGTACCTTGATTTGATTAGTGTGGACATTTCTTACCTTAGTTTGTACCTATGCTATTTGCAAACAAATGCCAAGCTTTGCTATTAAGGTACAAATATTTTCTTACTAAAGTACAAATGTTGCTTAATAAAGTACAAACGTTGCTTAATAAAGTACAAAAAATTATAAGAAAGGTACAATTCCAATGTTCAAAACCACATTCACCATGTGTCAAAGAGTGATGAGAGCTCAAACTCATCCAATAGCCAAAAAAATTCCGCTCCATCAAAGGCAAAACCAGTTCGCCCCACTGTAAAATTTTCCCTATGTTTTATCTCCAGATACTCATTCATATATAGTCTTTGCACTACTCTTCGTATGAATGGATTTTTTTGACTCAGCATTTCCTATGAATGGATGATGACCCAAAACTTATTGTCTTTGCAATTTATGACATTTTCCTTGATCATCTACAAACCTTTGTATCAATGTAGTCCCGCCCTAGACCCTTCAATAATTTCATAAAATTCGGAGTAATTCTTAGGACACAAATAATTGTAAAATAAGAACACAAGTCTAGATTTAATTTCAAAATTTCTATTAACACATTAGCAGGTGAATAATTTAGACAAACAAAGTCGGTGTACTTAGCATTGTCCTGTTATTCATTATACGACAAAACATTTATAATTTGTCTCCTCTCTAAAACTACATTCCAAAATTTTATATAGGCATTACTACAATTTAGGGAATTTTTCAATCAATAACTATATAGAAGGCAATTTAAATATCAAAATTATAGAGAAGAAACTAGTTATTCACAAGACAAAAACAAGATTAAGGATTTGTATCTTCAGTTTGCTCTTGTTATCATTTGTTTTTTTTTTTTTTTAATTCCTGAATAAAATAATAATTGGAATCTTAAAAGTCAAATTAAGTGTTTAGAAAAGTGTGACATTTTATTTGAAAGTATTCAAATATATTACAACGATCGTGTGATTAGTTTGCTCCACAAAGACTACTATAAATACACTTTGTTTGGATCGATCAAGTGAAAACCCGGTAAAGACGTAAAAGAATGTTCATAGTTAAGTTCAAAATTTTGTCATAGACTTAAAGTAATTATTTTGATTATGACAAAAAAAATGATATATATCAAATTTTGTTCATTAATTTTTTGTTTATTCAAAATGATAGCAACATTTAAATTAAGATTTTAGAACTGCATTTTCACATTCATGGGTTTTTTAAGACAAATTAGTAATTTAACTTGATAAAATAACTTTTTCTCTTTTGTGTAGTTAGTAAGGAGGAAAAAAAAACCCTATCCTCTTGTAATTCTTAAAAATATATATATATATATATATAAATGAAAAATACCACAGAGGATGGTTGAATACTTGCAGTTGGCTTACTCTCAGGTGATTTGATTGTAATAGGTCCTAATTTCAAATTATGCAATAGGAATTAATAACAGTAATTGCTACTCCACTGGTTGGGTGTCCACTAACACATTAGGTATGACTGAGTAAGGATATGACTCAACCGACTTGAGAGAAAACCTGCACACTCTCACCTGCATGTCTAAACCCCTCATGATATTAATTTCCAGTGGATACGGGTTACTCTGATCATGCTCAGGTGAAGATAGCCACTTCCAATCATCTACTCCTACTACTTTTGTAAAGAGAGCTCACACCCCCTACCCAAAAAATAAAAATAAATAAATAACCCTATTGTAAGCACTATTGTTTGATGCCCCTAAACTATGAAAATCCTTTTTATATACTCTTTGAATACCATAAAACATGGATACCAAATCACCAACATAACCTAGTATATACTGTCATACACTGTACACATACATACATGATACATCTGTACATACAAATGAAACTTTTTGTTTTTTGTTTTTTTAATGGGACACACAAATGAAACTTCGAGATTACTGTAAAATAAGTCTGTCTAAAAAAAAAGATTAATAAAATAATTCACATCCGCAATTAGGGGAGCCCATAATAATAGTAATAGTCAATAACCCTTTATTGGAAAAGGGTGTGTATGTTGTTCATTACAAAATTATTAGTGTTAACCTCACAGAATTTAGGTTCATTAGAATAGTCAACATCATTCTAAAATGATCCAAAATCTATAAAATTTCCAACTCACTTTCATCCAAAGAGCGTGAAATGCCATCTTCAACTCCAAACATTAGGGTTAGAAAGGGTGTGATCAACGCGTTAGTGAGACGAGTGAAGGGTTGATGGGAAACTGCCACAAATGAGTTTGCCAATTATATGGAGTGATATTTTTTAAGTGGTCCGACAAGGTGTCGGATGATGATTAAGTGTCCCCACGGGTGCGTGCTAGCTGTCCCACGTGTTCCCCAACCCCCAATAATGGATCTGCTTCACTATCCGACAATGCCCCATCATGGACCCCTGCCCTCTCTCTCTCTCTCTCTCTCTCTCTCTCTCCTAATGCCGTACGAGGCTCCTACCCATGTGATACGCACGTGAACTCGGTCCCCATATGCAGTGTTTGATCAACTTCTGCTGAGTGCTGAGTTTACCATTTTACCCATCCAGAGCACATCTTGGCCTGTTTGGCTACCGTTATGCTTTTGTTTGATTTATGAATTTCAAAAGAAAATAAAAAAACAAGATAGAAAATTAGTTTTTTTTTTTACTTTATTGATGGGACTAGTTTTTTATCTTGTTTTTATTTTTATTTTTTATCCTCTTTTTTCTCACGAAATTAATAAACTAAACAAAGGCTTAAGGGACCTGCATGAAAACTTATCAAGTCTTCAAATTTCAAATTTTCTGTAAATGATTTTTATTGCATTTTTTCAAAATAAAAAGTGAAAACTGAAAATCACTGTTTTTCCTCTTTTTTCATTTTTTTAATTTTAATTTTAATTTATTTTGGCCCAATTGCGTAGTCATTTTCAAAGAAAGAAAATAGAAACAATAACCAAACAATTTTTCAGTTTTTATTATCAATAAAGGATAATGAAAAAAAAAAAACCAATAGCTTCTTCAGTTTCCTAACTAATAAGTATGAGAATGAAAACTGAAAACCACAATATTACCAAACAAGCCGTTTTAAATTAATTTTGGACAAAAATTACTTATGTAAATTTTAAATTTACTGCAATTAATTACTTGCATAGTTGTACACTTCTGCCTCTAAAATACAAAAGCTAATTAGCCAAACAGCCCGTTGTGCAGGGTGTTGTACACTTCTGCCTCTAAAATACAAAAGCTAATTAGCCAAACAGCCCATTGTGCAGGGTGTTGATACGTGGTTGGAGTTTTAGGTCTGTTTTACTCGTGGGGTCCTACAATTCACACAATTTGATTGATAAGACTTCTTGGTTGGGCAAATGTCCCATGTCTTGATCATGAAATCTTGACCTTTCGTTGATTCACACCCATCACATTCCTAAGTGTTTAATTTGCCTGTGGTGATGAATAAATTAGTTAGGAAACAGTTTTGATATTAATTCAATGAGTAATTGACGTCGTTCTATTTCCTATCGATAATATTTATAAAAATACAAAATATTGGTGGAAGAAGCTATTATTAATGAGAATAGCTTTCACCATTGTTATTAATGAGAGTAGTTTTCACCATTGTGTGCAAATGTAATGACAATTTATGTCAAATTTAATGCCTAAAGTTAAGTTTGTTTTGAAGCTACATAATTGAACCTACAATTTATGTCAAATTAGTTAGTCTTTTTCTTTTCAATTGTTATTGAAAAGAAAATTTGAAATAATACCACACTGTTAAATATGCAAAAAAAAAAAAAAAAAATTGCATATAATCTTGGCAATTAAGAATTTCGTATATCAAAATTATTCATATCCTTTTGTCAATTTTGATGTATTATGCCTTCAAAGTTTACCGATCTAATCAGTTTGTTAACTTGATCTCAACTTGCGATATTATCTTTTCAATACTTCGGCAACTTTTTCCCACAATCTTAACTTTACATGACAATTGTAATGAAATTTCAGAAGTTTTTTGTTAAATAAAAGTTTAGTGAAAAATCCCTCATTTTAGATTAATTAAGTTTAAAGGACAACCCGTTTTTTTTTGGTTAAAACTCCATGGATTGCGAAACTTAATTGCATCAAAGTCCCTATATTTTAAGAAGTTATGTGAAATTCACCTAACTTTTTTTTATGTGAAATTTCACATTACTAGTAAAAATTTTAACAAAAGTTATGCGAATTTCACATAATTTTTATAATGTATGAACTGTTTCACTATATAAAGGAAAAAAAAAAAAAGTTGGACATAATACATAAACATTCTATTTTAAAGGAATTTTTTTACTGAACTTTCATTGTTAAAAAGTGATAAATTTGTTTCTCTAAAAAAAAAAAGTGATAAATTTGTAAAATTAATAACCTATATAATGTGGGAAATGGCCTAACAAGTACTATCATGTTGGGTAGTTAGTGGTGAAATAACTTTTGACATATATTTTCACACGCATTTAAACACTGAGTGGCCCAATAAAGGTTGGAGTTGACAATTCAAGGGATATTGTTTCACATATACACACATGAAAATCCAAATTGGTGTCTAATCAAATCTCTTTGATCCAACCAGCAAGGCGGTCTTATGTTCTTTCACATCCATGTGTCTATAAAATGAACTGTTTGTTTTTTTTGTTTTTTTGTTTTTTTTTTTTTTACAGTTATATTAAGTGGGTGGATCTATCGTCAAATTTGTACTACGGATTAATATTGTTAGAGATATGTAAAGCATGAAAATATGTTGCATGTGAAGGTATAGATGTTAAATTTCAAACAAAAATACACTCACAACTATATAATTTGTTAGTTATACTTAATTTTTTTTATTTTTTTTTTCACTTGCACTTCGTGATCTTACGCTTTGAGAGAAAAGTGTTGAAATTTGAAGAGGTAGATATTGCATGAATGAATTGTTCAAAAAAAAAAAAAGAAAAAAAAAAGGATTGCACGCGCATATGCCATTTAATTTAGGGATACACTATTCTTCCTATTTTATGTGACGTGAATTTACAGCTCACAAGGAACCATTTCTTTTAATTACCAAAGTCTCACTCTCAGGGAATTTAGTGTTTTTTTTTTTTGGCAGGTTCACATAATAAAAAGAAATGAAAAACAAACGAGAAGGGAAAATGTCTTGTAATATTTTTAAAATATTTTTCTTAATTCTTAATTAACGCTAAGATTTGAAATTTGAGAAAAGTAGAATGGAAGTAACTCATAAAATTATGATTTTTTAAAATTTTTTTTCTTTATTTCTTTTCTATTTAAAGCAACCCCAAAAGATTTGTGCCCAAATTAGCTTGAGTTGGGTTAAAAAGCATCAAACTTTCCAAAAAAAAAAAAATTTATTTCAAATGTTTTCTTTACTTTTTTTTGTCATCGAATAGAAAACAACACAGCCTACTAATAACAACCTGGCTGCAATTTTTCTAACATGGACAGTCTTTAAACTCTGCTAATCACTATACAACTTCACGAAAATCAACAAATTAATCACCTCTTTACAACAATCTTTTTTTTTTTTAGGGTACTCTTTACAACAAATCTTAAACAATCCTAGTTTAATCAAACTTAAAGTCTGGACTCTGAACCAACAAAGTGAAACAACCACCGGAGGGTAACTTAGTAATTTTACCGCCAACTCCTCCCTCAGTGTTCACCTTGAATTTCATCACCAACTTGGCCCTCTATTATTGCCACTCATGTGATACTAGGTGGCACACCAGTATAACTGAGCCCAAAAATAAAAATAAAATAAAAAGGTGGAACACCATTATTCTATACGGCCGACAACAGCAAATCACACGTAGACTATGCGTGTACCCACACGTGCACTCTGGTCAAAGTTACCTTGTTTTAGCTGGATCTAGTCACCGGTCAATATATCCCAAATCCTAAAAATCATAATATGATTAGGTTGTCATTATTTTTAATCATTGTCCAATTCCGATTTACTTCCTCCTTCTTTTCCGGTTGAGTTGGTGAAACCCAAATGGTCTAGTGACTCTATTTTATGAGTAAAGATTGAGACACATTTATAATATAATTTTTGTGATATAATTTAAGAGATGTGTTTATATTTCTCTTGTAATGTCACTGGATCCCACAGTGACATAAGAGAAATAGATAAATCTTTTGAGTTGTGTGCCAAAAATTATATCTTTGACTGTATCCCAAGTATTACTCCCACTTTATTAGGAGGGCGACCTCATTGTAGCTTGTAGCTCATAACAACTATACATGATGAAAGGGAAGAAACATTTGACCAAAAGTGTTTGGGACCTACATTATGAAACTTTATGGTGATCCTAGAACTATTTAACAGGTAAAACTTTGTCTTTAAGTTTTTCAATCAAAAAAAAATACTCAAGACAAATATATATATTTATATATTTACCGCAATTATGTATATCTTGTTTGACAACGAGCAACACTCGATAAAAAGGCGTTTTATGTTACGTTCATATTAGAGTTTGAATTCTACTCTCTCTGTGGGCTCCAACACTTATGTTCTTGCTTGATACGCCTTCATCAAATAGTGAAAAAAAAAATCCATGTTTGACAATTGCTTTGCAACCCAAAATACATGATGGAGCTTCGAAACCTGAAGGGAAAAAAAAAAAAAAAAAACTAGCTTTTGTGATACAATAGCAAAAAAATGTTAGTCAATGGTAGAAACTAACAATTGACCAAAAGCTACATTAAACAACTTTTTTTGGCAATTCGCAAAGGCATAATCTATTGCCAAACAGACCCTTATAAGAAAGTCAAATGATTGCAATCATATTCGGACAGGAGTAGCGTAACGCTTCTCAAATCCAAATTGTATACAAACACATGTGATAGTGGATCCACTTGATTTTAATTGAAGAATGTTAAAACAGTTCAACCATTATTAAAGTTGATCGCATGTATTTAAAAATCATTTAGAGATACAAAATTTAATTAGGAAAATAGCATTAATATTCATATGGTTAGCCATATCTTGTAATAATTTCCAACCCAAATGGGTGTTTCGAGGCTGCACGTACAAAGGCAACCACAACCGTGTGATCAAAGACTGAATATTCCTAGCCGTGCGTTAAGGTGTACCCACACATGCACGTGCAGCCATTTACCAAGAAAAGAGAGTTGGTGTGAGCGTGAGCCAGCTTTGCTTGGATATTATATTACTCCGTATATTATTATGCGCGAGTGGGCCCACGAATCTGCTTCATGTGACCGGCTTAGCTGGTCACCATGTGATTAATCGTTAAGCGAATCGTTGCTTCAAATCCGTGTTTTAGTTAATCGAAGTCTAGAATTTGGAGTTTGGTTGCACGTGCAGTGTAGACGAAACATATACGGAGTATATGTGTATCAGTATATATATGTGTGTGTGTGTGTGTTTTTTTTTTTTTTTTTTAATGTATGTACGTTTATGTGTATATGTATGTGTATTTGTATATTTATATACTATTAACTATATATGAATCTTCTAAGGGGTAAAAAAAAGTCGTGGATAGTTGAATTATAATTTTTGCATCGTTTGTGATTACTCTTATTTACTAATTTTGCAACAATTTGTCAATTCAAAGGAATTGGTTGGATGAATTTGTAAAGTCTGAATTTCATTCAGAGGGCAAGTGAGTAATACTTGAGATACAATCATTTACACAAATTTTTTAACACAATCCAACAAATATGTCTATCTCTCTCTTGTGATGTCACTGGACTCCACAGTGACACATTAAAAAAAAAAACACATTTATTGGATTATGTAGAAAAAGTTGTGTGAATAATTGTACCCCAAATATTAATTGAGGGGTCTCTTAAGGAAAAAAAGAATCTAAACTAATCAATCATAAAAGGCTCGCTTGGTAACGTTGTTAGTTTTCTCGTTTTCTGCTTCTGTTTTTATTTTTTTAGAAAACGAAAACTGATAAAACGTTTGGTAACATTTCTTCTTTCCAGCATTCTAACTTCGAACAGCACAAGGTACATGCATTTAAAGCATAATGTGTCAAAAAATGTGTAAAAAAGTGTGTAAACCTAGCATTTTTGCAATACTTATATTTGACATTCTTTTTATTTAACATAATTGATTACAATAGTTATTACTCTAAAAAAAATTACAATAGTTACTACTCTAAAAAAAATGTAATCGTGCCGAGCGGATTGTAGCTCAATTAGCATAACCTCTCTCTTCCGAGTGGGGAAGGAGAGGGTTCAAATCCCCATATGGGATTCTAGTTGTTTGCCCCTCAGTTATTCTTCAGTCGGCATGAGTGATCATTGTTAGACTTTGTTGTGGGTCAGTGTGGGGCTTTGGGGTTGGGTTAGACCTGGGGTGTGCGTGTGCGTGTATAGGGTGTGTATCCAGTCCGAATCCAGTTAAGTATAAAAAATAAAAATAAATAAATAATGTAATTGTTTCTATATCTACCCAATCCTCCACCAATTTATAACACAAATTAATCTAGATTTAGAAAATAATACCATAAAAATAAAAAGAGAGAAGAACTAGTATGAAAAAAAATTGAAAGCCCCTTGAGAATGTAAAGAAGATATTGGTTTTTTGAAATAATGGTGTTGACATATGCACTCGCAACTCTTTCATTTTAATTTTTTTCTCTTTCGTTTCTTTAGAAGGAATCATTTGTCTTTATATATGTATATCTATTTATATTTTTGTATCTTGATTTTTGAATTTATCTTGTTTGATATTTAGTCTTGTAATATTTGAAGTTGAAAATATGATCAAAAATAAATAAATTTGAAGTTAAAATTAACTAGGCATTTCTTTATTCATTTGAAGATAGGGTAGCACATTCCTTTTGAAGATAATAATTGAAAAGGACATGGTAATAGAGCCCGAACAGATGTAGGGACTTATTTGAGAGACATGTTTGGATGGTGGGCATCTTAAAATGATTGAGATTGATACGAGTATTTATCAGCACGTGATAGTTTAATCATTCTAATACATCTTAGTAAGATTTCATTAGCTTTAATTAATCTTTGCCTAATCATTTAGTTAATTCAAAGAAAAACTATACATGATATTTCACAAGCCATTTGAGGTGGCGCCAATCTAACAAATTTTCAAATCCTAATATTGAGGCAAATAATAATGAGTCAAAAGGCAAAGTTACGATGTATTTGCATAATAGAACAACGAGAGTGACATTGTTAGCCATGCAATTTCTTTCTTTTTTAGCTTTGTTGTACTAATAAATCGTATATTTATGGCGTATGGGTGCTCAATATAGTGAAAGGCATGAACATGGTTTTGTTGGAGTGTTTGATCGCGACTTCAGAAAAAGTTCAAGACCGCCAAACGAGCCATAGTTGTCCCCTTGAATTGAATTGTCTTATTCACACATTACATAACATCACTAATAAAAGGTTAATTGTCGAAGATAGAACAAAATATGGAACACATAGTGCAATAATTTGGTATAACTTACTAATACGGCAACATATTGTGCTTAGGTAAAATGAATTTTCCCTCGAAATAAAGGAGTAATAGGTAAAATAATATACATATATATATATATATACACACATATGGGTTTGTGATACCAGGTCATTCTAATAACCATGGTATTGAATATTTTTTTGTCGTAAAATAGATCGTCCCCTTAAAAAATTGGAGTTGTTTTACAATTGAATTTGACTTCAAGGCCCAAATCAATGGCCCAATCCAATCTTACAAAATGGATAACGGGACAAATGGCTTAAAAACTTCAAATGAATTCACTTCAAGGCCTAAATCAATGGCCCAAACCCATTTTCGAATGTTCTTTTTCCATAGCCGATTTGTAGACTTGGCCTAAAATGCAATGGGTTGGGTACTTGGGTTTAATACGAAACAATCTCCACTATTATTATTATTATTATTATTATTTTGATATGCAATCTACACTGTTATTAGACAAACAGTTTGAAGACCATTTTATTTCCAAAACAACTTTGAGATTTAAAAACCCTCTCTCTTTAGACGGTTAACCCATTTGGAGATTTTTTTTTAAAGTATTGCTATGCTTTCCAAATTTTTATCTCAAAAGTGTTTTTCAAATGATGTAGCACTGGGTCAGTAAACAACTTCCAATTAAAATTTAACTGGTCCACTGTATTGAATTTGGCCTCACTGCTACATCATTTGGGAACACTTTTGAATAAAAATTTAGGAGCAAAGCATTACTCTTTTTGTTTAATTTTTTTTTAACGTAATAGTTCATCTTTTTTTGGACTGTGACATCTCTCGTATTATTTGGCGCATGTCAAGATGGCCAATTGATACATCTCTGTTCGCAAAGGATGGCATTCAGAGTTGGATCAATGTGATTTTACATCCCTCTCAAAGTTTTGGAATTGCTCCGGAAGAAGCCAGGGACTTGACCAGTTTTGCTGCCACTGCTATGGAGCAAATTTGGTTCTTAAGGAATCAAGTTCTCCATCATGGTACCACGGTGGAAGTTCCTTTTTGGAAGACTCGTATCGACCTGATGGCTCTTGAACGCTAGAAGAATCAGAGGAAAGCCAACCTTCCGACTCCATTACTTCCTCAGGTTTGGTCCAAACCGTCTACAGGTTGGATCAAAATCAACTTTGATCGATGTTGCCATCCGTGATCATTCCTCTGTCTTGGCAGCCATCTTTCGAGATGATCAAGGTAAAGTGTTGTAGGCACATGTGTGGAGATTAGGTGTCTTGGACCCTAGCATGGCTGAAGCCCAGGCTGCTCTCCATGCAATCACAAAAGCTTCTTCTCTGGGGTTGGAGTTTGTTATTTTTGAAGGAGACTCTCTCCTTGTGTGTTTGCCTTTCTCTGATTGGGGTCACAACCCAGATTGGAATTTGGAAACACCCATTCTTGCTACTAGAAAGTTCCTGTCTAGCTCTTTTGTTTTTTTGGAAGATTTGTAAAGTGCATAGATCCGCTAACTCTGCCGCTCACAACCTAACCCAATGGACTATGTTTCGTAATTCTTCTGAACACATTCCTATTGATGATATTCCTACTTTTGTTTTCGAGGAATGTCATCAAAGGGGTTAGTGGTTTGACTTGTACTCTTTTTGTTCTTTGATAGTTCTAATTCCAGCAAAAAAAAAAAAAAACTCCCGCTCCGCCAAGCTTTTTCCAAGGGCTGCTTGACTCTCTTATTTGTGTAGTTTGTCCATCTTTAGGAGATTGTAGTTCCTCTTTATAAGAGTTTTGTGTCCCTCTTTACATACATGGGATCTTCATGTTTACAATACAAGTAGGTTCTGCGTTACTCTTTCATTAAATCTATGACCATAATGCTTAAAATTCATAACCTTTATGATAAACTGAAATTAATCTGTTTGAATTGTATAACAAAAGAAATGAGAATAAGGTTTCATCAACATTAAAATATTCACTAATTGCTATCTATTGGATTACAATCTCCAAAAGCCGATCAAGCCAAATAAAACTCAATATTGTTAGGCAAATTTTCATTAAAAAAGGTTTTAAGTTTGTTATCGCAAAAGTGAAATTTGACATTTTACAGCAAGGGATTGAAAAAAAGACTTTAAAACATAAGAAAATTATTGGACAGCCACCCCACAACAATTTTCCAAGTCCTGAGTATTGACTGTATTGTCTGGAGTGCAATAAAAGTAATTTTGACAGCAACAATTAGTACGCTACAAATCGCCTATAATAAACTCGTATCATAAAAACTTACACTATGTACGTAAATTATATATATGATGCCTCCACACATTGCATCACGAGTCATGCTAGATGTACTCCCAAATGCACAATTAAATGCACAACTTTATTTTAAAATTTTGGACCTCGTGCTGAAAAATCTGTACACAAAAAAGGGGGTGTACAGGGTGTGCAAGCTTTTTAGCACGAAGTCCAACATTTTTAAACAGAGTTGTGCATTTAATTGTACATTTGAGAGTGCATCTAGCATTACTCTTGCATCACTCCTAAAATGAGAAGATGCATCAAAAGAAAATTACAGAATTTTGTCAAAATTTTTTAGAAGTAGCATAATACATTGCACTAATTAAATAAATTAGCATGCTTTTGGAAAAAAAAAATTAAAAAAATTAAAAACATTTTTATGATCTAACCTCAGCAGATTCATTTGATTCTCAATTTATTTGGCTATTCATTTCACTTTCTGTCTATTGTTTACTAGCTATGACCCCGTGCAAGTGCACGGAAGATTTATAAAACACAAAAGTATTATGCAACGAAAAAAATACATTATTAAAATATAAAAAAACAATCGTGCAAATAGTAATAAAAGATGACAATGTGGTATACATCTTATATGTAAATTTATATCATAAATTCCAACAATAGTAAATTCCAAACACTCAATAATTGGATGCACACTACAAAACAAACATGTCTTTTGTGACGGAGTGAAATTCCGTTACAAATACTTTTGTGATAGAATTGCACATTTCGTGACGGATATGTGCTCGACACAAGTTAAGGGCGTCACAAAAAGTCTGTGTCGAGTCAAATTCCGTTACAATTACTTTTTGTGTCGGATTTTCTTTAAAACTTAACATTGGTTAAACAAAGTAACAATATTCAACTACACACCAAAACTACATAAAATGGCACTTATAGGGTCAAAAGAACATAGTCTCATTTACTTATAACGCTTAATCTTCTTATTTTCTTCAAATAAGAACCAAAAGTCAGCAAACATATGGATGAGCAAACTTAAACTAAACTTTGAGGTCTACATAAAATACAAAAAAACTGAAGCATGTATATTACTCTACTTGACACTTTCATACGTAGAAGCATATGTAAACACATATAGCATATGCATATGTAAAAGTCATGGTGCTTTTTGTTTGACTAATACGAATACAATATGGATAGACAGATAAAACAATACACGATTTTTTTTTTCTTTTTTTTTTTTATATGGGGGGGGGGGGGGGGGGGGGGGAAGAGAGAGAGAGATGAGGTTCGAATCCCGAACTATGCATTGGAGGGGATTTATATATGTCAAGTTCTTTGTCACTTGAGTTATGCTAACCTATGCAATACACGATTTCTTTATCACACTTACCACACCAAATACTATATGTATATATATGTATATATGTATACGGTGAAGCTCTTAAGTGAACAGAGTTGAGTGAAGATACCCAATAAATATGTTTTTAGCCTAAAAAATTTCACGGGGCAACGGGGCAGCTTGCGGGTCTTTTTAGGCTGAAAAACATGTTCACTCAACCTTATTCATTTAGAGACTGACCATATATGTATATATTCCCAGTGAGAAATCTAATGACTAATGTGAACAAAATTTCAATCTTGAAACTAAAATTGTTGACCAAAGAAATGTTATCTAAATTTAGTTAGGATATTTAAAATATGCTAAGATACTTATTTCTTTAATTCAAATTCAAATACAGATGGTAAATTATATATCAAATTTAATCTACATTAATTTGGTCATCAAATTTAATAATCTACATTAAAAATTGGTCAATCCTTGTTAATATTAACACAAAAATGTATATAAAAAATTTTAATGATCAAAATTCGAGAAGATTGCCACATGGCAAAGCAAATATACATGTATATTACTACACTTCCATAAATAGACGCATATGTCTACATGTATAATTGCACTTACATATGTAAATGCTATGGTGTTTTTGTTTGACTTTTTTAGCAGGCTTTTTATTTGACTAATAAGAATACAATGCGGATGGACAGATCAAACAATACACGAATTCTTTACTACACCAGATACTTTATATATGTATATATATACATGTATATATATTTATATATTGTGAACAAAATTTTAATTTTTAATCTAAAATTGTTGGCTAAATAAATACTATCTAAATTTTGTTAGGATATATCAAAAATGTTAGGAGACTTGTATCTTTAATACAAATTGCAGAAGATATTCATATATTAAATTTAATCTACATTAAACTGGTTATCAAATTTAATCTACATTAAAAATTGGTCAATCCTTGTTAACATTAA